>OZ007599.1:224703152-225168152 GCA_963931845.1 Maratus michaelseni
TTTTTTTTTTTTTTTTTTTTTTTTTTCAAGTAACGCATTGTATGGGAAAAAATTAGCGAAGCTTATACGTATGATTGATTGAAAAAAAAAATTAAAAACAGGAAAATTAAAACAGACTTCATTTTTTCTCTATAGAAGAATATTTAATTACAAAAGAATTAAAGCCGATACATTCATTTCAGAGAAATTTTTTTTTTCATACATACATTTTCTCCAGAGAAAAGATTTATCTTTATTTTTTTACATTGAAATTGCTTTCTTTTTCTATTCAAAATAAAAATTGAAACCCTTTAATTTATACATAAAAAAGACTAAATGAGCAACAGGCAATATTTCAATTCAGAATATTTTACAGGGTATATGCTAAATGCATAGCTGAAGCCTTTTGAGTGCCACTATTCCTGAAGAGAAATATTTGCTCGAGAAATTTGTAGTTTAAACTTTTTTTGCGACGAAAATCCTTTAAAATAATTTTAATCATTTGTCACTGGTTTTTTAAAATAGAAATTTTTGCTTAATTTAATTGCAAAAATTCTTTGATCAAATAAGGCAAAATTTTCAATTAAAAATTGCTGGTGGGAATAATGAAAAATTCTGAGCTCTTTAGGCATCGCGAAGGGGTTAACAAGTGGAACATTTCTATTTGTAAATAGTGGTACTCAAAATTCAGAAAGTTTCGAAGCTATGCAAATGGTTACTGCGTACAGAGCAAAATATAATGATGAAGAAACAGATTCACAAGATAAAATGGCAACAAGTTCTTCATTATAGATCTTTAATTCTGAAAGTTTCGATCCATTCAATTTTTGCTGCTGATTAATTTTAACATTACAAATTAAATGAAAACTTTTCACAAAATTCTATCCATTCGAAGTTTCTGTTTTATTTAATTAGCTTGAATATCATTACGTTCTTTTGATACAGTTCAATTTCATTTATAATGAAGACAAATAGGACAATATTTATTTGATGTTTTGTTGTGGTTATAATATAGTTCTTGTAATAAGACAATAAGATTGGTTAAATTATTAAAATGACAGAATGGCTTCTTTGATAGAGGAAACTATACAATGTACCACGTCTAAAATACTGGTATATTCACATTTTAGATGTGATGATTTTCTCCTGTAGTATGGTGTGCCTAAAATTATTACAAGTCACGTGTATAGAAAACTTGCATTAAAAAAAAATTATATCTGAAAAATTTATCTAAGATTCCTGAAACTGAAATTAAAAACTATGGAAGCTATCTTGTTT
Source organism: Maratus michaelseni (assembly GCA_963931845.1). Classification (NCBI taxonomy): domain Eukaryota; kingdom Metazoa; phylum Arthropoda; class Arachnida; order Araneae; family Salticidae; genus Maratus; species Maratus michaelseni. The sequence continues at coordinate 224,704,410 of OZ007599.1, forward strand.
ATAAAGACAGCTATTAAATATCGTAAAATGGGCAATGTCGTAGAAATGTTTCCCATTGCAGATAGAATTTCCGAAGTTAAATTTTGTACGGAACGAATAATTATAATAACTTGTATCATTTCCTATGCAATGAAACATATTACTTATTAAGAATTTTTCTCATGCATCAAAATACAATATTCCACCTAATTAAAATCTCAAGGTACAAACTGACCAGGGGCAGGGAATTAGCTAAGTACGCGATTAAGGAAAATAAATGATATCTCAAGATTAGTTCATGAACCAGATATTTATACACCGCCATATAGTTTTGCTCCGATTTAGTATGTGAATAAGACAAATAAATGTACATATAGAGAGAATTGTTATGAATCAAATTTTATTAGATATATATTTTTTATACAAATTTCTGACATCACGCAATAAATTATAAAATATTATATAGTGACTATATGAAAAATAAACTATAATTTTTACAGTCAAAATATTTTTATGTAATATTTAAATCAATCATAGTATAAATTGTGAAACAAATTTGCTGTGTTCTTGGGGGAGAAGTACTAAGTATCACGTAACAGATAAAATCTATTAAGATTACTAAAAATTGTTATGAGAAAATAAAAAATTAAAAAAATAAATAATAACTCATAAAAATCTATACATCCATAATTCAAAAATACTTTTACTTTAATTTAAAGGTGGTATCTGAAGTAATTTATTCATTCAAAAATTTATACTAATTTATATATATATATATATATATATATATATATATATATATATAAACGACACAAAATTATCATCAATAGTTTTTTTTATAGAGTTAATACTTCAATAAGATATATCCTTATTTGTGATCGATAAACAAGCCATGATCTCGATTTTCGATATTTTTTCGATGTTTGTTTTATTTTTTTCATCAATATATCTTCGATGATAAAACTATCGATATAATTAATATATGTTTACTCAAAGAATGAAAATCTTTGAACATTATTACAAAAGTAAATATAATTGTGTAATTTCATTACATATCATGTCATAAAAAAAAACACTTCTGTAATAACACAATGAAAATTGCATTGATTAAATTATAAAACACATACAATTATATATATATGAATATATCATTTTGATGGCTCTTTATTTATTAAATACACGACATACAACACATAGTATCAAGAGACCTTTAATTTTAAACTATTACATGCTTATAAAATACACAAACTTAAGATGTCGTCAAAATAACTAGACTTTATAATAATATAGTGGAGTTCGTTTTACGAGTGACCTTCTCTAATAAAAAATCATTTAATCGAAATGTCATTTCAACAACGTATTATACACCAAAATGGCCAAATATCAAAACATTAATTCTAATAATATGTATTTATGATGTTAAGTCTGTTCTCAAATCGAAACTGGCTACTTTCTGACGCATGTTTTATTTAATTTTTGTTGGCAAACACATGAAATTTCCAGGTGCTCTTATTTAGAAACTTTGCAATCGAACTGTTTTTTTTTTCACTTTTCGGTAAAGCAGATCTTTCAGAAATTTCTACCAAAGTTGCGATAATTGCTTATAACTCAAGATGTGATTCGTTTTTTGAAAAATTATTAAAACTGATAGATTACAAATCACTTCAATAATCAGGACCGCAAGTGTCATGCTTTTGCATTTAAAATTGAGTAAGAAAGTTTCGCATTGTTGAGAGAGGGGATATTTTTTTTTTTTTTTTGAGAGCTGCCTTAAGTTCTTTTTTTTAATAACATTACGGTAAATTTAAATAAAATTTTAAAATTATTTAAATAAGCTAAATAAAACAGACTGCTTAGTAAATTAATAGGGGCAAAGTTTCAATCTTAAATTCCATAATCTTTTCGAAACATACCTTGATTAATTACGCGAATTTTCATATATTGCTAACAAAGCGTATAAATAACAGAGTGAAAAATGTCCAGGCCGGGAATCGAACCCGGATACTTGGTATAACGCACCACTGTTCTACCACTGAGCTACAAGGACGATACCCAGTCTGGCATCTCTGCTAACAAAGCGTATAACTCTGTTGTTTATATTCTTTGTTAGCAGTATATGAAAATTTACGTATTTATTATTCAATAATTTCGGTTGTAATTTCACTGCTGAAAAGTAATTGAAAAAAAATTATGTATACCCTGATTAAATACACCTTTTTATACCTTTATTAAAAATATATTTTGCAAATGACAATAATGATAATTTCCCCCCCCCCCCCCATAAATAATATATATAGTAGCAAGAATGACACATTGAAAATTTGGTCGAGAACGAAATTAATTACTCCAAAAGAAAATTTTACATGAAATTCTTTGCTGAAAATATGTATGAATGAAATAACGAATTTATTTTGCATAATCACATTTTATCATAAGACAACATAAGAACCAATTGAACTTAGATACAAAAACATATAAATAAAAAGATGCTTAAATGATAAGCGTATAAATGGGGCTTCGGTCTATTAATCATAATAATTTAATGAAATTAAGAATTTATTTTGTATAAAGAGAAATTTTATCATAACATAGGCATAAACTGCAACTTGTATAAATAAAAAACATGCTTAAATGAGAAATATTTAAATGTATAAATATATTGTTCCTTCACCGATTAATCAATTATTAGCAAGAATATTAATAATTTAATGAAATTAAGAATAATAGTAATTTTGTATAAAACAGATATTTTATCATATGACAACATAAGGATAAACTGCAACTTGTATAAATAAAAAAACATACTTAAATGAGAAATATTTAAATGTATAAATATATTGTTCCTTCACTGATTAATCAGTTATTAGTAAGAGTATTAATAATTTAATGAATTTAAGAATAATTGTAATTTTGTATAAAACAGATATTTTATCCTATGACAACATAAGAATAAATTGGAACTTAGACATAAAACGTATTAAAGAAACCTTAATCAATGATTAATAAAATATATTAATTAATAATTCACAGGGTGCGTAGAATTTTATTACAATTTTCAAATAGATTTTTTTGCCTTATCTTATCGCAGAAAAAGATTGCATATTCTGCAATTAAATAAGGCTATTAAAAAAGGCTATTAAAAATTCGGCAATCAAAATTATAAATAGAAAATTTCTAATCTGAAACAGTGGTTCCACACTCCTTGGAAATTCTATGGAATGTAGTTATTTTGAATTTAATGAAACTAAGAATTTATTTTGCAGAAATGAAACAATTTATCATAAGGCAGCTTAAGAATAAATTGTATCTTAAGACACCAAAACGTATAAATAAAAACATGCTTAAATGAGAAACGGATAAATGGTGCTTCACAGAGTTAATCAATGATTAATACAAACGATAATAATTTGAATTAAATATGAATTTGAAGTTACGCTTTAAATTCTCCTAGCTTAAACTTTCGCATATATTTTTTAAATAGTTTTTATATTCGAGGTATTACTAAAAATCTTTTTTTACTATAATGTACAGCAATGTACACAATTTAATTATTCTTTAAAAAAATGTTTCATACGTATATACACAACACGAAAATAAACTTAAAAATTAACAAAAATACTTTTTATGTCATTGCTATAGTTTTATTCATAAAACATAGTTGCCAATTTTACAGTTTCTTTTTTTTTTTTTTTTTTTTTTTTTTTTTTTGCACGTTCATTTATTTGTTTGTGATTTCGTTTATTAAGTAAAATTTCCGTCTGGAAATACGTATATTTGACATAAAACTGCGGTTGAACGAAATTGTGTGAAATAATTTTACCACTGGCTTTCTCATTAAACGTCCATAAACTTCAGATAGCATTTTTCTAACTTGAACAGCATTCTCACCTTTTCAGAAGTTCATCATAAATCACATAAATATCGAAAATTATTTTATTTTCATTTTCCTTTTTTTCCGTAATACAAGCTGCCCATTTTCAGGTGTGTTCGTATAAATGCGTAGCACTTATAGTCGTCGTCTGTCCGCATATAACAGCGAAAAAACTACACAACCGAATGGTTCGAAATTTAATATATACGTATAATCGTTGCAGAATTTTGTCGAGTCGTTTCAAATTTTATGAAAATCGAATCAAAACTTAAAAAGATGTTAAAAAAAGTTTTCTTCATTGTATTAAATCCTATCATACGTAATTATTTCAATGATATCTCATGATAGGTAATGATTCTAGGTTGCTATGGTGATTACGTCATAATTAAGATGGAGTCATATATTATTTCCGTATTACTGAATTTAAAAACCGAATTTGTATACTAAAATTGTTTAATTATAGCAATCATATGATCTACCGAAAGTTTTTTGGATAGATGTTTCTGGAGAAATAGATATTAAATGTATTTATATCTAGGGGAGACCGAGGCAAGATGACTATGTTAAAAATTTTTGTTGTTTATTTATTTATTTTGAAGTAATAGTAAAATTAATTTTACATGAATTGATAGAGTATACCTTTGTAGTATTAAATACATCACCATTTAATTTTTCAAATAAAAAAAATAAAGGATAATTTTATTTTTTCATAACATTAACAAATCGTCATCTTGCCCCAGTACTGGGGCAAGATGACTTTGGCCTTGGGGCAAGATGACAACACTGAAAAAGATTGAACATATTTTATCTTTTGAATATGTTACATGGTTTAACAAATGAGAACTGTGTTTTTACATCTTACAAAGTATCAAACTAAGCATAATGCAGTGTAACGTAATGTTGAAGTGTTTAGTTGTGCAGCTAACAATAGTCACAAATAAAAATGCCATTTTCATAATTGGAACATTCCTCATGCCACCACTCTTTGCATTTACAGCACTGGATCTATTCTTCTGTTGGTGGGTCACAATGCCGGAAGTTGGCCTTAAACGCTTTTTGAATTTTTTGGGAGGAGGGGGACCAGCGGGGGAGGGGGGAGGTCTTGACCCCGTCGAACGGTACTCTCCTCGTACCGATCGGACGCTTGGAAGTAGAGATACGGACACCGATAGGGTTTTTCTTTCTGGAGGCTAGGGAGGGGGGCTTAGCGGATGGCAAAAATGTCTTCATCTGGTCGCCCCCTTTCGAACGACACCTCCCCCGATCCCATGCACCCCTTAGCCCGAGAGGAGATAGAAGCGCAAGGTCGCGCGAACAAACACACAGACAAACAAGCGTTTACAGGATTTAAATAGAATGGACAACATAGTTAGTTTAATAAATTCCGAAACACGGGGCCAGATGACGAGCTCGTCATCTTGCCCCGGACTGCCTGTTTAAAAATATTCGTTTTCATTGCCATGAAGGAAGGCGATTAATTGACATTTATTCATGGTAGTAAGTAGTATTTAAACTAAGTTACTCGTAAATATTAAAGAGAAACGATATATCTTACCTGTATCTGTAGCAGAGCTTATTTACACATGCATAAAAGTTATAACGTGGCTGTGGAAAACAATCAAATCTTCACAACTGACACAAAAATGGCGATTTCAGCGTCTCTATAGTATTGTTTAACGAACGGCCGATAGGAGAGCCAGTAGTGTCCCGTTGATGCTGCCACCTAGCGGAAAACGGGAAAATTAAGACATTCGTCATCTTGCCCCACTCGTCATCTTGCCCCGGTCTCCCCTACGTATTATAGTGTCTAAATGTGGATTTCAAGTTCTGAAATTTTCAAAACTAGGCTGGAATTTTCAGTAAATGTCAACAAAAGATAAAATGTTATCAACTTAAAATGTGTTACATCATAATAACTGACGACATAATCCATTTCACGGAAATAATAACTATGATTTTTTTTTTTTTTTTACGTTGCCTTGTATTGGATATTTGCGCATAGTTTAATTTCAATCTAGCGGAATTGTAATTAATTGTTTATAAAAGTGTATTGAAACTTAATTTCATAAAATAAAATTATCTATAATATGAAAATATCACATAAAATAAATTTTGTATTCATGAATTTTTGCATAAGAGTGCAACAGCTATTACACCAAGATTTACAAAACTAGTTAAAGTACAAACGCATCTCATTTGTCACGTTTGACGTACAATTTCCAGCTTGTTACTTTTTTTCCTACCACTAGTTTTAAACAGAAAAAATTCTCTTATTTAATCCAAAATTTTCGGCAATTAAATAAGACGATTTTTTTTGTTTAAAATTAGTAGAAGGAAAAAAGCGTTAAAGTTGGCTGCAATGATAATAAAATAAATTAAATATTCTAGAGACAGGAATATAATCTATTGAGCTGTTAGGGAAGGACATTAATTTTTCCCCATAAAAATGAAAGAAAGTATTTTTTTAAGTACTATTTTATTTAGTTATATATTGACCATATTGGTACAATATATTTTGCCATCTTTTTGCTATTCGGCGGTTTTTTTCGACCAATGCATTTATTTTTTTACCTCATCAGCATCAAATGGCCTTCCAGAAAGTTAAAATTGAAATAGTCTGAACGAAAATTTCCAAACTTATTTTGCCACTGGCATTCTATTAAAATAATTTCTCAACACACTTCACATGACATTTTTCTTACTTGAACAGCAATCTCACCTTTTCAGCATAAAGTAACATAATTACCGAAAAGGATTTATTTTTAAACTTTTGATGTAATCCAAAAAAATTAATGAAAAGAAAATGCACAGAATATTTTTTATTCTTATTATTTATATTATATATATAAAAAAAAACCTTGAAGTGTCAGTTGTCAAAATATACTATGAATGAATAGTAAATAAACGAATTCATTTATATCAAAATAAATATTTCAATGATATACCTTTTATGTCAAAAAAGTGCGGTGGTTCAAAGTTCATTTCTTTTAAGTAAAACATTCGTTTAAGTTTGAGAAGCGTTTCGAACCTCTTTTATTGTTTGATTTACAAAAAGAAAAACTCAACTATAGCTAGATTTTACCCGGATTCAGTAGCGTATTTCAGCTTAGAGGTTTCAAAGCAGTTCAACATTTTAGTTTTCATGCAATAACACAGGAAGCTGTCAAACGCGTAATCTGGCGGTTACAGTACGTGTTGTGCATTTGAAGATGCCGGTAGGGCCGTAAAAAATAAAGTAAATCGTATTCGGATTTAAAAATGACAGGCTTCAACTGATAACTACTAAAATAGACACGTGGTTGCTTCAAGTGTAACGAAATAGACGTAACTGTTTTCTTTTCCTCGCGATTACCATTCGCATGTAAAAGGTTTTCATGGCTTGAATGTGTTTTAGCAATGTAAATTGTTTTACGCAATGCAATCAAGGATCCAGTTCCCGAATAATTTTGGGGGTCTTCTTTTAAATTAACCTATATTCACTTATTTAAGTTTCAAATTTTACATAAAATTTTCCTTAAACGATGGATCATTTATTAAATTTGGAAATTAAATTAATTTGAATTTCTATTTTGGAACTATATGTGATCATATAAAAACAACGAGCAGGGAAGACCGAGCTATGCTCGGTCAAAATTAAATTTGAGTTCAAATATCATGACCCATAACCAAAATGACCTACTAATTGAATTTTCTCGAACATGTGACTTAGCCCAACAGTCTTCTCGTGCCCGAAAACCATAGGATGCAAAATTTAGTGTAAATAGTCTGAGCCGTTTTTAAGATAAAATAGCTTGACCCATAATGACCCATGACCAAAATGACCCACTAATTGAAATTTCTCGAACATGTGATCTAGCCTAATAGTCTTCTTGTTCCCTAAACCTGTAGGGTGCTAAATTTATTTCAAATCCTCTGAACCGTTTTTAAGATAAAATAGCTTGACCCATAATGACCCATGACCAAAATGACCCACTAATTGAATTTTATCTAACATGTGACCTAGCCCAATGATTTTCGCGTGCCCGAAACTCGTAGGATACAAAATTTAATCAAAATCGTTAGAGCCGTGTTTTAGATAAAATTAATTTGACCCGCTTTGACCCAAAAATGACCCACTAATCGAAAGTTCTCGAACATGTGACCCAGCCCAATAGTCTTCTCGTGCCCGAAAATAGTCGGATACAAAATTTCGTCAAAATCGTTTGAACCGTTTTTTAGATACAATTAGCTTGACCATGACCCAAAATGACCCAAAATGACTCACTAATTGAATTTTCTCGAACATGTGACCTAGCCCAACAGTTTTCTCGTGCCCGAAAACCATTGGATGCAAAATTTAGTGTAAATTGAGCCGCTATTTAGATCTTGACCCACAATGATCCAGAAATGACCCACTAATCGAATTTTCTCGGACATGTGACCTAGCCCAATGATTTTATCGTGCTCGAAACTCGTAGGACACAAAATTTAATCAAAATCGTTAGAGCCGTTTTTTAGATAAAATTAATTTGACCCGCGTTGACCCAAAAATGACCCACTAATCGAAAGTTCTCGAACGTGTGACCCAGCCCAATAGGCTTCTCCTGCCCGAAAATGGTCGGATACAAAATTTCGTCAAAATCGTTTGAACCTCTTTTTATATACAATTAGCTAGACCATGACCCAAAATGACCCACTAATCGAATTTTCTCGAACATGTGACCTAGCCCAATGGTTTTCTGGCGCCCCAAAAAGGTAGGATACGAAATTTCGTCAAAATCGTTGGAGTCGTTTTTAAGATAAATTTTGCATATATATATAGTATATATATATAACCACACACAAGATTTGCTCGTATTAGAATATATGATTTTTTTTTAAACATGAAAATGATGTTTCAGAAAATCGATGCTGCCGTATTGAGATAAATAAATGCTGGTTAAATAAAATGTATATAAGTTAAATGTTTGGGCTTTAAACCCTTTAAGAACAAAGTTAATTAAGTGTACAAGTGATAAAATTTTAATTGATTCATATGTGCATCACTGAGCAGTGTATAGGGTTTTAATCTTATTCTCTGCTAGTGGTGGGAAAATGCAACATTTTCTCAAGTTTGTTTTTCCTCATGAAAATAAGTGTTTGGATCAGGAACATTTTTCTTAACAAATTACGCAGTATATAGGGTTTTAAACTATTCTCTGCTAGTGGTTCGAAAACGCAACATTTTCTTAAATTTGTTTTTCCCATGAAAATAAGTGTTTGGATCAGCAACATTTTTCTTGAAAACGTTTTGGGGTTGCCAGTCGCAAGTTTTTGTATTAAAAAGTATGGCTTTATCTCTTTTTTAAAAAATGCAACGTGATTATACATGCTAAGTACTTTAAATAATTTTGTAAATGATTAAAATTTGAATTTTCAGGAATGTGTTTCATTTTAGATAGAATTCATGTAAGTCATACTTTTTTTTAATTATTATTCAATCAATATTCTGTCTTCACCTAACTTTTTGATAATTCCTGCTGCTAATGTTTTTTTTTTTTTTTTTTTTTTTTTTTCACCGTTTTGTAATTCTTAAGCTAATAAAGCTTTTTCTTTTCTTTTCTTTTTTTTTTTTTTTTTTTGTTAATAGCATGACTCATTTATGATAAAATATTAGTATGAAGCAGCAAGGAAAGGATAATTTGATCAAAATCTTTTTCAAATATGATTATTCGCACAAAATACGTTTTTAAGTGGTGATGTAGTACTTTTGACTCAAACTGACTTTAAAATTAAGTTCTAGGAAACATTTTTAACACAGTTTAGTTACCTATACCGAAAGCTAAAATAAAGAGCGCTGTTTCTTTCAAAAGCCCTTGGCTCTGAAAGATCGTGTTGTCACATTAACCAAATCCAGGAGTAACGATGATCAGTACAACTCATTTAATATGTAAACAAACAAATACTTAAGGAGGAGGTGGACTTTGGAAATTGCAAAAATACGAATGTTTGTTATGTTGAAATTTATTGTTAAAATTTTTAAAAACATTAATATATTGCGCATAAAGCATATTTTGCTACTTCCTATAAAGGTAAGAAAAGAAAATAACAAAACAAACCTACCTTTTTTATGGTGTTGATATATTTCGTTTGCATTTTTGGGGGGGAAAGTAAAAACTTATATTTTACTTAATGTAGTGTATAATAATTTTTCCATGGTTACTACTTATGAATTTTAAAAAATCTAAATACGGTAACAATTTTGCAAACAGCATTAATTTCGCATCTTTGTGGATGTGCAGAACCCCAGAGTATGGGATTCCCGTTTATGCATACGAATAGAATGGAATTTTACGGTTAAACTTCAGCATTTATTTAAATGAGTGAATATGCACAAATGCATGAAACTGGATCATCTGAAATGGTGAGTTTAAAAAAAGATTTTATTTAGCATTTGAAAAATTAGTCTCAGATTTTGCTTTAAGTTCACAACTTTCATAAAGGTAAAACGAAATTAAATCGATATATGCGGCTTGAACTTTTATAAAGCGTTATGTGGTTCTAGAATGGCAAATAAAGTTACTAAATTGTTTGCAAGCAAAGCAAAATTTTCTTTTCAAAGTGTGACATGCATTAGTATAAGCACACAGTTTTCCGTGAATGCTTTGATGTAAATTTTATTAGAATCTTATACTTATATCTTTTATACAAATGATTTGCTTGGTATTAGAGTGATTTAGTCAGGCCTCAATTACTTTTATTTTCCTTTCTTTTTCTAATAGTGACAAAAATATTTTTTTTTCTAACGTGGAATTATAAGTTAGGAGTATCTTTCTGCAGATGCAACGAGTTTTAATGTTGGGAATACCTTATTAAACAAAATTATATAGTAGATTTAAAAAGTCCTTTGTAATGCTACTAAACAATATAGTTTAACTTTAAAAGTTAAACAGATATGAGCTTCATATATTTGATTCATTTTATATCTCTTTGCAAATTTCGAATATATTTTATGCAAAATTTAACTTTCATATTGTTGATAATAGAAAATAGGCCTTAGGTAACTAAAAGGAAATTCAATTAAGGTTTCAATTTTCGGGATACTAATTTAAATATTACATAGAATAAGGCAAAAAAAAATTCGTTTTACTTGCGAAACTTCGAACTGCATGATCCTGGATTTACATCTCTGTCGATTAACTCTTAACAGCTTTCAAATAATTTTAATGCAAAATTTGCTTTTCCAGTAGGTGATAATATAAAATGGACATTCAGTAAGTAAACGGAAATTCAATTAAATATCTATAATTTGGGATATTTGAACATCACATAAAGCGAAATATTCCGTTGTTATGCTGCTAAACAGATACGATAGAGATCATGTAAAAAGCTACGACCTTCTTTCCTTTGCCACGATTTATAACTTTCTGAATATTATTTCAAATATTTAGTATGCAAAATATTTCCTTCTTATGGATAATATTACACAGTTAAAAGATTTAGTGTTACATTGAATCACAATATGGATGATAGTCGCTGCAAACCTTGAATTGGCAAATTGATGTTGAATTACGGAAAAGTGCTTTATGTTAAAGTGTCTTTTGTGGTTAAACACATTGCCAAATCAAGGTTTCAGTCACTTTTAGTGTAGAGAAGGGCCAGTGAGTAACCAAAAGCAAATTTATTTTTTTATTTTTTATATAGATTCTGATCATTATACAGAATAAAAATATTCATCGCTACCAATATGTTTTTTCTGTGAGAGTAAAATCTGTGACCTTTATATATTTGCCTCGATTTATATCTCTACGTAGATTTCAAAATTTTTTATGCAAAATTTGACTTTCCTACTGATGATAATAGAAAAAAGGGAATTCAGTAACCAAAAGCATCTTTTTCTAAACTCTGTGCAGAGGGAGCAGCTAATCTTGGATTTTCTTTTCTTTGAAACACCATATGGCCAAGAACTCTATAGAATATTGCGACAATAGATCATCGTAAAATTCTCCGAACTTAAACTGCGATGGTAAAATGTTTTTAACACTTTTCACACGTAGCTCACGTTCAGGTGATAACTGAAAAGTTTCTCGAAAGAATGGGGGGGGGGGGGAACAGTTTATACTACAAGAAAACTTTAACCAATGAGAAACAGTGTAAGGTATTTGAAACCCGAGGGGCTTTCAAAATTCTCAACAGGCTTTACTAAAAGAAAACTACCATTGGCAGATTCCTTAACTTTTATGTTAAAGTACTGTCTCGTGTTTGGTGATGTTTGTGCTTTATCATAAATTTTGCTTTATCGTAAAACTTTTTTCAAAGAAAAAAAACTTTTCATACGATAGCTCCAATGCAGGGAAATTTTAGGTCATTAGTTTTTCATTATATACGAATCCTTTTTGTGTACCTAATACAGAAAAAGCCTTCTTAAGGGGATTCTGTACCTTTTGCACTATTTTACTTATTTAGGTATTTCAAAACACCTTTTTGACATATTATTAAGTGATTTCATTAAGATAAATGATTTAATCTTGAAAAAGTAAAATTCTTACGGTAAAATACGAAAAGTTTAATTCAAAAATATTTTAAGAACACTAGGGTACCCAACCCGGACTATTCAGGTTACAGAACATACTACCCGGTGTACAGAACATAGGTGAAAATAACTTTTAACTGAAGGCTATAATAGATTTTTTTATATTTAATATATATTTTTTATATTTTCCAACAATTAAAGCAAAACAAAATTATATGAAAAAAAAATTATGCATTTAAATAATAAAGTTTTTTTAATTTACTAAAAACGGTATTAATTCGTATTATATGCATGCCATTATGGTTAATAGCCAAGAAAATTACCAAAGAATTCACTATTTATAACAACTTACTTTATTCTGATTATTTCAGTGTTTAAGTGCGTATTTTGATTATACATCTGCTAAACGTGTGTTTTATTTATTTATTTATTTATATTTTAGTGAAGAATTTTAAATTGTGTTAGGGAATGTTAGCCGGAAACGAAGGCTGAAATATTTACATTATTTCAAGTGCAAACGTGTCAATATTTTACAATCGGGTCAATTTAAGCGGGTGAATTAAAAATACAAATCATGCTTGAAAATTATTTTAAAAATCATAAAAGTCAGTAAATTAAGATACAGTTAGCAAAATAATTTAATTTGAAACAACATTTTTTTCTTATTTAACGGTGTAAAAATTTAGCATTTTTGCTTTATAATATAGATTTTAAAACCACATTTCTTTTACAATTTCAGACTTTTTGCAAAAATAAAAGTTTTATACTTTTCTTACATGTGGTAAGAACTTTTCTTTCATACTTTTCTTACATGTGGTAAGAACTTTTCTTTCATACTTTTCTTACATGTGGTTTCTTACATGTAGCCCTTACATTGTAAGGACCAGTTAAGCTCTAAGTAAGATTTTTTACCCTGTTTAGTTACCTATGTCCAAACCTAAATTAAAGAGCACTGTTTATTTCAAATGTCTTTGCCTTTTAAAAGATTGTGTAGTTATTTTAACGAAATCCAGAAATATCAATGATCTGGAGAACTCATTTTACAGTACTTAAGGGGACTAGGTATCTTTTGAATTTTTTCCCTTTTTTTAGTAATTTATAATACCTTTTTAGCATATTATTAAATGGTTTTATGCAAGCGAAATTGCATTTCTTGTCATAATATTTAAAAAATATATTTAAAAAAATTAATAAAATTGTAAAACTTACAAAACCTTCTCCGACAATTTTTAACGTTTTTTGCAAAAAAAATTTTGTACTGTTCTTATAAGACTGCTCTATAACTGCAAGGACCAGATTTCTAAAAAGTTTATTAGTTTAAGAAAAACTAAATAAAATGTCATGGCATATGCAAAAATACAGCAAAAATGACTATTTACTCAACATATTATTTTTTATAAATGAACTATTTATATTACTGAAAATCTTATCCTTGATTTTATGAAATATACCATAAGGATCCTCCATTAAAAATATATAGTCAATTGAATATTTGTTGAAGTTTTATCATTTGTATTATACTGACAACCTGGCTCCTCAAGAACTGCGAAAAATAAATTTAAAGTTTGCAACTCTAAATCATTTAAAGGGAAACTGATTGCAGTAGAAAGTCCTTTAATTATCGGATCTTTACGAAACTCGCCAGAATGTACTATACGGATGCCTAATTTAATAAGTGCAAAATTAGAAAATCGATATTTTTGTCGTTTTTGGAAAAATAAAGGGTTCCGAATTCTTTTTAATAGATTTCACATCATCACTTTTAGAACAGGGTGATTAAAAATGCTACAAATAACGTTGAGCTTTGAAAAATTATTTAAGATGTTAACGTGCTCATGCAAAAATAGTTAAATTACAAAATAGAAGGGAAAATGTACGACCAAAATTTTGACATTATGCATACCTGCCAACTTCGCACTAAACTTCCGTAAAACGTGGGTTAATTTAATCGAGGTTAAACACATTTGAAACCAGAATGTTTTTTTAAGAAATGCATTTAAATAGGTTCCACGAAAGAACATGAAACTAAACATATATTATTTTCTCAGAAATATTTTCTGTTAGAAACATGTTTAATCTGGATCAAATTAATTGACATTTTACGGAAGTTTAGTTGAAAGTTGGCCAGTATGCATCATTAGAGATCCAAGAAAATACAGAGAACGTTAAAATGCGTTTTTATCAAAATATTAAAAAAAATCCTTAGATATAGGTCTGCTGTCAAAATTGATTGTTAAATTGACATAGAAATTTTCTCTTCCTTTGACATTTGTACTGAATGAGTTACGTTGTCTTATCAAATATTGAAAAATATGTCAGTACATATTATTGAAAATGAATATGGAGGAAAATAACTCTATATCATTAGTTGTGCATATGAAATGACTTTAACAAAACAGTTTTAAAAAATATATATTTTTTTAATATTACCTATATTATGGATTTTATAAAATAATGAAGGGTATAGAATTCAACTTAATAGATTTTACATCATCACTTTTATAACATGGTAATTTAAAATATTATAAATTACGTTGTACTTTAAAATTTTATCTAAGATGTTAATGCGCTCATGTAAACCATAGTTAAATTAAAAAGTGGGGGGTGGGGGATCAACGAGCGAAATTAAGACATTAATACAGATCCAAGAAAATATAGAGAACATTAAAATGCTGTCAGAAATCATATTTAAATAAATTTGAAAAATTTTCTTCCTCTGACATCTGTACTGAATAACTAATGTTGATGTATCAAATAGTGAAATATATTTAAATATACATTATTGAAAATCTATTGGAGAAAAATAACTATATCTTTAGTTGTGCATATGGAATAATTTCAACAAAAGTTTTGAAAAATAAATTCAGTTTTTGTATGCTATCTAATATTGTATATATATATTTATCCCCTTTAAAACAAAATTGATTTAAAATGCCTCGCGCGAAATTATTATTTTTAAACAACATCAACAGAAGTGTTTTGCAATTCCTTTCAAGAAATTATTACGGCGATTCAATTGTTAATATTGTAATTATTATTATTTTCTTTCTTTATAAGGTGAGAAATCTAATTTTTAATATTCAAAAATAATTTCCGTTGACATATCAGCTATTGAAATATATTGAAATATACATTATTGGAAATGAAAAATAACTATAAAAAATTTAGAAAAATAACTATATATATCTTTAGCTGTGCATAATGAAACATCAAAAGACTACAAGAAACTAGTTAAAAAATCAGTTTTTGTATATTATCTATATTGTAAATATTCTTTCTCTGTAAAACAAATTTGTTTTATAATTCCTATCAAGAAATGATTACTTCAATTCATTTATTAATATTTTAATAATTATTATTGTTTTCTTTTTAACAAGATGATAATCTATTTTTTAATATTAAAAAGTAATCTCCGTTGACTTATCAAGTATTGAAAAATATTTAAATATACATTATTGAAAATTAATTGGAGAAAAATAGCTACATATCTTTAGCTGTGCATATGGAATGACCTGAACAAAACATTTTTGAAAATAAATTCAATTTTTGAATATTATCTATATTTCAGATATTTTTTTTCTTTTTAAAACAAAATTGATTTACAATTCCTCTCGAGAAATAATTTTTAAGCAACATCAGCTGAATTGATTTACAACTCCTTTCGAGAAATTATTACGTCTATCCAATTATTAATATTTAAACTATTATTTTTTTTTTTTGTCAAGGAGATAATAAATTTTTAATATTCAAAAATAATTTCCGTTGACGTATCAAATAGTGACATATTTTTAAATGTATATTACTGAAAAAGAACAGGAGAAAAATACATATATATTTTTAGCTGTGTATATATTGAATGATTTCAATAAAATATTTTTAAAAAAAACCAGTTTTTACATATTACGTATATTTTAGATAATTTCTTTCTTTAAAACCACATCAACAAAACTAATTTAAAATTCCTTTCTAGAAATTTATTACTTCTATTCGATTATTAATATTGTTCTCTTTTTTTTTTTCAAGGTGTTGAATATATTTCTTAATCTAAGGGGAAAAAACTCAAAGAAATTTATTATAAATTAATTTTATTAAATTATATAAGTAAATTTATATTTCTTTTTCACCCACAAAGCACAAAAATTATTTTCTGAAGAAATATTTAAATAGTATAAGGTGATCCAGAGGTCAAAATTTCATTTTTTTTTATTTATAAGCATTTGTTAATGGGTTTTTTTCCTGAAATGTGTCATTATAAAAATTACTTTTCAAACAAAAAGTTTTTAAATTTTTTGATTTTTTTTTTTTTTTTTTGGGGGGGGGGGGAATAAAAAAAATTTAAACATATTCAGTTTTTGATATAATTCATGAACCACTTGCCCGATTTCATTAATTTTTTCACTGTTGTAAGCAGAAAAGTTTTCTTGTTAATTTGTCTTCAGGATTTATAACAATATTACTTATAAAATTTATAATAAATTTAAAAGTAAAAAAAAAACAAAAACAAAAAAAAACAGGATATTTGAAAATGATTTGTACTTCGAGGTCTATATTTTCAAAATTTTCGCATGAAATTTAAAATCTTGAAGACTATTTATTAAAAACATAACATACAAAAATTTAAAATTTCATACACATATCTTGCAAGGAAGTTTAGATACATCTTTTAAAAATGATAAATTATGAAAAAACCCATTCGAATATAAATGGACTTAACGTTTCAGTTATGGACGGAGCAGGACTGATATTAGTACAACACAAAAATTGTTATATCTGCTGATCAATATTATCTATATAGTATATATTTTTTCTCTTTAAAACAAAATTTATTTAAAGCTCCTCTCGAGAAATAATTTTTAAACAACGTCAGCAGACTTTATTTTCAATTCCTCTGGAGAAATTATTACGCATTAATAATTATTAATATTTAAATTATAATTATTTTCTTTTTGTCAAGGTGATAATCTATTTTTTAATATTTAAAAATAATTTCTGTTGACATATCAAATATTGACATATCGTTAAATAGATTATTATTGAAAAAGAACAAGAGAAAAATACCTATAAATTTTTAGCATCGTAGAAATACTATGTTTGCTTTATTTAATTTATCTAATTTTGTGGTATTTTATTAGCAAAAGAAAATTTAACTGCACTTTTTTGAAAATTTTGACCCCTGACCACCTTAATAATACTTAGATTTTTTTTAAACGATATCAGGGTGCGTACAGTTCTACCACATTTATTATATAGAATTTTTCACCTTATTTAATCGCAGAATCACCAATAATAACAGAATATATTTATTCTGGAGGAAAAATAATTAGACAAATATTTCTTATTTAAATTAGTGGTGCCATACTCCTTGGAAATTCTATAGGTGCGCGCACCTTTCAACATATGTGTTAAAAAACAGAAAGTATTTATTCAAACAATAATAAAAGTGCATTTAATCAAAAAGTGGTTAAAATTTCCTTTTCTGTAATCTTAAATATGGTTATTAAAAATTTCACTTAAATTTGGTACAAAAATTACGTAGATAAATTGTCGCATCAACGTAGGTAGCCGTACAAAACTTCCATTCTAAATATACTCATATATAAAAGAGTATTTGGTCTGCATTATCACTTTCCCACCAAACAAGAAAACATGAAAAATAAAACTACACCAATAAAAACTTTAAGTAAAAAAAAACCGTTATTTTAATTGTTTCAGGGTTTTTTTTTTTTTTTTTTTTTTTTAATTAGACTTTTTATTGGTGTAGTTTTATATTTAATGTTTTCTTATTCTAGGGAGGGAGGAGGAGCTAGTGCAGATCAAATACTCTTTTATTAAGATTATTTTAATTTGTGTGTTTAATTGCAGCATTTCTGCGCTGTTCACATGAATTCATGATTTGTTTGTCGCTGGTTATGATACATATTACTTATATAAGAATATAATTTCAAGTATCTTATTTGTTAAGGCAAAAGTTTTTAGAAAATACGGTACATAATTCGTCTTTTATTATATTTTTTTCTAAAGATTAATATGGCAAATTAATTTATTATATATTAGTCAAAATGTATGGTAAATGGCTTTTTTGAAATTCTTACGATTTTCTATAACTATTTGCATAAATCTTGACAAAGCATATTTTTCATAATTCTCATTGAGATCATAAAAATATATAATCTAGTTGAATTTGTCATAAGAATTTCGTTATATGATCCTTTCCTATATGCACATTTTTTATCGTTATTCTTCATGTAATAGGCTTATTCTTTTGGGTTTTGTCAAGAACGGAAAAAATAACCAAATTAAAAGGCTTTATTTTATAAAATAAAAGAAAGCTTAAGATTAAGTAATGTCTGTCCATGTAATTTCTGTTAGAGAATGGCAGTTGTAAGTGTAGTTTTTCCTAGCTACATTATAATATATTTAAAATTGCAAAATTTATATTAACTTTTTTCATTTTTTTAAAAATTATTATTTGGTACTCGACAATAAATAAATGAGATAAACAACTTTGAAAAGACATTTCATGCACTGAAAAAAAAATCTATAATTTTGACAGAAAAATAGTGTATTTTTTAATGAAAAAACTGTTTTAAAGAAAAACAGTTTTTTCCTGTAAAAAAATGTTGATTTTGTAATTTTTACAAAAAAAAAATCTATATTTTTACAGAAAGAACTGTTTTAATGAAAATATACAGATATTTTCTGTAAATGAAACGGTTTTTCACTGGCGCTAAAATTGACGTTTTTTTCCTGTCAATTTGAGAGATATTTTTTTTCACACTGTAATAGCATATGTAATAAAGACAAACTAATCAGTTTCGTCAACTTTTTTAGTTATTTTTAAGTGATATTAATCATACAGAATTATTTTAATTAATTACAAGCGCTCGAACGTTGATATGCTTCAATATTGAAAAATATTAATTAGATTAGGAGGGTTCATACGTTTCCATAGAACAAATGAACATTTAACCATTTAAACACTTTCCAACATAGTTGAAAAGTGTTTGTGAATTCGGTTTGTCAGTATGGCCGTCTTGCTTTTCTATATATATTCGTATTACCAGGTAATTTTTATATGTTAATGAGGCTCACTATAGAATGTTCGCTATTGAAAATGAATTGTGAAACGCTTATAGTTCTTTTACAGGGACACAAATAAGATTCCCGTCACATTATGATCAACAGGAAAAATTGTTTGCGATGCATTTTATTCCTATTACTATATGAGATGTAATCTTCCCAACTAGGCAAAAAAGTCCGGGCCAAGATTCGAACCCGGGATCCCTTGACTGAAGCTGCCAATGCTCCACCAACTGAGCAATCCTGGACGAATATGGCTGAACTAATTCACTCACTTAACCTTGATCATAGCATCTGGTCTGATATCTGAATCAGCATAACAGAATAAATCATAGGTATGGGACCTCCAGTAAACGCTGGAAATGTGATTATACTAGATTAATTTTACCACAATTATTTTTTTAACAACATCTGGACTTTTTCGCCTAGTTAGGAAGATTACATCTCATATGATATTTTTACCAATTAGAAATAATTGTGATAAAATTAATCTAGTATATTAATAAAATTCAAATATAATGACACCGATGTGCACCACTTCTGTGGACTACAAGATGCTTTCTGTAGAGTATAGAAAGATCAGTATTTATAGTTCTTTTACAGGGGCGCGCAAGAAAACTCCGTTGAATTTAATCTATGGGGGAAATGCGTTTGCGGAGCATGTTAATGATGTTGCGTATACTTCCGATATAATCAAGTTGATGTGCATTACTGTGATGTACTACAATACGTGTTCTATAGAGTATAGAGTGCATAGCATTTATTGTTCATTTAAACAGAGACACTAAAAATATTCGGTTACAGTACTGACTATGGTCAATAATTGCTGGAAGTGCGTTTTCAGCTGTGGATATGATTTTTAATCACAGATAATTTTTGGTATAGTACGTGGTATGTATAAATAGTATAGATCGCATATAGGGCTGCATGAAAGAATTTGCACATATTATCGTATATGGAGAGCAATTGCAGAAAATGAATTTTTACTGCGTTGCGTGTGTTTTAAATTGTTTATTTAGATATCTAATTTCATTGTATGAAAATATGAAGTTTTTTAACAATATTCTGAAAATGTTGGAAATTTTCCGTTCTTGTTATTTATATAGTATGTTAGAGTCAGGAATATTATGAAGAACAATATAAATTAAGCCATCAGTATCAGTTCAAGTCTTTAATCTTTATTTAAATACATTTTTAGGTTATTTGAAATACATATATATATATATATATATATATATATATATATATATATATATATATATATATATATACACCTAGAAAAAAGTTTTGTTGAATCAACAAAAATTTGGTTGACCCAACAAAACTTTTTGTTTAAATATAGGTCAATGGAAATTGTATTTGAATCAACAAAAAAAAAAAATTATTTTGCAATTTAAAAAAAAAAAAAAAAAAAAAAAAAAAAAAATTGTATCGTCAGCAAAATTTTTTTTGTTAATTCAAGTAAAATGGTTCAATTTTACTTAAATTTTGCTAAAACAACCAAAATGTACTCAACAAAACACGTTTTGTAGTTTTAATCAATTCCTTTTTCTGGGTGTATATATATATATATAAGCCTTATTGTAACTTAGGTCTTATCCTGTATAAAAAATACGACATAATGCGGTTGTCGGATGGCATAACATAGCATTTTTACTACTGAACCGCTTTGTATCAGGAGTAGTTTACAAAAGTTATTGGAATGCATATTTCCCGTGAGACCGTTATACCACGCTATATTCGAATACATGGTATGTCGAATCGTGGCATATTGGATGTATACTGCAGTAAATGACACATATTGGAATTGTTTGATACGATAACTTTATTTGGTTTCTTCAAAATTAATTAACAAAATTAATTTACTCATTTTTTGTTGCAAGAAGAGAGGAAATGTGAAATTAGGTTAATTTTAAAGATTAATAGGAATTAAATTTCGTATAATGCACGAGCATCCTGTATAAATATTACAAAGTGCTCCCATTGAATTTTTAAAGAATGCGACATCATATTTAGCATGTGTTCATTACTTTTAAAAATCATTCTCATTACATGAAAAACATTTACGAATGAATTTTTTTTTAATAATTTTTGTCATTTGCTTCTAATATCCTGAAAATAAACAGAATGTCGTGGAATTTAAACAAATTTATGGATTTAATTGTAATACATTCACATTTTTATAATAATAATAATAATAATAATAATAATAATAATAATAATAATAATAATAACGTTAAACGCAGAAAACTGTAATGGTTTTTAGTTTTCAGTGCAATAATATCTTCATATTTTTTACGTATTTTTCACTAAAATACATATTAGTTGTAGAAGAATTTTCATTTTGAGTTTTAAATTCAATACTTTTAAACTAATAAAAGGCTTGAATAATTGTACTATATATTTTTTATTATCCGTAGTGTTTTTCTGTTATTAAAAATTGTTTATATATTTCAAACACAATTCTTATCGACAACCCGTGAGAAGAACTACTGCATCAACTTACTTCATTTTGGTCTTAAATGAGAGAGTGTAGTATAGATGTGCCAAATTTCGTTTTGGGGACCACGATTACTAGTATAAAGTAATGGTAGTTTACGGTTAAAATTTTCTTTCCGCGAGTGCACAAAGTGCATATTTGTGCCATTATGCAGGATTGAAACTGGCTTTAGGTGCATACTCTTAGCGCATGTGCAATATATCCGGATTTGTTTGTAGAAGCATGTTGATTTGTTTACACTGAGACTTCGCTGATGAGTTTTGCGTCCTCTGGTTTTAATAATAATTATTATTAAAGTATTGTATTTGTAAGATGAAAATTAGTTACGATACCAATTAAAGGCGATGGATATTGTCTATTTCTCGCTGGTTCATATCGTATTTATAATACCAAAATATGCATCTCGAAATCAGGTTAGAAATTGTTACTAAAATTATGGATAGTGGGAGTTTTAAAAGGATTTGGTCGTGGGACTATCTTAGAGATCAATAATTAGTAGGGACGAAGAATAAAAAGATTTTTTTAAAAGTCAGCAGATTAAGCCTTCAAGATCAAAATTCCATTGAGCAATTATATATTCATTTTAAAAACTTTTATTGTATGGGTCAACTTAAGATGAAATTTTAATTGAGAATTAAATTTGCTATACAAATTGAAGTAACAATGCTTATTTCTGAAAATGAAAGCAGACGGACTATGAATAAATGTGTGAATTGATTAGCTGCAGAAATTCGTAATACATTTCTTTTCTTAAGTGTATCGCTTCAAGAATAACTTAAGAATAATTACCTTGTTGCATTTTAAATTTTGCTTTTAAATTAACCAACCAAATATACGTAAATAAAAAATAATTAGTATGATTTAAATGGATTGTTTCTTTACATTCTGGTTGTCACGAGCTTAGATTTATTGGATTGCTTTAAGCTTACGTCGAAATATCTATCGGGGGGGGGGGGGGTGTGTAAGAGAGAGGTTTCTTGAACAACGCTGTATTGTTTGGATGGAGACAATGAAATTTCTTCCGGAAAAGTCCACAAAAATATCCGCAATATTCTCACCAAGTCGCCGCGCTGAAGATCCAACCAGGACAAAACTTTTCCCTTTCATAGGCTTAGCTTGATTTTCTTTGTTTGATTTAAAAGTTGCATTTTGAATTAATTATATGGATTTAAATAAATAACATAACACAGTGTGGGAAGAAGAGTATATCAAATACAAACAGTACAAATTATTTTTATTTATTGTTTTAGCTATAAATATAAGTATCAATGATGGTTTTGTATTCTAATATGGTTTTAAAATATAAAAGTAAAATTGAAAATAATGTATGGATACATTTATTTTTTAGAATCATAATTTTCTAATCTTTATATTTAAAATTGGCTCGAAAATATACGTTTTGTTTAATAGATATTTATTTTAATATTTTTGATATTACGATTTAATAGGTAATTAATTTAGCGTGTGCAATAGATGTTTCGTTTACAGATACATAACATCATTCTTGTCCAAATTTAACAACCAGGAAAATGTATTAAATTTATCTTTTGTAGCCCTTCGAATTATATCGTGTATATTAATTGAAAAATTCTGAAAAACTAACAAACATGTAATTTATTTCTTACCTACCAATCCTTGTAAGTGTAACGTGATCAATTACGGGGGAAATTCCTTAGACTAAATGTATTTACTTTGTAGAAAATTTTGAAATAGAAATTGTCTTGATACAGTGCCATTTATATTATCTTATGCTATTTTACAATGCATGCATTATCTTTAAATTTTTGTACGTATTTTAACATCTCCATTTCATTTCAAGAGGGGTAAAACACTTTCACTAAAATTCGGTATAATTGACATTGTTAAATAAAAAACATGCTCATTGCAAAACGGAAAATTTATTACTAAACAAGATTAGACATATTGAAATTGCTGTTTATTCTATAAGAGTAATGTTATTAAATTTAATGGAGGGGGGAAATCATATAAAGCTCACATTGCTGCATGCTTATCCAATTAATTTATATTTTTCTATACTTTTTGATATAATTTTCTCTTTCTTTAACGTAGTATTCATTTTGTATTATAGATTTGTATTCACTTTAGAAGTCTACGTCTAACGTTTTAATTTGTTTACGTTTAGTCTAAGTATTTCTGAAAATTTTCAAATATTGTTAAATGAAATTACATAAAAACTATTATCGATATGATTTGTTCAAAATCTGGCTATTTTAAACCATTAATATAATAATAATTTTATTTCTTACCTACTGATTTTTAATTAGTATTGCAATGTTGTGCTTTGATTTGCGACTTATTTACTGTTTAATTTGTTCGCCTGGCTCCAAAATAATTGTGTCAGTTAGGAATTCCAAGATTTTATGCAGAAATAAATCATATTGTATTTATTTGCTATAATTAAATTTCATTACGATGTAATTGCATATATCTTTAATGACTATTGTCGGGGAATGCTAAAAAATAATTGTTATAATGGATATTTCGTTCAACTGACTTCGCGGTAATGATATTCAAATCTTAATCCTAAATTATATTTAGTACATTTTTTTAACTGTCAAAACTTATTTAATTATGACTTTAGATTACTGATAAAAAATTATTTCGCTGGCATTGCGCAGTTTAAGTATACTTTCTACTGTAACCGAAATGAAATTTTGAGTTGGACGTTTCCCTAAAAGAAAAATATATTCAAATAATTTACAATTTTGACAAAAGAGTTGAAGTTAATTAAAGTAATTTGAAGTTAAACGAATAAAATATTCAGTATTAATTTACTCTCTTACAAAAGTATACTGAAAGTTTAAGAGTGCTAAAAATATACAATCATTTTACCACTATAATAAAAAGTTATCTACCACTATATAATCTGCACTTTTGTACATTATTTTAATTTAAATTTTAAAACTTGCATATTTATTTTGGAGTAAACTCTAATGTTACAAAAAACAAGAACGAAAAATCATGCATAGATTATGAAACACTTCCTATTAAGAAATTTCATTTTTTTTCACATATGAAATGAGATATCTAAATAAGCAATTTAAATAAAATGCACAGCAAACGATTTTTCCCCTTAGGCCATAATGTAACGGACAATTTTTTGTGTGTCCCTGTAAATGAACTATAAATGCTACACACTTCATTTTCAATAGCGAACATATAGTAAACCTCATCAATGTATAAAAATTACATGTCAATTCGGGTAAATTTACGAGAGTTAAAGTACGGATAGACAGACAAACCAAATTCATAAACACTTTTCAACTATGTTGGAAAGTGTTTTAAAGGCCTAAAATTGCTTCATTTTTCAAACTTAGAGATGTCATTATGTGTCTTTAACAGTTGCCAATAAAATGGTTTTTAATTGGATTAAAAAATAATTTTCAGACTATCTGAAAATGTATATTGTTTGCTTCTAATGTTATCTAAATGAATTTCATGTACAGGTTAAAGGGATAGATAAGAAAATTTTTTGCTGAAAATTTACTTAAAAATATATGAATTGCTAAAGACAATTACGTCGTGGAGGAATTCTTCAAATGTTAGCAGATTAAATGGCCACAATAAGAATAGGAATTATAAAAATAAGAACAAATCGAAACGATAATAGATTTTTATCTTATTCGTAATCCTCTGAAGCACTTTAACTAATTTTTGAAGCGATATTGCCAACTAATATATGCTTAATAAAGGAATTTTATTAGAAATATACAAATATTTACTCAATACTCGCGTTTCATTTTATATATTTTCAAAGTTACATTTAATCAAAATAACATTTACCCAACATCAGGCAATGCAATATACATTGCCTATACCTTTCCAAAATGCAGACAGCTCAATACTGGCCTCAACATTGCACCACTATTGCTTTGCTACGAGGAATATACATTTATTCACTTTTAATCCTATTTTTTATGCAAAACGAATACAACCATGAATATAGAATAATGATTATAACTAGAAGCGTTTTTTTAAGGTTTTGCTAAACTTTTGCTTAAAGCTACATCTTTTTAATAGATAATTTTTAAACACAAAAAATCAGTCCATCGATTATTCATAATTTAAGCTGCGGAACGAAGTGTTATTTGTTAGAAAGAAATTGAAATTTGAAATCATAAAATCTGTATATAAAGAGAATTCTTTATTTTAAAATATTTTTTCTTGATGAATATTTATCAAAATTTATTTTATCTACAATTTTAATTTCTGGAGTTCAGTATACATTTTAATTAAAGCATATTAGATCAACTTTAAGAGGTTTACACTTACAGAAAGAATTTTTTGTATTGGAATCTGGGGTCAGAATCCATTTATTCAGTCAAAAATATACACGATATAACTCACTCGAATCCGACTTCGGATTTTTATTTCGGACATTTAACACTGATGAAGGTATTTTAAAGAAATTTGAAATAGACTGACTTTGCTTTTTGTGATATGTAAGGATATTACGACGAATATGGTTAGAAGTGGCTACCATCTAGTGGCTAAGATCTTATCTAGACGTTCCATATTTCCAAATATAATTGACAATTTATGCGGTTTCACTTGCCGAAATGCTAAACATTTCCAGCACTTTTCATAATATTATTGCATTTCACACAAAGTAATGTAAGTCTGTTGAAAATTGTTTTTGAATATCTGTATTTTAGTTAAAGTTAAAACCGTGAGTTGTATTTGGATTTGAATGAGACACTATATTTTTCAGTGAAAAAATGTATTACAATCCGGGTTAAAAAAAAATGTTTTGTTGTGTATTACCACCTCTTAAAATCTGTTTAATATTTTATTTAATCACCCTGTTATATATACGATATATTCGATTAAGATACATTTGATCACTCATTTTTTTTTTTTTTTTTTTTTTTTTTTTTAATGTACAGAACAACATAATATTTTTTTTTCATTTTTCTCCCCTCAAGGTCTGATAGAGTATAAACAGAGCGATGGTCATTTCAATTATTTTGGTTTGCTTAAGTATAAACTGTGCAGTTGCATATTTCAGGAAGATTAGCATAACGCAGGTAAGTGAAAAGTTTTATTTTTTTATTTGTTTATTTATGTGTATAAAAATTCTTAATGTGATAACACTTTGATTCATATAATAATATTTATCTGTTGCTATGATATATGTTTAGTACATACACTACACATATATACATGATATCAAAATCTGTTATAACGAGGATAGAGGGGAGAACAGATCATCTGCTGAGCCGTAATAACAGAGTTCTCAAGACACCAAGAATTAAATTTTATATTTTTACACTAATAAGGGTGGCTATAATTAAATGTTGGGTATTTAGAGCTCAATCATAAAAATCCATTCAATAATTAGGCGAAACGCAACAATAACTTGGCAAAACGCAACAATAACTTGGTTTAAATATTATTTAGAACATGAGGATTTAACTTGAAAGAAATGAGTTGAAATTTTTAAGTGGCAAATGTGACGCTTCAGGCTGATATTGAAAGGTAAATTATTGTATTATAAAGGATTTCTCGGTACCAGGTTTGCAAATTTCAGGAGGTGGTAGAGCGCACTTACAATAATCAATTTTTGTCGAGGAAAAAAAAGGTCGTAATCCATTTTTTTAGTCACAAATACAGGATGTCTCACTCCAATCTAAATCCTTATTTTTATTTATAACTTTAATAATAATGAAGATATTTTGACTATACATTTTCCAACAGTCTTACTCTGCTTTGTGTGAAATGTAATGATATCACGATAAATGGTGGAAGCGTTCACTATCAGCATTCAAAGAGTGATAAACTAGACGCTCCACATTTCGGAATGTAGTTTACATGACATACGATGACACTGGCTGAATTATTATGCAGCCATTTTTTGCAATTTCATCGCATTGCACAGATAGTAGGTCTTCACAAAGTAGGTCTGTTGAAAATTTAGGTAAAATATCTTCATTGCTTTTAAAGTTGTGAACGAAAATACGGATTCAGATTGGGGTAAGACATCCAGTATTTTTAAATAAATAAATGGATTGTGAACCTAGTTTCCTACATTGTAAAAAAAAAAAAAAAAAAGTACGTAATTTTGACAGAAAAACTGTTTTTAATAAATATACATATATTTTCTGTAAATTAAACGGTTTTCCACTGGCGCCAAAATTGACGTTTTTTTTTGTGTCAATTTGAGAGATTTTTCTTACAGAGTATAAAAAAAAATATTATACCACCTTTTAAAATTTATAAATCTGGTACAGGGACACCTTGTATATGACATAATATCTTAATATAAAATAATGTCACAATATAACATAATGTCATGATAAAACATATCATAATATTATTTATAATATCAAGAAACATAAGAAATTATGTAAAAATTCGATGAACTGAAAATTATTGAATCACTGTTATAGGAATAATTTAATATTCCTAAACTAGAAGAATTAATTAAAATATTAATTACAATATTATAGTTATGGTTATAATTTTCCCATGCCAATTTATATACAAAAAGAAATTATACAAACGTAATTGAAAACAAGTTCTACCTATTTATTATTTGAGATGGTTTAAAAAGAAGTTATTTTTCTATAAACGTTATTGTTATTTTTGCACTGTTTATTTTTGTTTCTAATTGACTCAATGGTCTAAATAAATACATGAATAAAAAATAAGCATATATTTATTTAATTTCAAAGTAGCTAATTCAAGTATTCAAAGTATTCAAAGTAGCTAATTCAAGTATTCAAAATATTGAAAGTAGCTAATTCAAGTATTCAAAGTATTCAAAGTAGCTAATTCAAGTATTCAAAATATTCAAAGTAGCTAATTCAAGTATTCAAAGTATTCAAAGTAGCTAATAAGACGAATGACTTGAAAATAATAACCTCGTAGAGAGGTTTATAGATAATTTCAACGAAAGTGCAAATGCGCATAAAGTAATATATTTCTTAGAAAAAAAAGCAAAAAATCGGAAAACCCTTTGAGTTTACCAATTTTTTACTGATTATTTCCGACTTTCTTCTCTTAAGTCAGTATTTTCTGCAATATATTTTTATATGAAACCGATCTTTTCCTTTCTTATTGCTTTCTAAAACCAGGTTTTTGTTATCTCCGAGTTCACTTAAACGAGTTCGACTTCAGTAATTATCAATTTAAAATTGAAATACAACGATGCGTGTCAGCACGGATTTAAAACAAAAAGCAGAAAAATTGTCTAACAAGCTTCATTTTGATGAGTGGAAGAAAAAAATTAATAAAGTAGAATTTTTCTCATCTTATGTATATGTATGCGTCTGGTTGCATGTCAGTTTGATTAATTTCCACTTTTCTGTAATTTGATGAGCAGGGCACTTCATGCTATGTTATAGAATACAACAAAAATACTGAAATTGGATTAAAACTGACACAAATTGTATTTAAGTTAGTGCGCTTACAACGCATTCCGAAATTTCCATAATCTGTTCATGAACTATCTGGCTAAGATTGATTTTTACCTGTTAGATAGTTGTTTTTAACTATTTAAATTTAAAAATAAATTCCCCTCCCCCCCCCCAAAAAAAAAAAAAATCTTACCGGTAAAGGTTGGTGAAAATGAGAAAGATAGCGGGCCGATGTAAATAATAATAATAATAATATAAAGTTACTATTATAACCAATTCAATAGGAAAAATGTTTTATGCCTATTGTAGGAGTGCTTGTCTTTATTATTTAACCTATATTGAATTTTGTTTTAAAAAATAAAAGCATAAAAAAAACAATGTTTAAAAACTTGGAGTTAATAGAAATTCTTTTAAAAATATATCATATGGTATCTTTTTCAAAATCTCTATGACAGAATATGTAAAATAATTCCTAAATGTATAATAGAACTATGTTATGATTATATATTGGTTCAAATGCCGGAAAACATTTTTGAAAATTGTTGATAAAATTTATGACTGTAGATACAAATAGAGCTATTGTTTTTATAGCACGACATTTACAACTTCATTGCGTGATTTTTTTTTTGTGTGTGTGTTTGTTCAGGACTGCAATAAACATAAAACTTGTTTCTAGATTTATCTTTCAGCTGCATTGCATTTTACAATTGCTCAATGTTCGAAAGATAATCTCTTTTGTAAGCAATATGTATTTTGCGATATTAAGTTGTAAAATTTCCTCATATTTTTATCAAAGTAATTTGAGTATCATATCAACCAAATTTTCTACTGCATAGTTTACACATTACTGAGCATTAAAATATGATGAAGCGACAAGTATTCATGTTGTGTGATACATTAACATGATATACATCAAACTGAAAACGAGAAAATGTTTTGGCTTAAACTGGACGGCGAAAAGCAGCATTTTTAAACCCACAAATCTACATTATAAAAAATTAAAAAAAAATCTGCCAGTAAAAGTTGCAGTAGGCAATTTCTGTATGTACCATATAGGAAATATCTGTACGTACATTAAAAGATCAATATTTACAAACTTTTGCTTTATATACTTGAATGTGAGGATGAGATACCTAAACATTAAAAATATAGATGAAAAGTCACAATATTACGTGTAAAATATGCACTATAAAAAAATAATTGTTTAGGCAGAAAAAGTTAGTATAAAATTTCTGTGTATACATGAAATACCTGTACATAAAGGAAAAGTTTGCATCTGTCGATCTTTTCTGCAGGTTACAGATATTTCTGGCACACACAGAATGTGTCTTGCAACCTTTGCTGCCAGATTTTTTCTATTTTGTACATTTTTTTTCAGTATGTCAATTAGATACTCTGATAGTTCAAAACTCATTTCTACTTATGCAAAATATTTATAAAGTGACTAATACATGCAAAGCGAAAAATAATTTACGTACACTGTAAAAAAAAATTCTCTGGTTACTAAAATTTTTTAGTATATTTGTATTCCACAGATTTTTTTAGTAACCGGTACTAAAAATTGGTACTAAAAGACTAAAAAAATTTTTGTATTCTTACTTAGTAACTATAAAATCTGTAAGAATTACTAGAAAACAGCTAGC
The DNA here is from genome assembly GCA_963931845.1 of Maratus michaelseni. Classification (NCBI taxonomy): domain Eukaryota; kingdom Metazoa; phylum Arthropoda; class Arachnida; order Araneae; family Salticidae; genus Maratus; species Maratus michaelseni. Next base: position 224,735,353 of record OZ007599.1, read on the forward strand.
AATGATTCCGATTTTTAGTACCGGTTACTAAAAAAATCTGTGGAATGCAAATATACTAAAAAATTTTTAGTAATTTCCAAAGATCCAGTTAGAAAAACTAAACTTTTTTTAGTAGATCGACCCATTTTTTTTTTTTTACAGTGTAGCTTTTGCATAGCAATATTTCGCTTTTATTTATGTGTGTGTTATAGTAAATGTCTGCACGTCGTCGTTCAGTGCATTGTCTTAACAAACCCTATTATTATATAAAATGAATACAAAGTATCTGGAAGGAAAATCAAGCTGTATTTATTCAGTTATTTGTGTGTGTGCATGTGCGGTTTTTTTTTTTATGGGGAGCGGAGGTTCAACTAAATATATATCAAGTTAATAAATATCGTCATGCTAAGGCAGAAATTTCTTCAAGAATTAATTTCAACATCAATAATAGTAGAATGGTTATATGAAGTACACATATGTATACAGCATACATATGAGTGATATGTTTAACAAAGACGAACAAAATAAAATATATATGTACCATCTCTTCATTAGCATTATATACACATAACTACCGGGTGTCCCAAAAATTACGGGTCTATTTAGAAAATAAATCTATAAAAAAATGGTAAGCGATGGGAATGTATCTTTTGCTGCAAATGCACTTGGACAAACAGCACATTTCGATACGCAGAATAATATTTAAGTAATATGAATTTAATATAAATATAATAGAAATAAAATGTTATAAATTTTCAAATAAACCCGGAAATTTAGGCACGCATGGTAAAAACTAGAAATAATTGATTTTAACTGGACACAAAATGCAGAAATTTCTTACGTTGTCATATCCAAACTGGCTACTTTCTGACTCATTTTTTCGTTCATTTTTGTTCTGAAACGCATGGAATTGACAGGTTCTCTTATTCAGAAATTTTGTAAATGAAAAGTTTTTTTATTTTTCTGTAAAGGAAAAAGATCTTTCAGAATATGCCTTCAAAGTTGTTATTTTGAGCCGAATTTCTGAACGCGACAGAAAAAAAAGATTGAATTATATCATGATTGAATTATATCATGAGAATGAAAAATTGTTCAATAACAATTCACTTCAATAATCATGCCCGAAAGTTTTATGATCTTGCGTTTTAAAATGAGCTAGAAAATATGCTAGAAATTTTGAGATTGTTAAGCAAAAAAAACTATTTTTTTTTTAGAACAGCCTTAAACCAGAAATTTACCAGTTGGATTTTTTAAGTATTCTGGTTGTTCAAAATGTATTTCTTGTTATGTAAAATATCTACCTATGCTCACGGATATAAGCAAAGCGCAAAATAATTTACATATAGTGCTCGCTCAACAATAATACTCTATACACTGTAAAAAATGACCGATGTTTCTTATTTTATGAAAATATGCTATAACCACGAACGAAAATATAATATAATCTTCTGAGTTATCCGGAATTTCACATAGCATGTTACATTGTCTTTTGAATCCTCAGAAACGAATACATTTTCAAAATTTAAAGAATAATTTATAAAAACAAATTATTTCTAGCTGCCCGAATTTTTCAGAAACGTTTCCGAAGGGTTTTTATAGTGTATTAATTAGTGTCCTAAGGCTGGAATACCTGTTTTTCGAATGTTATCCATTCTGAAGTACACGTTTTCAACCGCATAAGTTAATTTATACATGAAAGAGTAAAGAAATAATCTTAATTTTAATGTTATTGTTAACTCTGTTAATTTTGCATGTTTGTCTGTTAAACATTGTTTTTGAGCATCAAAATGTTTACTTGAGAATTGATAGCATTCGAAAAACAGGTATTCCAGGCTGAGGACACTAATTAATACACTATAAAAATCCTTCGGAAACGTTTTTGAAAAAATCGGGCAGCTAAAAATAATTTGTTTTTGTAAATTATTCTTAAAATTTTGAAAATGTATTCGTTTCTGGGGATTCAAAAGACAATGTAACATGCTATTTGAAATTTCGGATAACTCAGAAGATTATATTATATTTTCGTTCGTGGTTATAGCATATTTTCATAAAATAAGAAACAGCGGCCATTTTTTACAGTGTATGCATTAATAGTTTTCAACGTTTTATATAACATCCGTTGTACACATGCATTAGCAGATTTCTACATGCCGTCTTTCACTTCATTGGCTTAAAATTTATTATTAGAGTTATGAAACATATCTGGAAGTGAAATCATTCATTTTTCATATGAAATAATATATTCATATGCATAATTCATTTTTTTTTTAATCTGAATTTTATGTCAAGTGAATAATTACCTCACGTTAAAACAATAAGTTCAAAGATTAATTTGTGCATCAAAATAGTAGTACATGTAATAAAATTACAAATACTTTAAATAATTAATAAAAAATATTGATATAAAGTATTTTTAGATTTCTTCTTTTAGAATACTTAACAGGATATAGCTGGGAAATCTACTGATAATATAATTTTTTTTTATAGGAATATTTTACCCTTTTTAAAATGCTTAAAAGTCAAGCATTATAATGAAATTTCTCATGGATGGTATTTTAGGCAATGTTTATAGGTAAATTTTAAAGAAAAGGGAATTCGCTAAAATATTTCATAAAAATTCATTTTTTTTTTTAATTACCTAAAATGGCTGATGAATATAAAGGGTATACAATATAATATAAGGGTATGAATTATACGATATAAGGGGTAACACAAACGTTTTTCTTTTCTATCTCTCTCTCTTTTTTTTTTCGTTGGGAATAATTTTAGCTAAGTATTAAGTGCATAATCATGATTATAACAAATCAGAAATTTTAGACGTGAGTTTAGATATAAAAAAAAATAGCAAGTTTGTGTACTAAGTGTGTTTCATGCGAATGTGTGTACCAATGTGTGTATGTATATGCGTATGAGCTGAGTTATTAGCATAACGATAGCATTTTTCGTACTAAACTGTATAGTATTTAGTTAATAAATATCGAAATTAAATAAGGAGAGTTATTAATTTTAAGCGTTAAAAAAAACGATTTCCTGTTTTTCATATCCTTTAAAAAATTATACAATTACGAATCAAACAAAACAAACGGCATGAAAATATTCAAATTAGAACCAGGTGAAATTTAAATTAAAAATGTGCATTTTAAAAGCGACTTTAATTGATTTTTAACTTTGCATGCGTTTTTATCAAAACTATCTTTTCGTTACTTGCGCGCATTATAATAATAATTCATTTGCAGACAGCTCATTTACTTTGCACAGGTATGTATAAAGTGATTATATCTACAATCTCTATCTATTTTTCTTTCAATTAAACGATGTAAATATTATTTATTGTGATTAGAATGCGTTTTTAAATTTGATATTTATTATGATTTAAACATATAACACTTAGTCGCTAAAATATTTTCTTTTATAAATCAATAAAATTAGGTGTAGGTTTTTCAGCTCATGTATTTATTTTAATAAAATGAAAAGCTTTAAACTAAAAATTAGTATGTGTGCTTGTAATTCTGAGCGCAAATGCTCTATTAAAATTTTAATTTTCCATTATACAAGTTGAAAAATTTCTGTGTCGTTAAAAAACAGTATTCATTGATATTAAAATTAATAATGGAATATCCGTCTCTGTTTTGCCCGCACAAGTATTAAGCAAAAAGTTACGCCATAATAACTGCTGTACATAAAACTGTATGTATGTATATCTTTCATTTGTGTTTATACTCTTGTTTTTTCATTTGAATTTATATTATTTCATTTCTTAGGACTACATCTTTAAATTTGTAATGTGACTCTGCTATTTGGTATTGTGATTTCGTTGTATATATGGTCAATACCTTATGTTTCAATAGGTTAATTGTACATGAAGTTTATATATATATATATATATATATATATATATATATATATATATATATATACATACAGATATAATGAAATCATATGTGTGAAAATTAAAAGAAGAGATAGTATAAAAACCAAAGGAAAATATACTACGAAAATCAAACATAATAAAATGTAAATGCAAATATGAAAAACTATGAATATCTTATGTTACTGTTCAGAGGAGCATCATAAGAATAATTCATAGTTAAGATATTTTATTTCATCATTTCTAATATACATGTTGAATAGTTACTGTGTTTTTAATAAAGTTTTATTTATTATTATTAAAATTACTACTGGAATATATTATTAATTAGTCTGTAAAGTGTTAATTCAAAAGAGTTGGTTTTAATTGAATAAATCTGAAAATAAATGTGACACATGAAAAATAGGCCCAAAATCTTGAAATATTCGTAGCGTAAAACTGATAACGCCTTTTAATTCAATTTTGCTCACAGAAGTATTAACCATAACGAACCATGTCGCAAGAAAATATAAAGAATAAAAACAATATAATAATGTAATAATTAACTCGACATTTGTTGCTGTTATTAGGATTGATTGAAATAATTAAGAAATAATTTTATTGTACTAAGATATTTGCATAAAAAAAATACGTATTTAAATTTGCTGTCATTTCGATAAAGAAAAAAAAATTAGTAGAACATCCTACACGTAAGAAATCTGTTATAAGAACGAATGTTAACGTCATTGTAATGAATTAAACGATTATAAATCTAATGTAAACTAATGTAATTTATGTGCATGGCTCAATTTTATTTTTCTCAAGAATTTGATTACCTTTATTTTTTATCAAAATACTTGATTAAATTTATTTTTAAGAAGCTATTAATCACTAAAGCTACAAATATACAAACATGCGCGTTTTTTTTTAAAATATATAAAGCATAAATAATTAAAATGTAAATGTTAATTATAAACTAAATATTGATAATTAATATTTCTACTTTTTCATTTTTTAAAATATATTTTGATTTTCAAAATTAAAATTTCATTCTCCAAAATATGGAATTCTGATAAATATGGGACAATATTGTTAAAACCAGATAAATGAAAATTAAAATGAAACAAATAATTATTAAATTAAAAATGAGATTAACACCAAATAAATATTATTATCTGCATAATATTAATATAACATTTTTATTACATAATAAGAGTTAATGTTTATAAAAAAACTATTATCTTACCCCAAAGTTGAATAATTTATTAATCCATATTTTTCATTAAAAAGGTATATCAACTAACATACCGAAAGTAAAAATATACCGTCTCACATTCCTACTAGAATCAAAACTTTAGAAATTCATCCTCCTAACACCATCTTGGTGATAAATTGGTAAACATGGCGCCTACTTGTCAGAGATGGCCATTGGCTACAGCGCGAATCATGGCTAGATATCTCAGATGCATTCCTGCAACAAACGTGCCCTGAAGTCTTCAGGGCATATGTTCAGAAAGAAAGTGTAGAGAAAGATTTTATTAAATTATGTGCATAAACGTATATATCACAATTAATGAATTATTGTTATAAATTTTTGAGGAAATTTTTATGAAAAATTCCTTTTAATTTTGAATTTTTAGCATTTATAAATTTAAATACTAAACTTACATTAGCCAACGTATCATCACTATCAATAAATTTTTACGTAACTTTTGATCACTACTAATAAATTCATGCTCTCAAATTCCGATATTTTTAATATAAATTTCATATATTCATTTTACTCTGTATTTCATTTCACTTAGTTAGCATATTTAAATTCAATTATTAAACTTATATTAACCAAAGTAAATATCATCACTATTTATAAATTATTACTCTAAAATTTTGAGATTTTAATATAAATTTCATATAGTTTTATTTTAGATATTTAGCATTTGTAGATTTAATTATTAAACTTATATTAGCCAACATATCATTACTATTAACAAATGTTTGTATAACGTATCATCACTATTAATAAATTCTTGCCCTAAAATAAAAAAAAAATAACAAACATTTTAGATATTCATATTTTATTTATTGAGCATTTAGAGATTTGATTTTTTTATCTCTGGTTATCTATCAAATTGAGACCCGCGGGCCGCAGAGATAATAAATTCTTAAAATAGCAATATTCGCCTTATTTAATGACAAAAATTCTGTGATGAATTAAGCCAAATATTGTTAATTTGAAATAACATTCGGCTGAAATAACATCCGGGATTACATCCGGCTTTCAGGCAAAAATGTTGGGCACTAGTGACTTAACTTGAATTCGGTAATTAAAAAAGTGTAAAACCAAATTGTTATGATTATTTTTTTCATTTTCACGGATACAATATAAATTTTTTAATGAGAAAATAAACAAGGAAAATCAATTTAAATGTTTAATGGAAAACAGTTTTCTTTAACAATTTTTATATAGCAATGATATAAAATAATTATCAAAATAAAATTTTTGATAAGTGATTTTAAAATAAACCTTTTTTAAAAACCAAAAATTCTCGTGATATCATTTCTCTAGCAATAATTTTCTCTTGTTTTTATGGAGTAAAAATCATTTGTCTGATAAAATATCATAAGGCTGAGGTAATAATCGCAATCCATAAAGTGATAATCGAAAAAAAAAAGGCTTAATTTTATAAATCTTGAACCATTTATCACAAAAGTTAATGAAAGTTACATGAAAAAAAAATTCAAGTTGTATGCAATATGGGAAATTGTCTTCATTGTAATAAGTAAGTGATATAGAAATTTTCCAACAATTATAACAGTTGCTGAGGAATTTAAAAAATAATTTTTTCACAGTTAGAGTAAACGAAAACTATGGCCGGAAAATTACGAAGTTTGATTTTGTTGTATGAAAATCATAAAACATAATTGATTGAAAATGTATTCCTACTATAATATCACAATTCAGTAAAAATTATGAATGGATTTGATTTGGAAACAAAATGATTACATCAAGACTCCTTTTCCTCCATCCCCTCATCGATATTGTAATTTATTTTTCTTTATTATAAGATGTTTTGATTCTTTTAATATAATTTAGCATATATATTTATTGCCTCTCTTGTTAATATTTATTTCAGGATTGTTTAAATGCGTTTTACAAAATCAGAAACATGCAAAATTTAATTTTTGGACAATTTTTTTATAATTTGATTTTGCACAAAAAATCATTAAAAAAATCATTAAAAAAAATCTGTTGATTACCAGTACAATTTCTGTATTTTTACGATTTTTTTTAGCACTTTCCAACCTAGTTGAAAAGTGCTTATGACTTCGGTTTGTCTGGCCGTCTGCCGTCTGTCCGTGCTCTAACTCCCGTAAATATGCTCGGATTGCTCTGCAATTTTTATATGTTATTGTCGTTATCTATAGCATGTTCCCTATTTCAACGGAAGTGTGTAGCACTTATAGTTTTTTTACAGGGACACTCAAAAGAATTCCGTTACATTGCGGTCTATGGGGGAAAATCATTTGCGGTTTATTTAAATAATGTTTCACTATTTTAAACGCATTGAAATTTATATATATCACTAAGGTGCATTAGAAGAAGCTTAATATGGAACAGGGTGTGCATAGCACTTATAGTTACTTTACAGGGACAGTAAAAATAATTCCGTTACATTACGTCTATGGAGAAAAATCGTCTGCGGTTTATTTAAATAATGTTTCACTATTTTAAACGCATTGAAATTTATATAGATCACTAAGGTGCATTACAAGAGACTTACTACGGAATATTGTGTGTATAGCAGTCATCGTTCATTTACAGGGACACGCAAAAGAATTCTCTACTGTCTGTTAACAATAATTCCTGGAAGTGCGTTTTAAGTTACTGAACGCGATTTTAATGTTAACTTGCTTTTTGTCTATTACGTGATGTGTATAAATTCTGTAGATCCTATACAGGGCAGCACAAAAGTTCGCGAACACATTTCTGTTTATTGACAAACTCCAGACGGAGAATTTTAAACTGTGCTACGCGTTTCCTAACTGAACTAAAATTTAGCATCCTATCTAGTATATATACAAATCTATAGATCCTATACAGGGCTGAATAAAAGTATTCGGATATTTTTCAGAATATTGTATATGTTGGAAATTCCTGAAATTATGTTTTTAAATATGTTATGCGTTTTCCAAATTGTTTACTTAGAAGTTATATTTTAGCTTATTAAACGGTATGATTTGTAAAATTATTTTGGAAGCATTGGAAAGTGCTACATAATCTATGCTTGACGCATGATTTTTCGTTCTTGTTTCCCAATGAAAGTGATTTTGTGAATGTGTCAAAAACTTTGAATTTGAGAATATCTTTGATCTATAATACTAAGTTTTCATTTTTGGAAAGCTGTAGTATTTTGTTAAAAAAATTATTATTACATTGCCAAAGGTAGAAAAAATCTCTAAGCATTTTAGAGCATAAAAAATATTTAAAAAAATCCCAACACCCTTAGTCACAAAAGTATCATTATCGGTGAAGGATATTCTTAAATCCATATTTGGAACTTTCTGACATATTCACGAAATAATTTCATTAGAGAAAAAAAAATGTGGAAAAATCCGGAAATTGCACAAGCAATCAACGATTTTTTTTTTCAAATTACATTTTTTACAGTGCGATCATAACACCATCCAGATTTTTTTTTTTTTTATGTGTTTTAATTTATTATTCTAATATTAACATATGGCTACGATGGATATTATGAGCGTTTCTTTTTGAAAAAAAAATCAAATTGTTTTTTAAATAGTCAAAATACATTAAAATTTGTTAAATAATGTATGTTTCAGACCCTGTACAATAAGTATATAAAGAATCAACAAAATCCATGACAGGACCAGTAAATATAGATCCTAAATTTTATCAAATCAGTTGAATCGTCTTAGAAACAAAAATGAAAAATCATGCATCAGGTATAGATTATGAAATACTTTTCAACAATAAGAAAAAAGTTAAGAAATTTCATTTTTCCATATACAATGAAATGAGATATCTAAATTAGCAATTTAAAAAGCACATTACTCAGTAAAGATACATTTTTAGGAATCATTGTCTATACCCAGTAATATTTCGAATTCTTTCGTGCAGCCCTGTATATGGTCTATAGAATTTATACACACCACGTTATCCACTAAAAATAATAAGATTTAAAATGTTGTGTACCACAGCGGAAAACGCAGTTTCAGCAATTATTGCCCTGTACTCGAACTTTCGTGCGTCCCTGTAAAAAATTATAAATGCTATACATTTCATTTTCAATTACAAACATTTTATATTAGATATTAATAATATATATAAATTGCATGGCAATACGAGTATATATTTACGAAAGATTACCGGCTGGTCAGAGAGACAAACTGAATTCATAAACACTTTTCAACTATGTTAAGTGTTAAAAAAAAAAAAAAAAAAAAAAAAAAAAAAAAAAAAAAAACAATCTAACCTGCCGGTAGCCAAAAATCAATGCTTATGCCTATCTCTTTTCTGTGGTAAATTTACTGATATATTTTTTATTTATTTATTTATTTATTTTTTGTAAAATGTTTTAGAACACCTGGAAAATTTTCTCAAACTTTATCAAAATATTTTACACGAGAATTTTATTTAAATCTATTTAACTTATTTCTGTGTGGTTTAAAGTTAACTTATTTTATGAGGATATTTCTGGTTCGAATCGACATTTAATCATTTGGTCGGAGTCTAATCAACGTCTGCTGCGCGTTTGGTAATTTATGTAAAATATGCCTCTAATTCACTATAAAAAATATAATAAGTAAATATGCAAGGAAAATGTAATTTATATTTTGAATTAAAAAAAATCATTTAAAATTTTTAGAATGTTTTATAATGTTTTGTTATAGTATACTCAGAGATGCCAACCTATGTAAGTTCTTTTAATAAGAAGAATCGTTATTTTCAGAAATCGTTTTAGTATCTATTTAGTAATTTTGTCAGTGATGTAACATGATCAATTTTTTCAAGTACAAACAAGAAAGTTTTTCTAATTTTATAGAAAGGAAATCCTTACAATTAAGAAAAACCTCAATTGTTGTCACCTGCAGAATAATGAAATAAAACAACCATCAAAATTAATTTTTTGTGGAGGACTTTAAATTAAAAATAAAATAAAATAATTATCTCGAATCATACTCATTATAGGCTAATTCTGCAGGAATTAACTGTAATCCACATAAAAAATGTAATGAGTAAATGCAAGAAAAAGTAATTTTTATTTTCTATGAAACAAAAAAAAATATTTTAATATTTTATAAGAACAAAAAATTTTAGATTTTTTATAATGTTTTTTATAGAATAATCAGAGATGCCAACCTATGTAAGTTATTTTAATAAGAAAATCGTGATTTTCAGAAATCGTTTCAAAACTATTTAGTACTTTTGTCAATGCAAATTTTTGAAGTACAAACAAGAAAGTTTTTCTGATTTTATAGAAAGGAAATCCTTACAATTAAGGAAAACCTCAATTGTTATGCCACCTGTAGAGTAATAAAATAAAACAATCATCAAAATAATTTTTTGTGGAGTACTTTAAATTACAAAATATATACATATATCGAAAAATGCTCTTTATAGGATAATTCTGCATTGGAATTGCCTCTAATTCGCTATAAAAAATATAATGAATAAATATGGAAGGAAAATTAATTTTTATTTTCTATGAAAAAAAAAAATATTTTATAAGAGCGAAAAATTTTTAGAATTTTTTACAATACGTTTTGTTATAGTATAATCAGAGATGCCAACCTATGTAAGTTCATTTAATCAGAAGAATCGTTATTTTCAGAAATCGTTTAAAGCTATTTAGTAGTTTTGTCATTAATGTAAGGTGATCAAATTTTTGAAATATAAACAAGAAAGTTTTTCTAATTTTATAGAAAGGAAATCCTTACAATTTAGGAAATCCTCATTTGTTGTTATCTGCAGAATAATGATTTAAAACAACCATCTGAATTATTTTTTGTGGAGGACTTTAAATAAATAAAGAAAAAAAATTCAAAAAATACTTATTATAGAATAATTCTGCAGGAAGCATCACTTTTTGGGGTTTTAGTAGTTAAAGTTCGATAGAATAGTTTTAAAATATATATATTTCTGCATTTACATAATATAACATAAGTTTTACATAATATAACACACACAGATATATATATATATTTGACGAAGATTAATGATTAATGATTTTCTTTTGTGTTCTCTTTTCTTCTTTTTATTTTGTTTAATTCTACGGATGGATACTTTCACTCATTTTATTTAACGCTATTTATACTTATTTTTTGAATGTGATAAATAAACGGAATGTCCATAAACTATTGTCGGGATTTCGTTACCTCATAAATTTTTATTAAAGTACAACTTAAAAAGTTTTTAATAACACAAACAAAGTTACATATTCGTAATGTTACGACTCAAAATATTATTAAACAAATAACGATTATAATCAAATAATAATTAATATTAAAATTTTATCAAATTTATCAAAAAATTATTATTGAATTATGTCTATCTCTCTATCTATCTATATTTGTGCTCATAATGCATTAATAACTTTTTGATAAATTTGAAAGCCTTTTAATATTAATTATTATTTGATTATAATCGTTACTTGATTAATAAGTTTTTGAGTTTCAACTTTTCGCGTATGCAACTTTGTTTGTATTTATTTTTTTTTAAAAATCAGTTGTTCTTTACGAATATATAACTTTGTTTGTATTATTAAAAAAACTTTTTCAGTTGTACTTTACGAATATGTATAACAATATTTTTGGTCCTATTCTCAAGTCTAAAATTATGAGGTAAGGAACCCACGACAATAATTTATGGTCACATGTATTATTCGTCCAGTAATGCAATATTTTCTCTGAAAATTTCTTTATATGTAAATTAAAAGTTATTTTGAAAATATCAAAAATTATTTTTTAGAATTATTGTCATATCACGCATTTCTTTTATCATTCGTTGCAAATACAATTGTATGCAGTTATTTCCAAAATATGGCAGCATTATCAACTTAATAAAAATATTCAGATGGAAGAGGCAACTATTTTCCATTTCAGTTCTTAACAGTGTATGTACACTTTGTTGTTTTCCTGCGATTTTGAAGCATTCTTACTGAATTTGAAAATCTTCCGAAATTTAAGTATCATTCGTTCTTGATTTAAAAAGTAAGCTTAAGTCATTTACAAAATAAATAAATAAATAAATAATATTAATTTATATACATAAAGCTTTTTTTTTCTTTTAGATAATTACTTCAATTTTCATATCCTACCCGTTATATAAGCATATCATTATGAAACAAAAAAAAAATTGTATTTGTATCCTAATTTACAATATTATTAAAAAAATTAACCACTGCATTTTTAAAAAAATAAATTAAGCACAAGAAAATGAAATATACAATTTGGCCATCATCTTATATGAACCTGAAAGAGGGTGAAAATTTTGTTTGTTTAATTTTTTAATGAATTTTCTATGCTTAAAAACGAACGTATTCGGTAGAATAGCTGTATCCCAATTCTCTGTCACTACTTTATTCTTGTTTTGTGTATTTATTAAAAAAAAAAATACCTCAGGTATAAAATTTAATTATAATATCCAAATATAATTTTCTTTTTTATTCTTTTTAAATACACGTGGCAATTTATCTTAATTGCAATTTACTTCGACTTCTTTACTTAACGTAGTTCTTACTTTACATATTTTAAATGTGTTATTAAAATTGCATAGATAAATACTTTTCAGAAATTTCATAAAATACGTGGTTTAACTATGTAATAATTATTATTCTAAAAAAAAGTTTGTATTTATTAAATATTAGGTATAACTCAAAAATTATACATATCTTTTGTTTTATCAAATAATTTATATTTTTTCTTTAGCCAATAAGCAGAAAAATGAAAAATTGTGTACCTTTCGATTTTTTTAACACTTCCGTATAAAATCTAATTGGTTTTTCATTTCATACACGAAATAGCCAAATAGGTTGTTTCGCTCCCTTTCAAAAGTGTAGGTTTTAGACGTTTTATCGTATATTTAGACACTGAAAAAAATCGTTCTAAAAATTGAGTAAAAAGTACTCAATTTTAAATACGTCACATACTCAAAATCGAGGCTAACGAAAAAGACAGGCTACCGCGGTGCATTCCACTTATCCTTTTTTACAGACCACTAGAGCGACGTGATACTCTTTTTGTGCACCTACATTGGTGGATTCGAGCATCACGTGACTCCGGCGGTCTGTAAAAAAATATATGCTTAAAGCACCGCGGTAGCCTCTCTTTTTCGTTAGCCTCGCTCAAAATAGCTCCGATCCAAATTTTCACAAAATTGAGAAAAATCATGTACTCATTTTTAATTCCATGGATGTGTTCAAATATGAACCGTTATGTACTCATTTTTGATCTTATGGATGTATTCAAATAGGAACTCTGTGGGTTCTCTATTAAATATATTCAATATTTTTTTTCTTATTTTATGTAATCAGCAAATATTAAATTTATGTAACTATTAAATTATTATTAAATTTTAAAATTATTTAAAAGTGCTTGAAAACAATGCTCTTGGTCATAAATATATAAAGTAAAACAAGATGGCGTCTAAGATGATCGATTAGTAACACGTTGAGAAATCAAAACTTAGGTAAAAACATGGCTAAAAGGCATTTAAAAAAACACTTTCAAAACTAAAGTAAGTTAAATGGAAAAAAAAAAAAAAAAAAGGAACAGTGATTATTACAGATTAAAGTTAACATGTACTGGCATTTACTTCCCGCTCAAAATTATTAACAAGAAACCTTTAATTGATTATGTATTTAGGAAAGATAGCAAAATTATTATCAAGATACCCAAAGCAAATATTTTTATGACAAGAGCATTGTTTACAAGCACTTTTAAATTATTTTAAAATATTATGCATAATTTAAATATTAGCATTAATTTAATATTTACAGAAGGATTACGTAAAATAAGAAGAAAAAAAAGTATTGAATATTTAACAGAGAGAGCACTTACTTTCAAAATTGCCGGCTAAATCTTGAAAATCCCTTTTTTACCAATCTTCTTTTCACATACAAATCCATGTCACTCAGCACACAGAACGGACAAACTGTGTATAAATATTCGAAGCCTCATAACAACAAAGCAATGTAATCTTACGCATTATAAAGAAGGCGTAAGTTATAGTTCCTTTCGAAAAATAAAAATGTAATATTATTCCCTTATTTCCAGAGTATATTGCATTGTTTTCCTGTTAATGAACATCTTTTATGCCGCCACGAATGAAATAAACCACTGCAAAGTCAAAATTATCGCTTTGTTTGTGTTTGATAACATGTGATGATTCAAAATTGAGATAGAATAGGTTCATTTTTGATCCACACATATTCAATTCAATATGAGCACATCGATTTACTCATTCCAGAGTACTTCATTTTTTTTCAGTAGAGAAATGCTTGACGAATTCTTCTGGAACTTCAAAAATACATAAAGAACATATTAGACTTGAATTTGCTTGAAAACTGTAAACCAAAAAAACTCGAGGAAATTTCTTGATTTTATTAATGGTACCCTTATATCCCATGAATACACGTGCTATTCTTACACAAGAAACAAAAGTGTTGTACAAGATCCACTTAGCCATTTGCTATAGCTATACCGATTATTTAGAAAATGTTATTTTACAAAACGATCACAAAAATGATTTATTTATTCAATTTGATGTTGGTTTCCTAATTGCACTCGTGAGCAAACCTTTGCAGAAAAATAATCTTCATATTTCTGAAGTTACAGAAGAATTCCTCAAGTTATTTCTCCTAGGTATGTGATAAAACATCTGCAATCGAAAGTATCCCTTGACTTTTGGCCATCTAGTGTATTTCACATAGCTAAAAAAAAACTACTCTTCTAATTAAGTTTTCAGCAGAGCCGAAATTACGCTGGAAATTAATAAATATAATAAAGGATGTGAATTATCACTTATTACACAGCGTATACTGTTTTTTACTCTGTTGGTTGTACGCTGTGTAGTTGGTGATAATTCACATCCTTTATTATATACATTAATCTTATTATATTTTTTAACAAAACAACTTAATGTTTCCATTACTGTCTAGTTTAATAATAAAAACATTGATAATAATTTAAAACATCATATTTGGTTAAACGAATTCAGTTTATCTGAAAATATGCCAAACAAATTTCATACGATGCTGACATAATCTGATATTCATTGACATTCTTAGATAATCGAAAATTGAACTTTGTTGTATTTTATGAAATAAAAAGCATAAAAATTTAAACATTTATACGTAATTATTTACTTTTACATTTTTAATATATTAAAAAAAGAGTTAGGGGAATTTATCGAAGCGCAAAAACATAATTTTACCATAGATATTCAGTTATTAATTAAAATCGATTTCCAATGAACCTTTAATGTACTTATTAACATTATATACGAGTAAAGATGATGCTTTGACATCTGTTAAGTTTTTATTTGTCTCAATTCGTGTACTGTGCGTACGCTTGAAAAGAAGTTAATAGTGCATGTTAATTTCGAAGTTTATGTAATATTTCTTTTGTAAGTAGGTGTATACCAACTAAGAAAAAAAGTATTCATTTCACTATTATGCGCATTTTAAGAGACATCTCATTCTGATAGTTATTTATGAATTAATGAATTTAATTTACCAATTAATATACGAGAAAATATATTTTGGCATAGCTAAAGGATTTTTTTAAAACACTAACTGTCAATGTTACTGCGAGTTCCAGAAGAATGTGAATATTATCTTTGACGACCAATTTCCGAATTTTTGACATACATCACTACTTTTGCATTCTACGGATCGTATTATGAAAACTCGAGAACTTATCATACTATTTACAAGTTTAAAAATGTTTTTATAACAATAGAAATGAAAATAAAGTGTTGTATTAAACCCTTATACAGTGAAGCACCATTTACATAATTTTAACGTTACCGCAATACTAAAAAAAATTTCGTTGATCTAATATATAATCAAAGACGGTTATTATAATTCATTTTTTGCAACACATTTTATTGATGCTACATTTTTAAAAGTATTTCATGTAACAAAATCTCAATATTGCATCAAAAGAATATTTTTAATTAATTTTAAATTTATGTTGTTGCACATACATATAAAGAATTAAATATATATGGAAAAATTCAATTTTTATTTCCAAAGTGAATCTATATCAATCATTTTTAATTAAACATGCCTATATTTAGCCATTAAATATCTATTTTGTACAATAGAATAATGCGAAATTATTTTTTAAAAATGATAAAAAATGCCCATAAGGAATATTGTCGAAAACGAAAGGAGATGCGTAGATAATCATTGATTTCTGGAAATTTAAATTGTTTATATAGCCAGAAAAAATAACGTGCATTGAGATGCTGCAAAATAAAGGGTGTAACAGATCATGTCGTAATTAATTAATTGGTTAGCATGCATGTAATATGTTAGATTCATGCGAGTACAGTAATCTTACAAAATATTAGTGATTAATATCAGCCGCTGAACCTGGAATTCATCTGAAGCACATTTCCTATACAGTCCAAAAAAAATGATGGGATTTCACATTTAGAATACGCTTCTATGAAATAGGAATGCATATAGTAAAAGCTTTCAATAGCTAGACCGTAGGACCGCGGAATTTGTCCGTTATTCGGAGATGTACGCTTTTCAAGGGTAAAATTATACAAATATATATGTGATGTGGATTGGAAAAGGTATTCACTAAATAGAGAGTCTGTTATTTGGGAATGTCCGTTATAAACGTTTTATTCTAAATACATAAAGTAAAACATCCATAACGGACACTCCCGAATAGCAGACAACTCTATTTAGCGAACCATAAAGCAGGGTTGTGTTGCTTCCAGAAACTGAACCTGATTAAAGCAAGGGCAAACTAGGATGTGACGCTGCCCCCACCCTCTCTCATTTTAGGGGCCCCCCAAATTTGGTATGCAATTTTCGTAAAAATTATAATTTGAATCTCTTTCGACATTGCGCTGAGTATAATCCATAGTTTGAATTTTTAGAGCAAGTTAAGATTAATATATAAATTATAAAACTTTAAAAAATCGAAAAACAAGCAAAAAATTAATGAAATTTCCACAAACAATTGTAAATTCAAAAATGCCATTACGGAGGGTTGAGGTGGGACTGCTAAAAGAGGTTTAAAGTTTTATTTAAAAAAGAGTCTTATGCATTTAACGCAATCATCTATAAATTCCTCATACATGACTATATTTTTTCACCCCTTTAAATTACTACTTTTTTAATATTAATTTTTATTTACCTAATCATCCTTTTTTATTTTTCTCTGTGTATATTATTATTTAATATTATCGTCTTTATCCATTCAAATTTTTAGTAATTACATACATTTATATTTCAATATAATTTAATACTATTAATCATATTGTTTAATACATTATTATTCCCCCTTTAATCTTCATATCTAGTTTTATGGTAATAACTTAATCTTAAGAATTATTCTTCTTTTTGGGAATATATAACAGCACTGCTCCTCTCTCTTTCTGTTGTATACTTATGAGTCAGCACATCTTTCAGCAGAGAGTGGGGATTTGAATGATCGTTTTTTTTTTTTTTTAGCGTCTGGATATCTTATTGTTTTCATATTTTTGGTGGTTTATTTGATATGTTATAAGGAGCATAACATTGTCATTTTTGTGCTTAATGCTGACAATATTTGGCGAAATAACATATATTTACTATGGATTATACTTATGATGTTCCTCTGACAAAACCATAAGTTATTCTTCGTATGTATATATATATATATATATATATATATATAACTATTAAATGACAACACAGAAACATCATACAACAATCGGTGAATAAAAATAAATATGTATATATTTACGATACATTAACGATATATAAATGTAAGTTGTAACGGCTAAATGTATATATTAACGATACATTTAGCCGAATATACAGTGGACATCCCAGCACCACGAAAATTTCTGCTATTTGGAGGTGTTTTGTTTTTAATCTTACCTTCTACTCTAAAAGTTCAAAATATTAATTATAATCAATGCAATGCCACATACATTTAAAATATGATTTTTACGAAAATTACATATCAAATTTGCGGGCTCCTAAAATCTCAGGTGGGGGATGCCCAATTTTACCATGCTTTAATCAGGTCCTGTTTCTGGAAGAAACCCAACCCTGCTTAAAATATTTTCTCATTTATTAAGGAGGATTCAATGTGGTCAAAGACGGCAGCGTTTTATCCTTTAAAAAAAAAAAAGAAAAAAATGCAATTTAGACTATTTAAGTGTCTGAGATTCAGACGCAAAAGAGTGCCTGAAAAAATAACACATTTTAAAGTGCATCCTTTTTGAACCATCCATTTCAGACACGTAAATGTCTAAATTTCACACGTTTCAGTTTACAGTGCGTGCAGGTCGATTACGAAAGATTAATCCATTTACACTTAAAACAATATAAATATTCCAGCATATGTTTACGGCTTCTCTTCCATAACGAAATTAAAACTTCGTCAATAATACTAAAAAAATAAATAAATAATAATAACATCATATAAATAAAACACAACCTTTACAGAAATGTAATTAGACTACGCGCTTAAACCACTGAAATTATCAAAATAAAAAAGGCTGCTAAAAATAGTAAAATCTTTGGTGATTTATTCGGTTATCAATTCTTTGCTCGAGCTAATACGAAAGTGTCGCATTTAATAAATTTCAAAACTTTATTTGAATACCTAGTGAATATATTTCGTATAAAAGTATACTTTTTGGTATTGTCAGTTAGGCAATCTAAAAGAATTTTTGCATTTAATATATATATATATATATATATATATATATATATATATATATATATATATATATATATATATATATATATATATATATATATATATATATATATATATATTTTTGAGTTTGCAATACAACAAAGTGGTTTTCACCTATGTTCTGTATCCTGGGAAGCCTGGGTTGGATCCCCTAGTTTATACCAGGGTTGTAGTGGAAGGTATACGGTGGTATACACCATATACCTTCTGCATTTTTTAAAGAAATTCCATATATCCTCTGTAAAAAACGTAAAACTATAGCGTATACTCTCTGGGTATAGCCTCTGTCTAGCGTATACGCTTTGGTATTTTTACGACTACAACACTGGTTTAAACAATCTTCAAAATAAATTAATAAATAATAAATAAATAATAATAATAATCAGAGAGTTAGTAAATATAAAACCTATATTATATTAAAACAATCAAAACATAGAAAAAAGAAAAATAAGATTCCAGTATCGAAGAGGGTGGGTGTGGGATGGGGGGGGGGAGCTTTATCTATTCATCTCCTTTGTTTCTCCAGAATTAATCACGAATATGAAAATTTTAGGTAAAAAGAAAAGAATATAAATAGAACGCTTTTTCCTTGATAAACATAAACCTTGAGTAAGGAACCTCTGTACAAAAACGTATAAATATAAGACGTACAAATGAGAAATATATAAACGTTTATCTACGATAGAACCAAATAAATGTGATTCATTAATTTGAAATTAAATGTTACACAATTTGGGAAAACTGTATCAATTGATACATTGTTCCTTATCTTTATCTTTTAATGTCCATGAAGAAAGACACATCAAATGTTACCATAAAGCTTATATCAGTGTCGATGATAACCCACATCGGTATCAAAGTCATTAAAGTTGAAAATGACCTTTAGATCTCTTGGATGAATGGTCACGGTCAAAGTAGGTCTTTCAAACATATTGAGCATGTTCACTGCAGTTTGAACGAAGGTTGGACGCTTCTTCTAACGTTCATTGCTCTTGAGAAATGGCTGAAATATAGAAGTAAGTAAAATATGTATCACATTTTAAATATTATTTTTAGAAGTATTTTAGAAAATTATTTTTATACATTAAGGGAACTCGCTACCCTTTTAACAATATTTGTAATTTAAGTACTTGACATATTATTTAATGATTTTATGAAGAAAAGTGATTTTATAAATAAAAGAGACAATACAGTGTGTCGGGTTTCCTTACCTCATAAATTTTGATTTTAGAACATGACGACCAATATTTTTACATATTCGTAAAGTACAACTGAAAAAGTTTTTTAATAATACAAACAAAGTTTCATATGCATAAAGTTGTAACTCAAAACGTTATTATAACGTTATAACGATAAAATAAAATAATAATTAATATTAAAAATTTATCAAAATTTATTAAAAAGTTATTAATGAGTTATGAACACCAAGTTAGATAGATCGATATTACATAATTCATTAATAACTTTTGTATAAATTTGATAACATTTTTAATAAAATTATTATTTCATTATAATCGTTATTTGATGAATAACATTGTGAGTTGCAAGTTTACGCTCATGGAACTTTGTGTTATTGAAAAAACTTTTTGAATTGTATTTTACGAATATGTAATAATATTTTTCGTCTTGTTCTTAAATCAAAAGTTATAAGGTAAGGAAACACTGATAATAATTTATGGACACCCTGTACTGCTAGTACAATGTGAAAAATTTAGATTTTTAAAAAAATTAAAGGAAAATTGTAAACCTTTATTTCCCTACAAATATAAATATTTTGCATTAGTTCATTTTTTTCTTTTTCTGTTTTTTTAATGACGCCCTTAAAGGTGTTACCTATAATTTTAAGGATAAGAATGTAAAAAAAATAACTTATTTAAGCGCGAAAAAAATAAATCATGACTGTATGTAAGAAATAGAACAAAAAAGACTATTTTACTTAACATTTTTTTTTTTTTTTAAATAAGCCACTTATGTTAGTGCAAATCTGGTCCTTAATTTCACAATACACACCAAAAGATTTTTAATAACACAAACTAAGTTTCATATGCATAAAGTTGTAACTCAGAACGTTATTATAACATTTTAACAATAATAATAAAATAATAATTAATATTAAAAATTTATCAAAATTTATTAAAAAGTTATTAATGAATTATGAGCACCAAGTTAGATAGATCGATATTATATAATTCATTAATAACTTTTGGATAAATTTGATAACATTTTTAATGAAATTATTATTTTATTATTATCGTTATTTGATTAATAACATTGTGAGTTACAAGTTTACGCGTATGTAACTTTGTGTTATTGAAAAAACTTTTTGAGTTGTATTTTACGAATATGTAATGACATTTTTCGTCTTGTTATTAAACATTTAAAGGAAAACGGATGCAATAAAAAGTCTTTTACACATAATTGTAATTATAGGATATTGTAACTTCGCCATATTAGACTAGGAATGGCTAAATACATTTTCAGCAAAAAATTGGAAAATTGATATTTTCGTCATTTTCTCCAACTGAAAGGTAGCGAGTCCCCTTTAGAGCTACGCTAGTAACGCGAATACAATCTCAAGATAATTTTTAAACCAATGGCAGCGTTAGTTTCAAATTTTTCGTTTGCATTTTAATATATTTAAATTATTATTTTTTCTTTTTGCATAGGATATCTGAGGTCGATGCCTAACCAGCTACTTTCGCCCTTTTTCGATTTTAGTTTTTTTTTTCTTCTTTTAATCAATTTAAAAACTAAAAGTGTCTCCAGAAAAGAAAAAAAAAATGTAACCCAAATTGAAAAATTCTCAAAGTACCCGGTTTGATATCGACGTCAGATATCCTATGAAAATCATTTAAAAATATTAAATGCGAAAGAGAAATTTTTAAATAATGCTGCCATTAGTTTAACATTAAATTGCGAGTATTTTCACGCGTTACCAGCGTAAATTCTTAAGCAGGAAAATAAGCTAAAACATAAAATTTTGAAGAGTAACATATATAATTATTAAGAGTACTTTTAGTATAATCTTAGAAAAATACATTTACACATCTTCAAAAATAAGCTAAATTTGTAGCTTTTTCAAGAGTATTACATATCTATAAAAAGCAATTTTAGTAGTTTTTTAGAAAAGTAGTTTCATTACCTTGAGTTGAAGTATAAGCTAAAATTTATACATTTTTTAAAAATAACAGATATGTATTAATTTACAGTAATTTTTATTAAGGAAACAATTATTTTATTTTAAATAAAATATCTAAAATATTGCAATTTTTTTTAACTTGCTTGTGTATTTTATGTGCTTTGTGTATATTATTTTTCAAAATATTACGAGAAAGTATAAGGTAATTGCAGAATTTTGTATCAGCTGCCAAAATGACCAAAGCGTTGTTTTTTACCTTATCCTAAATTATCATAATTCAGTAAAGAATAAACTCCAAACTTATCAAATAGAAATACATTATATGCATCTTATAGAGACTTGCATTGCATAACTAAAATAATACTAAAATAATAATAATGCCCACACTTTAGAAATTATCTTACATGCAGTTATTATTAATCAATGACACATCACATCATCACACTGATATTGTTTCTGAAGTCAGCATTGGCACAATCTGCATATCTTCATACATCATATCATCTTCACTTTCATCTATATCTTATTTGGCAATTTACTTACTTCTTTACTTCTGTACTTCTTATTTAGCAATTCCAGTCATTTGACACACCGTCGTATTTTTATTAAATGTTTGAGCCGTATTATGCACGAGATCAAATGATTTATTTGTTTCTTTTCCCTATCGTTTTCCCCTATGTTTTTCCCTATACAAGGTGCGCATTACACACAAGTAAATAAAGTATGCATGATTGATATATAGATAGATACATATAAAGTATTGATTCAGCAAACTTAACTCTAAGCAAATCACATGATATATTAGTGAGACTATGATAACAAACATATACAAACTTTCATTCAAATATGCCACATGACGAATTTCACTGTCAGACGTAATTTTCCAAACATTTTGACATTCACTGTGATACTTATCTTATGATTCGGGATTTCAATAATTAGCTCATGTATGCAGAACTGATATGAACTATTTGAAATTCTTCTCCGATCGATATTACACCCGAGAATCTTCATCAAAATCGCTTTGCCACATTTTACCACAAATTTTCTCGAAAAAAAACCTAACTAATAAACTGAAAGAAAGAAAGTTATGTTTTATAAATGTTTACTTCATGTAGAAGTAATACAATGAATTTACCACAAATGCAAAGTAAACCAGTAAGAACACAGTCTCGCTTAAAATTATAAATTTAATTAAATAGTTCATGTAATATGAATACTGCTTTTCCAGAATAAATAAATAAACTTTTGAACTTGCTTCTAGGCTCTACGTATTGGCTATTTATTGCTTGTAGGTTGTTTAATATTGTTATGTGAAGTTTTCACGTTATATAGATTATGATGTGATAACTGCATTGTAAGGCTGAAACTAAGTTTGTTCACTGTTTCACACACACACACACAAAATGTACCTAGGTAAACTGTAATGTTTTTTTGTAAAACACGTACGATACATTAAACTTTATTTAAAAAGGAGAAATTTTGCCAAAATATATACAAATTTAGATTCAAAATAGGCTACAATACATAGAGTAAGGGTTGTTTAAACCTGGCGGCTGCGGAATACCAGCTTTTTCGAATAGTAAATTTCGTCTTATTTAATTGCAGAAATTCTGAGTTTAAATAAGTCAGAATTTACTTTTCACAAATTACTGGTATGCCACGAGTGCCACGTTGGACAGCTCCAGTCTATAGAGTATATGACTAAAGCAGAAATTTTCTATAAATATAAGATATTTCGAATAATCCTGATCGTAATGCTTCCATATCAACTTTATCTACAAAGCAGTTACTGATTGATTTTAACTTTCAAACTTAGATTTTTTTTATTATTAAACTAAATAAAGGTATCCATTTCTTAAGAATATTTATTTACCAGCAAATAAAAAAACATGACTTGAAAGAATGTGCTTTCCAAAATATGGGGTGTTGAAAATCATCTTAGTGTGTGTGGGGGGGGGGGGGGGGTATTGAAACATCTCAAAAAAATTATATAATACTTGAAATACAATAAAAATATTTTTAAATATTAGTTTTAAACTACTGATTGATCAGAATCATGTGCAGACATATAGATAGTTATAATATGTTTTCAAAATATTTTAACCATTAAAATAAGGATGTAACTATTATTATTGTTGTTGTCTAGTGTAATAATGCTTAAAAAACCGTTAATTTACTAATGTTTAAATTGAATATTACAGAAATATAAAGACTGTTTCGTATGGCCGTATATACTTATAGTTCGTTTAATTGATACAATGAGCAAAACTGATCATATTAAACATAATTTCATTTCTGTCAAAGTATACATACCTCCTTCTTCTTGATGCTAAATTAGATTTGTTGGTATTATTCTATAGTTTCTCTAATGTTGATTGTGTACATTCTTGTATTTTCAAATGATGGTCTTGACAATCTACGTTGAAATCTAAAAAGAAATGCAAAAGATAATATTATTTATTATATGCATTTACATTATTTGTTTATTAAGTATCTTTTTTCTTTTCCTTTTTCCTCTTTTCTTTTTTCTTTTATTTGTACAAAACAAACTTAGCAAATACACATATTATTATTAACTATACCACTTCTACATTTTTGTGTTTAGTCTACTTTTTTGATTTCTGGATTTGAAAAACAGGCGGAATATATATATTTTTTAATTAAAGGAGTTTTTGTGTTATTAGGTAATTTTTAGTTTTTCATGTAAATTTATTCGATTTTCTGGAATAAAATCTTTCATCACTTCAAATTCTTCTAATTTTGTAAACATCTTCGTTTTTGTAGCTTTATTTTATGGGAAAAAAAAAAAAAAAAAAGCAGATTTGAATCTTATCTTCCTTCACACACACACAAGAAAAGGAAAAGAAAAGAAAAAAAAATTAAGTAAACGGCCCAAAAATTATACCGACAAAAAGTTTTGAAGTCATGAAACGATGTTTTAAATTTTATATATTTTTATTTTAGTGAGTACCCTTCGACTCTGTATAATGCTGAATTTTGATTACAATTAAAGAACAATAGTGATAATAATGGTTATGGTCAGCTTTTGTGTAAAATAACATTTCAAAACAATCATTTAATCAACAAATAGCACCGGAGTCTTCTACATACACTTGAATGTTTATCGATATTAAAAGCAAAAAAACTATTCTTTTAATATCAACTGCTTGTCGATATTAAAAGCAAAATAACTATTCTTTTAATATTACAGATTATTTTCTTCAAATTATATGATGAAAGGTTCAGAAAAATTGTTCGAACAGATAGAAATCAACATTGACACATGTAAGTATATCTATAAAAGGAAAAACCCTTATCGTTCTTTTCAGATGGAAGAATCTGTGTTTACTTTTTTCTTTTTGAGAAATGTATGTAATAAGGATACGAACATGATGTAAATCTGAAGATTTATTTAGACCCAGGAAAAAATTCAGTTAATTAATAATTTATTGAGGTGAGTTTTATTTTTAATAAGGAAAGTCAGTAAGTATCTGAGTATCTTAAAGATATGTGATGTGTACACGGGAAAAAAAAAAAAAAAAAAAAAAAAAAAAAAAACCTTGAGTAACACTTTTTCAGGAAATTACGTTGTTAGTGTAATGTTAGACCTCATGAAGGAAACTCTGAGGTATGCTATCATTTTACGTGCAAAACAATGTCAGTTAGTTTTTACTCGATGACCCTTTAATGAGATGATAAATTTTTATTTGCATTTTTGTCTAAATTCATTTGCATAATCTGGATTGAAGGTTTTACTCTGAACTTTGTATATTTGTATAGACCCATTTAAAGGATAATAAAGATTTACGCATTAACCCTATCACTATGTCCTGGGGTCCACGCGGACCCCCAAGCACTTTCAATAAGTTATCAAAAAATCTATCACTCACTGAGTAGTTTCAGCCGGTGACATCTCATATCATAATGTTTGTAATACACGGGAAAAATTAAACCGTACAAATATAAGTGGTACTTGTTTTTTTTTTAATTTGAAGAATAGATAGCATATTTGTCCTGGGCAACAACAGGGCATGTTTTGATAGGACATAGTGATAGGGTTAAAAGGACCAACTAGTCTCTAACAAGTGAAACAAATAAATAAAAAAAATTACATTTATTTTGGTATTTATTTTCTCTTCTTTATCACTCAATTATATCTTTATATGTATCCTGAACCCTTTCCCACCCAGTTTATTTTTTTCTGTTAAGAATCACTTAAAAATAATTCCAGTTGAATACCTGTAAATGCAAAAGGAAAGTAAATGGTAAGAAGCAGTTTGCATGGCCAGCATTTCTTATCAGTGAGGGTTTAAAACTTACCACTTATAAATAAAGAAAATAATTTTATTTTAAATATTTCATAAAAGGGATTTTTTTTTTTTTTTTTTTTTTTTTTTTCAGGGAGGGAGATGAGTTGTCGGGGCTCCATGAAGAGTATTCGCATGAAAATAATTTTCATACATTTTTACGTTTTTAAGCAGGAAAAACTTCTCAAATGAACACGCTTTAAAATTTAGTAAGTATTTAATAGTTAGAAAGAAGTTTGCTTTACATGACGCAGACACATACAATGACTTTGTAGGTTTTGATTCTTCTTTTACCTATTTATCCATTTTTATTTTAAAAATCTTGAATAATTTGATTGTTTGATTTTATAATATTCAAATTTTAATTGCTTAATATGCGTAAAGTCAACATAGTGAAAAATACCCAAGCAGGGACTTTAAAATTTGAATATTATGAATTAAAAATTGAATATTATGAATGCAAGGCGTGAGAAATTTTCTCTGGAAAAATTTCCAAGTATTAAAAAATATGAATTTGTTTGATTTTATTTGATAGGATTTCAAGTTACTTTCGTAGCAATAGATAAATATAATGATTGTACCTAAGAGTAAGTCATTAAAAAAAAAAAAAAAAAAAAAAAAAAAAAAAAAAAAAAACACTTTTACAGTTCAGATAAACAAAATCAACTACTTTTTTTTTTTTTCTTTTTTTTTTTTTTTTTTGTAGTTTTAATGAACTAGATTTGAAAACAAAAACTTATAGATAAAAAAAAATCTTTTAAAATTTGCAATAAAAGGTAATTTTTCTCGGTATTGGAGGAGGGGGGGGGGATTATTTGGACACCATGAACCCCGCCTTTAACTACACCACTGGTAAGAACATTTGAATGAAAATAACTTTCATAAGTTTTTTTGGTTTTTAAGCAGGGAAAACCTCTCAACTGAACACATTTTAAAATGTTAAGTAAGTATTTAATAGGTAGAAAGAAGTTTACGTTACATGACACTGACAAATACAGTAACTTTTGAACTAATAAATGGGTCAACCTACTTTGACCCATTTATCGCACCGCAATATATGCATTCAGCTTTTAAATTTATAAGTGAAAATTTAGGATGAAATAAATTTGATATTTTTAAAATACTGAATAATTCAATTGTTTAATTTGATTTGACAGGCTTTCCAAATTTGACAGGATTTAAGGTTACTTTTGTAGTATTAATGATAAGTATAATGACTATACCTGAGAGTAAGCAATTTAAAAAAACACTTTTCACTGTCCAGATAAACAAAATCAGATAATTAAAATTTTGCTTAAAATTGAATTTTTTCGGGAGGGAGGGGGGATGTCTGGACCCCATGGACCTTCCCCTTGACTACTCCACTGGTAAGAAGAGCATTCAAATGAAAATAACTTTAAGAGGTTTTTACATTTTTAAGCAGGCAAAACCTCTCAACTGAACACGTTTTAAAATTTTAAGTAAGTATTTAATAGTTAGAAAGAAATTTGCGTTTACATTACGCTGACACATTCAACGATTTTGGAGGTTTAGATTTTTCTTTGACCCATTTATCGCACGCAATATGTATTCAGCTTTTAAATTTATACGTGGAAAGTCGGAATGAAATAAATTTTAATTCTTTTAAAATCCTGAATACTTTGACTGTTTGCTTTAATTTGACAGAGTTTCCAAATTTGACAGAATTTCAGGTTACTTTTAAAGTAATAGTGATAAATATAATGACGGTGCCTAAGAGTAAACAATTAAAAAAACACTCTCACAGTTCAGATAAACAAAATCAATCACATTTTTTTTTTTTTTTAGTTTTAATAAACTAGATTCGAAAACAAAAACTTATAGAAAAAAAATTTCAATTTTTCATAAAAGCTAATTTTTCTCGAGGGGGCGGGAGTCTGGATCACAAGGAATCCCTTGATTATGTCACTTGTAAGAAGATCATTTGAAAGAAAATAACTTTAATAAGTTTTTACCTTTTGAAGTTTTTACCATTTTAAAGAATGGAAAACCTCTCAACTGAACATGTTTTAAAATTTTAAGTAAGTATTTAACAATTAAAAAGAAGTTTGCGTTACATGACGTTGACACATCCGTTGACTTTGGAGGTTTTGATTCTTCTTTGACCCATTTATCGCACCAAATATGCATTCAGCTTTTAAATTTATACATGAAAATTCGGAATGAAAAAAATTTGATGTTTTTAATTTCCTGAATAAATTGATTGTTTGATTTGAGCGGCTTTCTAAAATTGACAGGACTTCAGGTTAATTTTGTAGTAATAGTAATAAATAAATAAATGTCTGTACCTAAGAGTAAACAATAATAATAATAATAATAATAATAAACACTTTTCACAGTTCAGATAAACAAAATACACTACATTTTTTAATTTTAATGTGCTAGCTTTAAAAACAAAAACTTCTAAAAAATATATATTATTTTAAATTTTCCATAAAGGGGAATTACCCTCCCCTTCGACCCCCACCCCTGGGACCCCTTCAATACGCCATCGGTAACAAGAGCATTTGAGTTTATTTGAACACTTAAAAGAATATATTCCAATATTCTGGAAAATATGTGGGTATATATTTTGTTAAAATAAACATTTATTCGCTGCAAATGAAATTAAAGTAAGAGCGTCCCCATGATTTTGGATTCCCAAAATTTACTATCTCCCGATTGATCCTCCCCCACCCCCTAATATATTGAAGTATTCTCAATTATATCATTATTGTGTGAGGTATGTCTTTGTGCATTATTACTATTTTGCAAGTATTAGTATTTTGTTTAATCTTCTACTGTGTGATTTATATGTTAAATTTCTAAACCGTTTTTGACGCTATACTACAATCAATATTTTAGAGAAGAATAACAAAAACTGGATTTATCTAAAAAGATGTTTATATGTTCATATATGTATATGTATTTTACGGGAGGAAAATGTTTAATTTTTGTGACAAAATATAAAAGGGTGAACTAAATGAACAATGTGCCCCCCTGTGGTTAGATCGTGCCTGGTTGCGACGAAATTTTTTATGAATGGCTAAAATACATTTACTTTACTATAAATCGGTAAACGTTGTAAGAGAAAGTTTTTCTCCTCTCGAATGCTCTCAAATGCTATCTGCGTAGTTTTTGACATACAGCGTCATCTAGCGGGTAAAAAAGAAACTTACCTCAACTTTCTTGCTGAATAACGGGATTTTCTCGATTATTCATGGATTTTTTTCTCTTTTTTGTACGATTCAACAAAATTAGAAATGCCTTTTATTTTCAGATAAATTTCCACTTCCTCCCCTAGTTATACTTAAAAAATTCAATATCATAGAACATAGACGATTTTTTAAAAAATATTCTTCGTAAATGCTTCAAAATATGAATTACATTTTACAAAATTAAAAATTATTAAAAGGCATTTTTTTGGATATAGTAAATAATAAATAATAATATGGTATATTTTCTATAAATAATTAAAATTCATGACTGGAATGATTTTGTTGTTTTTTTATGATGAGAATATGAATAAATGTGTATAAAGGGAGTGTTTGAACTTCAGAAGTATTTCAATGGAGGGTTATAAGCGCAGTAGCTAAAGGTCATAAAGCATGCCTAAATATACGTAGATGTGCAAACTTTTTTTTTAACTCCACGAATTTTTTAAATGATGTAAAAATATAAAATTACAATTCATATAAACATTATATGCATATATGAACTACAAGTGTCCGCCAGTAATGTGTAACAGAAAATTAATATCGGATGTTCCGACACGCACTATCGTTTTCACTTTGATCGCATATATAGTCTGCTTCTAAATATTGCAAAAATTCAGTTACTCAATTTTCTCTCTATCGTAAAAGAAGAAAATTTGTACTTTCAAATGAAGTTTGTTTAAAACTGTAATTTAATCTACCAAATTGTTATGATTTTTTGTAATTAAATTTTGAGAATGTAATTTTTTAACCTATCAACGTATGGTGTAACAATAAACATTTCTTTTCTACAATATATATATATATTTGTACCATTTTTTGTACCATTTGTATGTATTTCCATTAAGTAAACGTGTCTATTTTTCCTATTTAATTCTTGAAAATGCAATTTTTATTATAACTGAGGCGATATGAGTAAAGTATTCAGAGAAAAAAAAAAAAAAAAAAAAAAAAAAAAACACAATAGACCTAAAGTTCTTCGAAAAATTAAATTCACTACTTTCATATGCGAATGCGAAATCATTTACATCCCTGTATGAATAAAACTTTAGGATATTCTGGTTCAGGTTTTTAAAAAAATAGAACATTTTATTTTTCAGTAAAAGTAAAGTAACACTTTGAGAATATTAACTAAACATTCATGTTTTTAACCATTTTCAAAAATTACGAAATTGTCATCAACAGTTGGAAATCGATTACAGGCAGAGGTTTAGAAAATCGTAATTTATATTTTAAAAATATTAATCATTTATAGAACTTTTGGAAACCTGTTCGATTTTGTGAAACCTGTGTGTTGAAACCTGTGTGTTGATGTTTGTGTTAAAGTGTATTTTTTTTTACCAGAATACCAAATTTTTAATAAGATTAATACAAAAACATCTTTCCCACGATAACTACCATGGAAAGTATAACCAATATAAATAGAAGCACATATAAACAGAATGATTTGAATGGGTTGATAAAAGAACATTTTTACTCAAAAATCAAGAAAGTTCTCCCTATTTTTTTTTTATATTTTTGTTTGAGACCGATTATTGATTTATATATATATATATATTACCATTAAAACAACAC
Organism: Maratus michaelseni; assembly: GCA_963931845.1. Lineage (NCBI taxonomy): Eukaryota > Metazoa > Arthropoda > Arachnida > Araneae > Salticidae > Maratus > Maratus michaelseni. Next base: position 224,766,373 of record OZ007599.1, read on the forward strand.
AGAAACATCATACAACATTTGAGGAAAAATAAATAAATATATTAAATATATATATATGTGTGTGTGTGTGTGTATGTATATATATACCTTCTTTTAATATTTTCAAACCTATACATAACATATTTGCATTTATTCCTTAATGACAACAAAAGCCAGAGAATGAAAGAGTCATTAACAGTTTAACATAATCTACATCCTCAGGGTAATACATAAACTAAAGCGAAGGTTTTTACGTGACTAAAGGTTCTCTAACATTAATGGTAATCCGACAAGTGCTTAAGCACTAAATCAGCTTGTATGCATGGAAGAAGAATTTGGTTTATGACCGGGATATTTAGTAAGTATAATGCTCATGTTTTTATTTTCCGTACTTGGGATAATTGATTCAGGATCAAGGGATAATTGATTCAAGATAAAGAGTGGCAAAAAAAGAAAATTTCTTACTAATGTTGCTTATATTAGAATATCGTATATACGTAAAAAGTTGTATTTAAAAGCATTTGCGAATTATGCGAGTAACGTGGTTCATTTTACTGTTTTTAATTTAGTCTAGAGAATTTTATAATAAACGCTTTCACATGGGCGAACGCAGAATTTTTGTTAATATGTATGTGTATGTGTGTGTGGGGGGGGGGGGGAGCAAATAAAAAATGGTCTTTACGTACATTCAGCCACAAAATACAGGTAGTACTGGGGAAATTTTTCAATAATATTTTCAAAATTTTTATCTAATTTTATCAAGTCCATATAAACAACGAGAAAGGTTTTTTTTTTAATGTTTTTATTGTGTAATATAATTCACTTGGAAAACTGAAAACATGCAGTAGTTTACGTTGAGTATTTTAGTGAATGAAAATGATAAAACTAAAATAAAGCTATATTTTACACTTGTAATGAAATATAATGAAAAATTTGAAAACAAAGCTATCATACAATAAAACTGTCAAGCAATAATCAGTACAATCGCAAACACAAACAGCTTTTTATGCTTACGTTTTGTTGATATACTCTTTTTTTTTTCAAATACTTAGGGGAACGGGAGTACCTCTGCATCTTCTGCTCACACCCATTTGCTACAATTATATCATTGTGGATTTTTCTAAAGAAATTATTTAAATTAGATTTGTTTTGCCGATTTTGGAAAAATAAATTTATATTAATGAAGTTCGTGAACATTTTCGGTGGGAAATATTTCAAATTTAGAAGATTCAAAATAAGTTAACGAAATCCTCTTTTTCTTTTCTTTTTCTTTTCTTTTTTTTAATTTAAGTGTTTAAAATCCAATTTTAATTGTATTTGTCCATATATGAATAAACCTTATTTTTTAGAATGTACATGTTCCTATAAACAAAAGTTACTTCATAGGAACCTTATTAAATGGGTCCTTGCGTCAAGATCAGCTTATTATTCAGGACGCATATCTGCATTTGCATAGTACGACATATACATATTTTACAATGGAATGATTCTGCTGGTAATATTCAGAGTACTAACAAATGGATAAAATAAGGAATTTATTCACATAAAAATTTATTTTGCATAATTCCTTTTATAATTTTTTTTATATATTATTTAATTTTTTAAGTAAATGTTTAAAATGAATATGATATTATTTTTACACTTTTTTTAATTTCTTTAATTCAGATTGCATGTATGTTCAATGTAATGCTTGCTTTGCTTTGAAAAATGTGAAACAAACAACAAAATCATTATTAAAAGATCGAATATGTATAGCTCAGTATGGTAAGTGTAATTAACCTTTTCGCGTCTGTAGCCCCCTAATAATAGTTACATGTCTTTACATTTACTATTATTTTGTCTTTACAATTACTATTGTTACTACATGTATGTTGTAATGATAGTACATGTCTTTACGTTTACTGTTATCACTTCAGTTATGTTTCAACATTTAGTAATAAAATAATGGAAATTCACGTAAAGCAATGAATTTTTCTGAGACTTTTAATTCAAACATCGTGATTCATTCTTCAAATTCAAAAATTGCAACTACCTGTCCAAACCAATAATTTATGATAAAAGGAGAAACTATACTGAAAATTTGTTATGTCTCAAGTTACCGTAATAATATTAAAAAAAAATATGTCTTAAGTACATTAATAATAATAAAATTTTCCAATCGTCTTCAAACATTCTTCCATAGCTTATTGCTTTATTAATAGTACGCAAAATAATTATTGACATATTCGTCACATTTCAATAAACCTTAACTTTTACCATTTGTATACCTATTAAAGCCAATAGGTATACAAATGTTTCCATATTTTTCCACCCCCTGTATGTATACAGTGAAATCTCGTTAGAACAAACTTTACGGAACCACACGCTGTAATGAAATTTCGTCGAGAAGAAGTTTAGCTTTGTACTTTTTTAAAAAACATTTTCCAGGAATTGATTAATTATATTTTCTTTAAATTAAAAAAATATATCGAATCCGAAGGGATTAAATTATAAAGGAATTACCTTCAAATATAAATTTTTGACGGTAAGACGGTTAATGCCATTTATTAGCAGCTTTTAATAAATGGCTGTACTACAATGGTTTCTTCATTTTTCTTCTTTTATTATCGATGTCATTATTCTTTTTAAATCATAGTGTATATCTGTTTTTAAGACTTTAAGAGTACTTGATTCATATTGCTCAGAGGTTTTTATTAGGTTGTAAATTTTATAAATACAGGGGTGGACAAAAATATGGAAACACCTTGCAAGAAACTTGCCTTAAATCACGTGCTTGCTATAGCGAAAGTGTATCCATATTTTTCCACCACCTGTATGCATACAGTGAAATCTCGTTAGAACAAACTTTACGGGACCATAAATATCTGTTCGCTGTAGTGAAATTTCGTCCAGTATAGAAGTTTAGCTTTGTACTTTTTTTTTTTTTTTTTTACATTTTTCAGGAATTGATTTAATGCAAATTTCTTCTTAACTTAAAATAAAAAACATATATATATAAACTCTTTATAGTGCTACTACTTACACATATTTAATAAAGTTATGGCCCACTTTTGCGCAATATAAGTGTTGTCTAATTCTTGAGTGGAAATTTAGAGGGAATATTTAGGGAATTTACAAAATAATTTGTGTTGTATCACGGATATTGCTGTAACGGAACTCGACTGTATATTTCAAAACATATGAACAAAAATGTGCAACTGGAATCATTAACGACTTGTGCATTACTTGCGATTTGAAATTTTAAATAAATTGACAGTTTTATGTAAATAGAAAACTGGTTTCAAGAGTTTTTTGGAGAATGACTGATTTCAAACGCATTTATTCTTTAACTGATAAATAAAATTCCTAGAAATATAAGCCAGCTTAAATAATATTAACATGATAAATTGGACCATACCCGCCAACAATTTGGTGATGCTCTGATTTTACAAACAAATAAACATAATTTAAGGGAATTTACATTTTTTGAGGCGATATTCTTACAATATCAGATAATCTATTTATAAACATGCACATTGCTACAAAATATTTTACTAAGTCCTTTTTAAGCTTTATAGGAGTATTTATCTTCTAAAAGTAATTCTTACTAAAATATATAAAAAAATGAAATCGAAAGAATTTTAAGGATATAACATAATTTATAAAATAATGTATACTATTTTAGTGCTAAATTATTTTAAAATTTAAGCTATTTTATTATAAGTTTATTTCGATTTTATACTGTTGTGACACATAATTCTTTAACTAGTATTAATAAATGTATAACACTAGATGATAGAAAAATATTTCTTTAAAAAGTGTTTCATAATATTTGAAGAAAACTAAATTAAAATTAAAATAATATAGATACAATTGTTCTAGGCAGTTTTTTTTTTTTTTTTTGGCTTACGAATTTTTATATCTAGAATATTTTTTCCTTTGTGAATGAAAAGTTTTAAGTCAATTTGAATAAGCTTTGAAGGTTTCAAATAGGAATTGAGTATGTATTTCTTTAAAAAATTATCAATAAATATTTCGTTTACTTATAAATTATATAAAAATTATACTTTGTTTAAAAAAAATGTACAAAACTAAGAATTTTTTTTCACTTGCATATATGTATTATATATATATATATATATAATGAAATGAAGTTTAAGACATTATATCATTTCAGTTTGAAAACTTAACATATAATTTCGTCCTTAGATTTTAAAGTTTGCATACTAAATTTTAACTTTTATTCATAGATTTACTGTGTAATAACAAACAAAAATAAATCTATATTTTAATTATTTTGAAGATTTTATTTAAATAGCATGGTGAGAAGAATATGGTATAGAAAATCTCCTTATTTTTTCTATTTCTTATAGAACCATCTTAATATTAAATTTAAGCTTAAATTATTATATAACGCTAATGAAAATATCTTTAAAACAAATCAGGAGAAAAAAGAATTTTAATGTTAAAATAGAAGCAAGAAATAAAATAGCATTGCCATTCCTTCATCAATTCGTCACGGAGTCGAGGTTACTTAATTAGAAATCCCTTTCTTCGACAAAGATAAAAGTTGTACGTTAACGACTTTTAAATAAAATACAAGTCTAACATAATTTATTTTATTTATTCTCTTCAAAATTACGGTAGGAAAAAGAAAACAGGAAGATTTTAATGTTAAAACAGAAGCAAGAAATAAAATAGCATTATATTCTTTCATCGATTTGATACGGAGATGCGGGTATTTCATGAAAAATCCTTTTCGTCTGCAAAAAATTTTGTGTATTAATGACTTATAAATAAAATATAATTCTAATAACCTTATTTCATTTATTCCCTTCAAAATTACAGTAGGCAAAATAAAAAAAAGGGAGTTTTAACGTTGAAATAGGAGCAAGAAATAAAACAACATCGCATTCTTTCATCGATTTGACACGGAGGTGGGGATACTTATTTAGAAATTCATTCTTTCCCCCAAGATAAAGTAGTTTACAGATATGTAAGTTCTGGTAGAGAAGGAAAGAAGGGAATCATTGCCAAAGAGAGCCTTTCAAGCAGAAATGCTGTTAGACCCCCCCCTCTCCCCCACACACATACTCATATGATTTTATTTCTTGAGTTGCAACGCTAAAGATAAAGCACCAGAGAAAGTAGGGCGTCTAAGAATTATGGACCGAACAAGGAACTAAAGAAATGACATTTTTAGGAGGGGTTGGAAAGAAGTAGTTGTACTCAGTACCGAAAACCCTTAGAAATGCAGGGAAATAAGTGGCACCAATATAAAATACCCCTCGCTTGTACCCTTTGTTTTGTGTGCCCCCTATATCTGCAATGTTGAGGGGGAAGCACTGTAGGGGTCGGGTTATAAAGGGATCAGCAATACCCAACCATAGCGCATTTGACTAGAGAACAGGAACCAATACCTTTCTCTTGGAGCCCATCTTTCGTCTCAGAGAGAGCTGCGCGCAGCAGTAGCTCTGTCGTGTCATTCTGTCTCTGTGCATCCATGCTCTTGCCTATCCTTGCATCAGACGTTTGCTTACTTAGCTTCGCTCTTATATCCTTACTTGACTCCAACTTCTCTTATATATTTTTGAGAGAGTTTATTTTTGGGTAAGTTATGATTTCTTTGTTTGGATCTTGATCATATTTCTTTCTTAAGTTCCGTTTCTCAGGTAGTATAGGATTTTATTTCATTTCTTTAAGTCTGATGCAAATACGTTTCTCTTTGCTGGTAAGTCATGCTATGTTTTGCCGCATGGCTTTTCATTTTCTTTTTATTGCGAATTTTTATCGCATTTTAGATAATTTCTTTGAATTTAAGTTTTTGAAGCAATAATAATTTTAAATTTTTGAGGGAAATGTTCCTCATTTCTTTTCAAGGATTTTAGATAGTTTTAATGCTTATTGTTTCAAAATTTGTGTATTTAATTCGATTATTAGTCTTTTAGTATAATGCATAATCTTGATCATATTTAGGATTGTTTTTATCGCATTTTAGTTTATACTGATGCATTTAAATCTTTGAATCAATAATAACTTAAATTTTTGAGAGAAGTGGTCGTCATTCAGAAGCTCTTTCGATAATTTTAAATAGTTATATTATTAACTATTTTAAAATTTGGGTATAAAAAATGTTGATTTTACTTTCAGTATAATGCATATTCTTGCTCTTTATCATATTTATTTCTTAAGATCAGTTTCAATAACACAGGTTTCACTTTATTTTTTAAATCATGATGCAAATACGTTTCTCTTTCTTGGTAAGTCCTGCTATATTTAGCCACATGGCTGTGTATTTATATCAGATTGCGAATTTTTATCATATTTTTCCAGATAAATCTGTTGAAATTACATGTTGGGACTTAGTAACTTCAAGTATTTTTTTCTATTATTCTTCATTTAACATTCGTTCCGATGATTTTAGAAAGTTATCTTATTTTGAAGTTTATGTAAAGTTTGTGTATTAAATTTGCTTATAATTCTTTCTGTTAATGCATAATTTGCCGGCTATATTTTGCAAAATTTGGTTTTGCCATTTGTTTAACATAGCATTTACTTCCTTTGTTGAATATTTATTTCTCATACGTTGTTTAAAGTTACAGTTTGCATGATTTGAAAATTTTTAGCTTATCATGCATTTATGTATGTTTAAAATTTCCATGTTTTTTTGTTTATTTGGCGCTAGTATTTTGCTTCATATTTAATATTTTAATGAGTAGATAATTTTCCTAATAATAATTTTTCCCTTGTCAGCATTTCAAAATTTCACAACATAGAGATTTTTTACTATTTTTTATTTGACATTATATTATAGGATGCATTTCGTCAAATAAATACAATGAAAAAATTTAACTCGAAATCTTAAAAATGTGATACCCTAATGTAAAAACAATACTTTTGTTAAGATTGTAATCAAATGCATTGGACATCTTTCTACACTAAAAATGAAAATTAAATATTAAAATTAACTTTTTGTGGCATTTCAACCAGATCACATCAGTTATTTCTCTTAAGTCTTTCATTGGCCTTTTAAAATATGCTGAACACAGGCTATTTTATTCCCCAATATTAAAATTTCATTAATATGCATTTATTACGTAAATTATTGTGTGTTAAAGATACTACGAAAACAAAACTCAAAATACTTGGGATAAATTTTATAAAAATATAGTTTAATAATGCCACAATTTAAATTTTGGAAGTTCATTGTTGACAAATTTTTCGTATGTATAGTTTGTGAAATTAATTTTTTTGAAAGTCCATATCTATGAAATTTATTTTCTATTTTCATTCAATTCTTCACATTCAATGGAATGAAAAAGTTATGTAATTTCTTTTCTTTGCATTTCAAGCTTTATTTATATAAACGAATATTGAATAATATAAAGAAATTATCTGTAGTATGCAATTAAGTTATTCTTGCCAGAGTTTATGGTATAATACCGAAAAAGTAAAAAAAAAAAAAAAAAAAAAAACGAAAAAGAAAAAAAAGTAATTGTATTCAAATTTTCAGTATTTCAGTTCGATGCCTAACTTCAAATGCTAATAAGGAAAATTATATATTTGTTTCAGTACTCAAGTGATATACACACACACATACATATATATATATTAAATATTTAATATAATTATTTTTAACTTTAACCACGTTCTTCTTCTTTAACATTTTAAGACGTATTATCTTTTCTTTTATTCAATGTAAGTGACATGACTTGCTTTTTAATTTAAGCTTTATTTTATAAAGTTTCAGAATTCACATGCTTTACTCTTCCATTTTACATATTTATATATTATATATAAACTTAAGATCAACTGTTTTGTTTTCTTCCGAAAGCTTTCTTTGACATTTCTTTGACATTTTCTAGAAAATATTTCAATTTGTTTTATGTTTTCGCGAGATTGTTTTGAAAATAGCGTAAACTTTAAAATAGGCTTTTAGCATGTGCTGTGAAAATTCTTTCATGATATGCCGTTGGTTATGGTAACTTTATAGTTTTATAGTATTTAGTTTCGTATCGTATCTTATTGCTCTTTGTACAATACCCTTTCGGTGCTATTAAATTCTGTAGTTTAAATCTTTTGGTTATTAAAAATGGGTTGAAATAATAACAACGAAATATTATTTTGATTTTTTTATAGTTTATTTTGCGTGATTAAGAATTTCTGCATAAATTTATTGCTATTCTGAACTATTTGCCTAAGCAGTTTTTTCTTGTTACGCATTATTTTTGTCTTGGAAATTTTTCGGTGAAATATTTGTAGTGTAGATTATTTTCGTACTTGTATATTATAAATTTACAATGCTTATGTTTCATTTCATAAACATAACTTTAATCTCTGTATCTTTAAATTAGTTCGGTCGGTTTTTATGAACTGTTTAGAATAGCATTAATTTTAAATGTTAACTTTTTATAAATATTACAATTCATGAATTAGTATTTTAAATAATTGACTAAATTTAAGAATATAGGATATAATTAATGAGAAATATATATTTTTTTAATTGTGTACTCTTATAAATGTTCTTAAAACGGTAAGGTATAGTTTGTATATACATGCATAAATATACAAATAAAAATACGTATTTAAATATATTAAAATGTTTATTTATAAATATGCATAAAATTTACATCTAGAATATGTCTAAAACCTGTCGTAATATTGTTTTTAACTACCATTAAAGCATTTTTTTAATTTATTATTTCGATCTGTAGAAGTGTGTAACATTTTATTTTTATAAGTTTTATTTTCTTTCTGTAAGCCAAAAAATTAAAAGTTTTCTACTTATCTATTGAACGCTAAACGATATTTTAAAGTAATAAAATATATTTTTAAATATAATGGCATTTATACTAAGATTTATAAATACATTTAAAATTAGATAAATTTAAAATAACGAATATGAAATAATATGCTTTTAATATAATAAATAAATTTAGTCAGCCTTGTACATCGTAAAAATTGGCGCTGCACATTCAACTAAGGTATTTTTCATAAATAAAGTGATTTAAAAAATTAGTTTATCTGATAACGGATAAAAAATATATTTTAATTTCAGTGACACGAAATTATAAACTATAGTGTACAAATGATTTTTTTAATACATATTCTCAGCTATTGAAACGAAAAAAAGTTTAAATTAAGTGATGAAATTTTGTAGTGCTAATTATTCTACGAAGAAAGCAGTGAACAATATCTAAATCTAAAAATGCTTTTCTGCACCAAAACTTTCTGACAATATGATTTTGGAAAAATAAGTTACAAAAGTATACACCAAATAAATTAAAATATTACGTTTTTCCCAAATTACACAGTATTTTTAATTCCCCCCCCCCCTCCCCATAAACATAAATGTATGAAATGTAAGGTTCCTGATCAAAACTTAAATTAAATTATAAATCAGACTTATCAACCTATACACTTTTTCTTTTTTTACATAAAAATAAAAGTTGCCATAAGTCACTTTTTAATTTATAGGAAAAGTGTATTATTTTACGAGCATAATACTAGTTTAAATTAAGACTTGTTATATTAATATATAAAAATAAATTATGTTTTATATATATACTGTTGAACTCGATTATAGCGAGTACGATGTGATGACAGCATTGGCTCGTTTTAACAGATTTCTCACAACAACTTAGTTCAATATTTCATGTAACGAAACGTAAGAAAATAAGTAACACTCCAATTGAATTATTCAAAATTGCAAATAATTGCTCTGAGAGGTGCAATGTTATGTTCCAAATTAGAAGGGTGAAATTAACTTACTAATGTCAGCTTCACATTCTCTAATAATTGTTTAATTCTAAATTTTTAAATATGAAGTAATTCTATGAAATTAAAATAAAGAAAACAGGCTTATCATTCATTAATTTAATTAAAGTGGTTTTTTTAAAGTATTCTTCTTTAAGATTGTTTTTCTTCTTTTTTATTTTACCACGTTTACATCAAGCCCTTTAATTACTTTAATGAACTTAGAAAGAGAATAGTAATACGATTTGCTTGTTCGAAAGAAAAAGTTAATTAATTTAAGAGAAATAATTTCATAAATATGATGATCTCTTCAAAAATTTCCTCTCTATTGCATTAAAGTATAGAAACATATAAAGTAACATATTTTGCTTAGGAAACATGCGAAAAGACGGAAAAGAATTTGTGAGAGGGACAAATTTTCTTTCTACCGAATTTCCCTCTGTATAACCGATTTTCCTGCCATACATGTTTAGATTCGACCAATCATTTTTTTTCTCTTCCCTCGTTAGAACTGCATTTTCGTTAAATCTGTGCTCGCTATAAACGAGTTCGACTGTATAGAATTTTTCGTATAATTAATATCAGTATTATATAAAGTATATTTAAATTATGATAAAGCTTCTCACCTCAAAGTAAGTATACTCTCTGATATGAAGATTCAAGGCAGAAGATGACGTCCTGGAGCAATAAGAAGAGAAGTATATTAGAGCTGCCCGTTACGTATACTGAAGGTATACCGGAAAGTGATAGAAAATCAGGATACATTCAGTATACGAACAGGAGGCTCCCGTTTTCATCTAGCCACACTCCTGTCGGACCCGTAGATTGAGAAGACACAAATTTCTTATCTGAATTGAAGACTCTGCCTTAAGATTTCTATGGAATGCTGAATTTGGAGGTCTAATAGTTCCTAAATCTGTTAAAGAAATAAAGAATTCAATTTTAAATATCCTTTCTGTTATTAAATTTATTTACAGCTTTCTTTTCTTGTTTGTAATAATTATAGTATTTATTATAATGTTTATTAAAACATTTTTTAAGTGAAATATAATTAACCTTTTACAGGCCGAATTCAGATTCAGGTATATATTTCATATTTCGCTTTCTAAAGCTTTAGTTTAAATATATCAATCATTAAATGAACAGAAATAATTACATGTTATTTGATGCATTTTATTGGTTTATTTTTATTAAGATGATTTGTTTTTTCCATTTGAGAGCATAAATAAAGAGCATAATAAGAGCGTGATAAATTAACAGCATTAACATTAAGATTTAATATTATTTTGTTACCTTACATGTATAATTTCGTGTATAAATTCGTGTGTAAATTACATGTATAAATTAAATTAATTAAGAAATTATTAATTAAGAATTAATAAAAACCTAAAAGCCGATATTCACGGGAAAACGTTTCCAAAAATCAGTGAAATCCAAAGAAACATCATTTTTATAAATGCTTCGTTAAATCTCAAAAACATATTTGTTTTTAGAGATAAAAAACATATTTGTTTTTAGAGATAAAGAGTGTTTTTCGGAATCGTGGATAACATTTTGGTTCGTGATTATATTATATTTTTGTAGATTAAGAAATATTTGTCTTTTTTACAGTAAAGAAGAAGAAGCATCTTTGGTGATTTTCGGTACATTTCCGTTTTTAAGACTGAAACGTAGTTTCTGTCGGAAAGTAAGAAGGAAAAAAAAGCCATCTTTGTGTTACAATTCCGTTTTTTCTTCCTTTTATTTATCAGCATAAATGAAATTATTTTTAAATTTATTTTTATTTCGATGTTCCCAATTGAGAACATTGGCCAGTAAAAGGTTAAAAATATTTTCAACTCGAATAATCAAGAATATTTTCAGATTCACACCACCTACATTGCCTAAACAACAAGATAAAACAATCTTCTCAAGGTATATTTCTTTATAGTTTTATTAGAGTTTCACAGCGGACACAGTTCAATCAAATTCTTCCGACTGCTGAAGATTTGTGTAGAAAACGGATATTTTGTCATAAAAATTAAATTCTGAGAAAATTGAAGTGAAATTTTTTTGTTGTAAATTATTTTGATTTATTTTCTTTCTTCGTGTCATATGTTTAAGGCTGCTCGTCAGTGAACTTCCTGATTCCCCTCACTAATGTTAATCAAATGGGCGTAGGATGCATTCGTATATTTAAAATATCTCCTCGGGAAATTAATATTTTTGACTTCTGTTTTCTGTGTACACTTCTTAAAGGATGTCCCTTTTTTTTCTTAGTTCTCAAAATTTCTCTAAAATATATACTTAATTTTATGTGAAGTTTTAAAATCTTATTCAGTTTGTTAAAATTTTAACACATAAAATTAACACATAAATTAAGCACATATTTTAGGAATATTTTGACAGCTAAGCAAAAAAGAGATGCGCTTTAAGAACAGTACACAGAAAACAGAAGTTAAAAATAGTAATTTCCTGAGGAGATATTGTAAATATACGAATGCATCCTACGCCCATAGGATTAACATTAGCGAGGGGAACCTGGAAGTTTACTGACGAGCAGCCTTAAGATGTTAACATGTAGTTCTAAACTCTCTCAGAAAACCTTATGAACATTTAATTATTGAAATTAAAAAACATTATTATTATTTAAATTATTAAATGTAAAAATATTTAAAATGAAGTCTTATATTTTCAAGAATAATTACAATCTTAGTATTTTAGATTTATGATTTGAAAGATAGTCTACCTCATCCATAAAATGAAAGGATTTATATTAAAAAAATGACATAACACCAACTTCTACTCTTGCTTCTAATTTCCTGAAGTGAACTTTATAAATTGCGTTTCTTTGTGATAACTTCATCATTTATACGCTTTAATTTGTATCAAGGCTCTTTATGAGGTATAATTGAGCTGTCTGTTATAATAGATAAATAATTTTACGAAAACGTAATAAGTCGTCAGGAGGACAATTTGGTGTTCTACATGTCTTTAAAAATGAAAAAAAAAAAAAAAAAAAAAAAAAAAAAAAAAAAAAAAAAAACACAGAAAACTGAATAAATCTGTGTTGATGGATTTAAAATTTTGAGATAAACCTTGGAGCTCTTTCTGTCTAAATTTCAAAATTACATTCAATATAAGATATAATTTTATTATAAATTTATTAGTATGATCTACTTTTGCTCTGTTCTACTATAAGGAACAGCAGACTACAAGCATTTCAGGATATGATATGCAAAAATAATAAAAACACGTTGTTTGTTTCTTTTTGTAAGTTAGATATTTTGTTATCCTACAAAGAATTTTTATAGAACTACTAAAAAAAATTGTGATTTTTATTGAGTAAGGGGAAATAAAAAATCTTTTTTCCCTTCACAAATGTCATGTGTTTTCTCAATAAATTACTATTATCTCGAAATACAAACTGTCGCTTAACATCATACTAATTAATTCTTAATGGTCTTTAAAATATTTTTTCGAAATATCTTTCAGAATCCAATATATATATATTTGGAGGGGTGGGGGGTGCGTATAGGAAAAGTGCCTAATTTTTAAGGCCCCCTAAACCCCCAAATTCAACTCAGCATTGACGTATTATTAATCAAAATTTCTCTAAAATATATACTTAATTTTATGTGAAGTGTTAAAATCTTATTCAGTTTGCTAAAATTTCAACACATAAAATTATAAATGAAGCACATATTTTAGGAATATTTTGTCAGCTAAGAAAAAAAAAGTGATATACTTATTTATTTATTTATTTATTGTAACTTCTTATCAAAAATTTTACTCATTGTAAAACAATATCATGATCAACACATTAAAATAAAGTTTTTCATTTTTTCCACTCAAAAATAACACGATTTAACTTCAAGAGTAGAGAAACATATTGCTATATTATATTTTTATTACTATTATTATTTTATTTGAACGTGTAACCACAGCTAGAGATCCTTAATATGCAGATATATCTTCACAATATAAATAATGAAAGTAAGCAATAGGATTGAAAAGTCATTAACAAAAGAGGAGAAATAGTATATCTAATATAATAGTATAAACACGTTTATAGTATAATAGTATATATAGTATAGTATCAATTAATAACTCCTCACTTTAAAATTGACCATGATGAAATAATTATTTATGGTTATGGATTTTGATGATATAATGATTATTTACAAACTTAAAATTCAAGTCACTGAGTTTTTTTTAAATGTATGCTTATACAATACTGTTTATTTTTTATTTTTTTATTTTTTTATTTTTTTAGTGCACTTTACAAAAATAATGAACAAATAGTAACAAAAATGAAACAACATAATGGAAACCACAAACCGCCAGAAAAATTTTATAACTCAATTATTTCAAAGGTTCATAAAATGAGCAAACAGCACATATATACTGCAGCTGCTATTTATCACTGATATCTTATTTTTCATTTTCCACTAAAGAATGGATTACATTTATTAAGACTTGAAATAGCTGTATGATAAATTATGTCTGCTTGTGCTTTTACGCGTTGGTTTTTACATAATCTCATAATAATATAAAATCATCATAATATTTTAAAGCACACAAAAAACAATGCATTTTCATCATTCTATTAATCACAGCTCCAAACTCCTCTCTGGCGATATTCAAGAAAGGCAGAACTGGTATTTTTCTTTAATAAAATAAAATAAATAAATAAAATATAATAAAAAGATCTTTTAAATTATAAAATATTTAATGATTGTTTTTCAAATGAATGCTTTCATGTGCTGCTCTTTTCCTGAGTGACACTTCAGCATACATGTGTGTGTGATGTGTGTGAGAGAGAGGGGGGAGAGAGGGGGAGGGGAGAGAGAGAAGGTGAGGGGAGAGAGAGAGGCTTAATTATATTTCTTTATACGACTTTTTAATTGAAAGCTTCTTTAATGCTGTTTACACAATATTTTATTTATTAAGAAAAACTGCTTTGAAATTTATTTTATTTTACCTCTTAAATGAAATTAATTTTCGAGAACCGTATACATCTATAAAAAGCTACTTTTAACGATACAGAAACTTGCTTTATTTTACAACAAATATTTAAATTTCTGTTGAAAGCAAAGCAGCACATAATATATGTGAGCACATACATGCACATATTACCTAACTGATTTTCGATTAAATACTATTTATCCTCTTTTGTTAATGACTTTTCAATCCTATTACTTACTTTCATTATTTATATTGTGAATATATATCTGCATATTAAGGATCTCTAGCTGTGGTTACACGTTCAAATAAAATAATAATAGTAATAAAAATATAATATAGCAATATGTTTCTCTACTCTTGAAGTTAAATAGTGTTATTTTTGAGTGGAAAAAATGAAAAATTTATTTTAATGTGTTGATCATGATATTGTTTTACAATGAGTAAAATTTTTGATAAGAAGTTACAATAAATAAATAAATAAATGAATAAAAAACAAAATAATTTATCTTTCAAAAATGCCTTTTCCAACATAAAAATAAATAAAGAAATGAAAAATTAAGAAATAAAGGCGAAAAAAAGTAAAAGCAGGAAAGAAAAAACATGGAACTCCTTTATTTACATGTTTTATAGATTTTAAAATAATTCTATGTTTATGAGTAACAATTGTAAGAAATTATTTTGAAGCTTCCTAAATGCCTTAATATATCTGCATTGAAATTTACGTTATTGCAATTGATATAAAAAATGAACGAAATTATTTGATTAATAAGGATTAACTGACTAAATTAATAAAGTGTTAGTAAATCAACAAGAATCATTTTTCATTCAAAATAATTTTCTCGGGTGGAACTTGGAATAAAGATTTATGCTATAGACAAATTCAAATTCGACTTTATTACAGTGATTTTCCTTTTCTTTTTTTAAATGAAACCACGATCTAATATAGTTTTGTTTGAGAATTATTTAAATGTGTCGCCGTTTATGAACACTCGATATAATTCAATACCTGATATTTTTTATAAAGCATTGTCATACACTGTCTGATCAAAAATATCTGGACACTCTCGATTTTAGACATTTCGTCAAATATCTAGAGATATACTTGACGAATTTTTATGGAACTTCCGGAATGTTCACATGTCTCACGTCATATTTTTTTTTTAGCGAAGATTTAGTCACGAGAGAAGATAGTTAGGGAGCCGAAACCAAATTGGATAAAATAAATATTTGCGATCACCCTCTAAACTAAAATGCTCAAAATGCGCTGTAGCTGTAGCAGAGACTATGTGAGTTCAGTGTATAACATTGGTATTCATTTGTGTAAGAATAGTTACGTATATTCATGGAATTATAAAGGTTTCTTTTTTAAAAAAATCCCTCAACCAAATTTAACGCTATTTTTAGGTAACTTGACAAAATGGAGTAGAAACAATATACTACAATTAGAATAAAAATAAATAAAGTATTTGATGAAATATAACCATTTGTATGAAATAATTTTTAACTGAGCATGCGTGAACGATGTATTTTTTTTTCTTTTTCATAATTTAGTAGTCAATAATATATAGGTTTAACTCATAATAAAAAATCCAGTCGAATATCGTGAAAACTTAGAAAGATATCGGTGATATAGGGAGCCTAATTTCAGTTGCTTTCTAAATGTAGCTGGGTGATAATGGAATTTCCACAAATTATCATTTTTTACTAACCGACTTCCAACAAAGGATTATGAGTTGAACGGATGCCTAGAATCTAAAAATAACTTTTTTGTTGTAATGTGCTCCTTCTGATGGTTCTTCCGAGGAGAACTAAAATGTAAGTAAAAATGACAAGAAAAAAAAAAGAAAAAAAAAAAGAAGAATGGCAATTTGTAGAAAATTTCGCATCATCCAGCTACTTTTAGAAAGTAACTGAAATTCAGCTCCCCATTTTGCCGATATCTTAATGAATTTCACGATATTCAACTGTGTGGAGGGGTGATCATTTTCAATTTTAACAGATTGTATTCACTATAACAGCGGTTCTTAAACTGTAGTCCGCGGACCCACCCAAAGGGGTCTACAGCGCGTTCTCAGGGAGTCATCAAAGTAAAAAAAAATCTTTTCTTCAATGCAAAAAATTTCAGTTATCTAGAATTTGAGAGCAGTCTTACATAAGTAAAAGCTATAAATACAGAAGGAAAAGCTAAGAATATTGTTTAAATGTACTGTAATAATAAATTTATATATATTTCTATTACCTTATATATCTTGTATTCGATATATGGGATGAATAAGGTACCCCTGAGCACCACTATTTTTGAATATTAATTTTTGCCTTATTTAATCGCAGAAAAAGTTATAAATTCAGTGATTAAATAATGTGAAGATTAATGGTTTGGAAACATTGGTACTTGAAAGTAAGGCTCGTACGCATCCTGGATACATAATGAATATCAGTAACTTCAGTTTTAAATTGTAGGGGTCCGCGAAGACATAGGAAATACAAAAAAGGTCTTTTGGGTATACCGTGGTAAACAAAAGTTTAACAATCGCTGCAATACAGTTTTTATTATATACACTGTATTCACTGTACTAATAATAATTTCAGTATAGTGAAATATGCGTGTAAAGAAAATTTCTCATAAATGAAGTAAATATTTTTTTCCAGTTAATCATCATCGGTAAAATTTTGGAAGGGAGGTTGAATCTCCCCTCCCTCTTTTGATTACGGTCCTGTGTGAACATTCACAAGCACAAAGCAGAAACCCTAAAATTAATAAACTAACAAATTTTGTTTACTCGCCAGAGTGGTTAACAGTAATTAACACTTAATTTTTAATGTCCTTTCATTCTGAAAGCTCCATACTTAATGCATTACTTCCATACTTACATAAATCATTTTATTACTTAGATGCTTACGTTCATCTTATATACTTACAATCATCTTATGATATTCATTCATAAGCAAACATACTTACAACAACTTTCAATATACACACATTAGGTCTAACAAATGTTTTTTTTTTTCAACAAAAAAATGCTATTGACTAATGAGAAGTAATCCGTAATCCTGATTCAACTAAAAGAGTTAATTATATTGGTAACAAAAATCTGTAGCGTTTAAGGGTGTTTTTTTAGTTCAATAGCATAGAAATGAATATATAATAGCTTCTCCTCCACTGTGCAGAAATGGTACAATGATGGTTTCTTTCCAAAATCGGGGTGCATTTACTGTAAATGATTCGATTTTTTCCGGCACAGAAAACAATAAGCAGCTCTATCGCCAGGAAATTTATTGATTATTATTCTTGCGTTAATTCAGTGTATTTTATAGTAGATTGATTAACCTTAGGATGCATAACATGGGTATTTTATACTCGGCTTCAAATGTATTTTAATATGGTGCTCTATATACTCATGCATCCTAGGGTTAAAATCAGTTTTGTGACTGCTAATGTTAAATGAATGAATAGCATGAATACATTTGCCGCTTTGTCGAAATTTTATTAAGAAATAAGTTTTCGAAGACGTATCTTAGTCTGAAAAAAAAATCTAATAATTTTATTATCTATAATTTATGAAAAGCTAATTAGTCTTCCGCGCTGACATAGTCTTGAATCAACTTATTTCAGTCTAGAAGGAGTAGAAGACACCAAAAAAAATAGTAAAATGAAAAAGTAAATGAGGGGGTAGAATGACAGTAGAGTAAGTCAAAAAACTGAAAAGTATATTAATTTATGTTCAGCGTGACATTCAAATAAGCCATAGTTCACTTAGGGAGTCGCTATAGGGCAAAACAAGTTGGACCACTTAATACAACGGCAATACGAGAAGTTTCGCGAAACCATTCATTTCTATCTCACATTACTAAATACGTATTGACTTACTCCACTGTCATTCTAACCCCCTCAAATAAGAAATAGCTTGAAATAACATGTCGAAAATTTTGGATCATTCAAATTCAAATATATAGACACGATTTTTGATGTTCAGAAGCACAATAATGATGCAACTTATTCTTGGGATTACGATTACAAATCAAAAAATATTTTTCATCGACAAAATTTTCGGATATATAGCTTTCCTGTAAAACATCAAACAACTATCAGAAAGAGTTTTCAAAACTGTAATTTTAAAACGATTGTGTCTCACAACTCTCAGTTTGTGTGACATTAAAAACATGACATTGATTAGTAAATGACTATAATCAAAGATGCACCATATATTTATGAGAAAAAAAAAGAAAAAAAAAAGAAACTGTTAGATACTTCAGAATCTAAATGAATACATTTTAAATTTTTATACAGGTTTTTAACTATTTTGAAATTGTATTCACAGCTTAGTTACCAAGTTTTACATTCTTTTTTTAAAAAACTGAAACATATTATGAACCAGGAAGTTTACGTAATAAATGAAAAAAAATAAAAAATAAAAAAATAAGTACCGCATAGAAACGAGATATATTATATTAAAAAGTTATGGTTCAAAATATGTCTATTTGACTTCAAAAAGCATAAAAGTTGGCAGATATGACAATTTCAAAAACTCACATCAACATTGTGAAGAAGGAATATGTATTTAATAATTCAAAATTCAACTTTATAGTTATAACATTTCGAAAATTGTTGTGTAATAATATTCATGCATAGTTGCAAAACTGGTCTTGATTAAACACTTTATTCTGAAAAACTAGGAAATGATACAAAATTTATAAATGATACAAAATTACATAAAATGAAGTCACATGTGAAAATCAAATGATATATATGTAACAATAAAATTAATCATTCAGCAAAGCGTAAATATTGGTTTAAAATAATATTTCATTCAATAATAAAATCTATGATGCCAAAATTGTATTTTAACCCTTTCTGAAATAAATTAATTCTGTAGATAGAATTTAGAAATTATTCAATGTTACCAGAATTTAAGAACAAATTCATTTGAAAGTAGTTAAATACTTTTCGTCACGTAAATTATAACAGCAATATTTAGCAATATATAAATAAATCCTGTTTCAAAATTTGGGATTAATGTTAAGTGGGATAAATACTTCCTAAGGCTCTAAAAAGGGTTAAATGGTTTTTTTTGGTTATGAAAAAATGTAAATTGCTAAAGATTTCAATTGCTCTTGGTCCTTTTATTTATTTATTTTTTTAAATAATACGTTAGCTATGAAGGCTTCTCTGTTTAGCATGGAAAATTATTTGGAGCTACGTTGTTTCATCGTTGATAAATCGTTGTTAGGAATTAAGATTTCATTATAACAATAAAATTATTCCAGTTGTTGATATATACTGTAAAACAGCTAAGAAATTGATATAAAATGTATTAATTAGATATAAGACATGTGGCATAAAATGGCGGCAATATCGTGCTTCTGAATAATCCGGTGAATATTCTTTACACTACAATCTAATACAATGCCGGTCATAAGAGGAATCCGGAGATTGCAACGTACCCAGATACCGCCCCGTTACAGCCCCAACTAGGCTAAAATATTTTTATTTATTTATTTATTTTGAAAAGAAAGATTAGTTTCTCGAAAATGTTTGCACATCGGCCCGCATCTATACCCTGTGTTTACAAGGGACTTAAAGAATTTTTTTCACAATTTCAAAAAATATTTTGCGCCAAAATATAATAACAAAACATGTGATAACTTTTGTTGTACCCGAGCAATTTTAGGAAAATGCCGGCCTTGACCTGGTGGTTCAGTATCTGATACAATAAGATCTCTATAAAACAAGATCTTTAAAGCAGGCCACAATAACTATTTTAATATAAAACTCCCGCTTTTACCTTATGACATAAAGCCATTTTTATCTTAAACGGGAACTAAGCAACTAATTGATTTGATTAACTGTTACTAAAACACTTCTGCTAAAAAAAAGTCTGACTAGATTTTATGAAAGGTACTTTTCAAAAATTTTAAATTAAAAAGATCCCACGATACACTTAATAATTTTGGCAAGTTTCAACAATAAGTATGTTCTAAATATCTTATTATAGTCCAAATGTTAAAAAAATCATTCATGTAATAGACTAAAAATTTTCAGAAATTATAATACTACGTCAAAATGATAAAAAAAAAAAATTTCCACTTCAAAAAATGTAGAAATCAGACATACTTAAAATTTCTTTTCCGTTAAATTTATTTTACAAGTACTTTCCTCATAATCACGTGCAATATTCAATAAATTAAAGATAAATATCTTAACTTAAGGAGGCAACAACCGTTTCGAAGTCCTATGGAAAATAGCTGATACTGACGTATCTTTTCCTTGGCAATTACTGAAGTTATTTCAATACATTTTTAATAATTTTTTCGTACTATAATTAGCTATAATTATATTGTTTTGTTTTTATGGGAAAAAATTCCTTATTAGTATCGTTATTATTATTATTGTTTTTAAGTATAACAATTTTTTGTTTGGTATAAGTCACGGAAATATTGCATTTTATATTTTATTTCTTGCCAAACAATCAATTTATATTTTAGCTACTGCGAAAACTATTGAAAAAAATACGGAAGTCGCTTCAGTAGTTCCTGAGAAAAAAAGTACTTAAATATCAGCTATTTTTCCTTAAAAAAATTCCGTTGATTGCCAGTACAATTTCTGGATTTTTACTGGGGTTTTTTCCTCCGATAAAATGATTTCGTGAATGTGTCAGAAATTATTGAAACGCTTTGGGATTTTTTATATTATTACACTCCAAAAGTAATTTACGTATTTTGGTGGCACAATTTTCGTATTTTTACGGATTTTTATCTTTTGCAGTGTAATAATGAAAATAAATCTTACAGCTTTAGAGAAAATGAAAATTTAACATTTTCTGTCAAAGATATACTCTCAAATCCATGCTTTTTGATACATTCGCAAAATCACTTTCACCAGAAAAAAAATCCGGAAATTCTACTGGCAATAAACGGATTATTTATTTATTTATTTATTTATTTATTTTTGCAGTTACAGTGTTGATGCTCCATTAAAGCTTTAATATACTGTTGCCGGAAACTTTTATTTCAAACATGTGATAATTCTTTAAATTTATATTTGAGGGTTATATTTGAGATGAAAGCCAATAATTTATGATGAAAAAAGTCTGGAAATGCCCATTAGACACTGTAGTAATAATACAACATTTTTCAAACGTTCTTCCATAGGCTAATTGTCATATTAATAGAATTCAAAATAACTTCTGACATATTCGTCAGATTTCAGTATAAACCATTAATTTTACCATTTGGATAGCAACTTTTATTTTTTATAAATTAAAGTAAATATTTTGTCAGAAAAAAAAATCTAACCCGAAAGAGTTAATTCTATTCAAAAATGAATATTTTGGTTTTGGTAAAATATTCCTAATGATTTGGAGAACATCAGAATTTACATTTATTTTAGCAATATGATGGATTTATCAGATTATAAAAAAAAAAGTAAGGGAAAAATATATTAAAATAGGATACCTTATTATTAGTTGCTTCTTGAAGCCCGAATTTGAAATATAATTTAGTTAATAACAATAAATACTGCGTTAGTACATTTATCCTTGTACAATATATAATATTATTATAACTATATGATTTGTTTATCGCATTTTTATTTGAAAATATTTTTCTAGAAAAGTCAAATCATCCGCATGGACATGTTAATGTTATAGGAAATGAAAGAGTTTAGACTTTCTTTTGAAAAGGTACAAAATATTTTATCTTACAACTGTAACTAAGAAACTTAAATAACAATATTTCATTTATAAGTCAAATTATTTAATAATTTCAACACAAAATGGATATTTACCTTCATTATAATTCGAGAAATTGCGGAAGAGAAGTTCGCAATTTTTTCAGCTTTACAAAGCTCATAATCTCTCCTATCTATGCAGTTTTGAATTCTTTTTATTCAAGCATTGTGTACCTTTTCTTCAAGTAGCATTGTTTTACAGTATCCGGTTTTATTCCACGTCATATACTCGGTTTTTCTGAAGAGAATGATGATCGGAAAGCAGGTCATAAAAAATGCACCTATGCACCTATAGTAAGGAACAGTTTCATTGTAGGAAATAAAACCTCATTAAATATGCTACACACAATAATATAAAAAGTTTCAAATTTAAATGTGTTTGTATTTCCAAATTTTAAAAAGTAGCAAACATTAAACCAAGAAAAAAAAATGATAAAACAAATTTTTCAACACAGTACAACTACACAATACCAGTATGGAGATGCCGTAACGGCTGTTTTATCTTCTTCATTAGAGCTGGGAATTTCAACCATTACCTATTAGAGGGTTGCTAAGTGGAGCCAGAAATGAGATATCCGGTTTCAACCGACTATACAGTTTTATCCTACTGACCCCTAAATATCAGACTTTGAAACAAGAAATATCGAAATTTTTAACTTCATTTCTCGAATTGTAAGACTATTTGCTACCAAAAATATTTAAAACCATCTATTTCAAAGGCCTTTTTCGGAACCGCGTGGCATTTATCGGATAAAATCAAATTAATTTAAAATATCAGAATTCAAGGAATTTTTCAGTTTGTTTAAGATATTGTTAATAATTTCTAGAACTATAGAATTTATATTTGAGGGGGTTAGAAAATAATTTAAATTGAAAAATCTAGATAACCATATTTTCACTGAACGTATATTAATTTCTGTTCAGTGTGACAATCAAATAAGTCATAGTTCACTTAGGGAATTGCTTAGAGGGTAAAACAAGTTGGATCACTTAATACAATGGCAATATGACAAGTTTCATAAAACACTTCATTTCTCAACTTACTAAATCTTGACTTACTCCACTGTTATTCTAACCTCCTGATTTATTCTAGCATTATAATTGGTAAATTATCTAATTGCGTAAAAATATACATCACAAAAATTAGACATTTAAAGACTGAAATTTGGCTTCGTAATTCTATTAAACTCTGGAATTTTGATTGCAGAGTTTAAGCGCAAATTGATTTTTAGGTGCGTTCGTAATTATATAAATACGTAGCACCTATAGTCGTCGTCTAGTCCGTCCGTCTGTCCGCATATAACAGAGTAAACACTACCCAACCGAATGGTTTGAAATTTAATATATATAATCGTTGCAGAATTTTGTCGCGTCATTTCAAATTTTATGAAAATCGAATCAAAACTTAAAAAGATATTAATAAAAGTTTTCTTCATCCTATCATTCGTAATTAATTCAATGATATCCCATGATACATATTGATTCCAGGTTGCCATGGTGATTACGTCCCATTTAAGATGGAGTCATATTATTTCCGTATTACTGAATTTAAGGACTAAAATTGTTGAATTATAGCAATCATATATAATCTACCGACAGTTTTTTGGATAGATGTTTCCGGAGAAATAGATATTAAATTGAAAAAAAAAGTCTAAATGTCGATTTCCAGTTCTGAAATTTTCAAAGCTAGGCTTAAGTTTCCCATTGGAATTTTCAGTAAATATCTAAAAAAGATAAAATATTGCCAACTTAAAATGTACTTATTTTATTACGGAAGTTAATCATATCATAATAACAGACGATATAATTAATTTCACTGAAATAATAACAGTACGAACGCACCTCATTTGTCACGTTCGAAGTACAATTTTCCAACTTGTTTATTACATGTCAAAGCAAATTATTCAATGACAAATATTTTTTTTTTTGATGACATATACATTAAGCAGTAAATGAGGTTAATTCGAAAGATGAAAAACTTTAGCTGAACAGCTTTTTTTTTTTTTTAATAAGAAAGAAAAAAGATGCATCGCGCATATAGTATGAAACACTTTCCAGCACTATTAGAATGTTGTTACGAAACATTTTTTCCAACGGTGACAAACAAAATATATATGCTACACACTTCATTTTCAACAGGAAATGTGCTACACTGCAAAAAACATTGTTGGTTTTACAGTATAATACTAGCATCCCAGCTACCAGTATTATACCGTAAAATTAACAGTAATAAACAGTAAAATAAGCAGTAATACACTCCCGCGCATGCGCGGCAGTGTATTACTGCTTATTTTACTGTTATCTCATCAAACTCTTATCAAAAATATGCTTTTTTTCTTCGTATGGTTGGTTGTATAGAGCTTTCGCAGAAGTAGTTAAATAAACCAGAGTAGCGATGCAAAGATAAGGCGTTCTAAGAAAATAGTGTTAAGATCGACTTGCAAGGTTCTGCACTTACTGACGTACTGCTGCGCTAATGTAGCGCCACCTGCACACGACAAGCCGAAAATGTGACTAGGTAGACGAATTGATACAACTGTCCTACACAGACGCCACCTGTTTGAAATATTTTTCGAGGCACGTTTTTCTTCTTTGAAAGGCTGCTTTGTTATAGGGTTTTTCTCTAACTATGCCCCGTTTCCATAACTAAGCAACAAACTTTCCAATTTCAACGCAAATGATTCCAAACTTTATAATAAACTTAATAATCACCCTCTATAACATTAAAGTGAACTGACGGCGGAAGGTGGAACTACAGGAGTATCTCGGGTTCTATGGGCCCGATTACGACGGGGTTTGGCTCATTCGACTTGATATCAATAGCTTTAAATATTTTAGTTGCACATTCTACCGCCAGGGGGGCGCTTTCCTATATAGCGTTCTATGGGCTGGATTTAGACGGGGTTTGGCTCATTCGGCTTGAATTCGATAGCCTTAGAGATTTCAGCCATGTTCGTATCGAACAGATTACGCCCCCTGACGGCGGATTTTGGAACTACAGGAGTATCTCGGGTTCTATGGGCCTGATTACGACGGGTCTGGTTCATTCGACTTGATATCAATAGCCTTAAATATTTTAGTTGCACATTCTACCGTTAGGGGACGCTTTTCGGTCTCGGATTCTATGAGCCCGATTTAAACGGGGTTTGGCTCATTCGACTTGAATTCAATAATCTTACAGATTTTAGCCATGTTTGTATAGAACAGATTACGCCCCTTGGAAGTGGAAGGTGGAACTACAGGAATATCTCGGGTTCTATGGGCCCGATTATGACGGGGTTTGTCTCATTCGATTTGATTTCGATAGCCTTACAGATTTCAGTCATGTTCGTATAGAACAGATTGTTATTATGACGGCACCGGACAACGCCGGACGAGTAAGCTAGTCTTGAATAAATCTTTTAATAAATCTTTTACATCTCATAATGTAATGCAGTTACATTAAACATGATTAATTTTAACACAATTATTCAAATTAGTAAATAATTCATATGTGATGTAATTTTCCAACTGTGAAAAATTGTTCAGGTCAGGATTTGAACCAGGGACCTCATGGCAGAAGCTGCCACTGCTCTGCCAACTGAGCTATCCTGCCTGAATCTGGCGAACATATTTAGCACAGATAACCTTACCGATAATGGCATCTGGTCTGTTATCTGAAACAGCTCAACGGAATAAATCGCAGGTAATGAAACTCCAATAACCGCTCGATACGTAATGACACTTGATTAATTTTAAAACAGTTATTCTAATTGGTAAATAATTCATGCAAGTTGTAATTTTCCAACTGACTTTAAAACTGTCCACGCCTGGGTTCGCACCAGGGACCTCTTGGCTTAAGCTGCCAATACTCTGCCAACAGACCAGATGCCACGATCAATAATGTTAGCTGGGTGAAATGTGTACTTATCACACAGCTCTCGTATTACTCCGTTTATTAAAATACCAGAGAAAATCCATAAAATGTACCATTCATAAATGAGTCTCTGTGATAGTAAGAAATTAAAAGCTTCTACTAAAAAAAGAAAGAAATGAAAAAAATGCTCTGTCAGACAAATTGTTCATTATTTTTATTTATTTTTTCTAATTAAAAATCTTCATGAATAAAAAAATAATAAAAGTGAATCATTTATTTTAACATTGCTTTTATTTGTTTACAGACACATTTGACCTAAAAAAGTATACACAAAAGTATTTGACATGAAAGAGTAACTGCAGTTAATACAATTCTCTCTTTTTAAACATTATTCATTTTATTAACTGACTAAAAAAATCATAAAAATTATAACTCATACATACGTATGCATGGTGTTAAAAAAGAAAAAAGCTTAAAAAAGAGCTTCTTTGTTATAATAAATATTTTGGATTTTGATTTGAAACTTTCATTGAATAAAAAACTTATTAATAATTAAAAAAATTATATTAACATTATTGGCACATACGAGTATTTATTTTGTTTACATACACACACGTTTTATTTTGATGAAATGCGTCTAAATTCATGTCATGGGAATCTTTTTGTAGTAAAACAAATATCTTGTTTAGAATATTACTCACTTTATTAAATCAAAGTATTTTACCCATAAATGTGTCTGCGTGCGATGATAACAAATTAAGTTTCCAGGAAAAAAAAAAAAAATATTTTTCTGATGTGTATGCTATTTTGTTTGTTCAGTATTTTGAATTTTTATTAAAAACCTCCGTTGAATAAAAAATGAATATATAGGTTCATAATTTATTATTAACATTATTATTAACATATTAAAAAAAAAACTCTAAATATGCACTACGAAAATCTTTAAATAAGAAAGTAAATGCTTCCAAATATATATATATATATATACATATATACAGGGTGCAATATGTTATCTAAAGCTGACAATTATTTTCTAAACCGTTGGTCGTATACATATATAGTTCCAATTAGAAAAACGTTTCAAATGAGGTAAATATGTTGTGGCATTGTTTAAAGTAAAGATTCAATTTTATAAAAATTACGAATTCTAACTTTTTATACGGTCCCCGAATCCCTATAGTTATATTTAGTAAAAGTTTACACATATCATAACAGATATAACACAAAAAGTTTGGCTTCTATACCACAAAAATTGACGCAGTTCTTAAATTTCAAAGTTTGAGATTTTTACACATGATTTTGTCTTTTATTGAGGGATCAGTTAAAAAAATGAATTAAAGTAATTCGAGATCGAAATCAGGGTGCAATGTCCATTTAACGGCAAAACCACCTTTAGCCAGTATCGCCAAATCGTGGTATCACCAAAGAGGGTTATTTCATCTAAAAATTTAGCTGACTTTTACGGGTCGTATACAAAGCGAAGAATGAAATATTGAAATTAAACAGAAAAATAAATATCAATTTATAATCATATCATAAAACGATCAACTATAAAAAAAATGAATGCATCAAACGCCGGAATCTACTAGCGATACTGGTCAAAGTGTTCTCCATTGGTGGCAATGCACAACTGAATGCGTGAAAGTAGAGTTCTGGACACGTTGGAGCATAGCAGGTGTAACTGTGCGTCAAGCAAGGATGATGCGCTGCTTCAGATCAACGAGAGAA
This sequence comes from Maratus michaelseni, assembly GCA_963931845.1. NCBI lineage: Eukaryota > Metazoa > Arthropoda > Arachnida > Araneae > Salticidae > Maratus > Maratus michaelseni. Next base: position 224,794,344 of record OZ007599.1, read on the forward strand.
GTAGACTCAGTCACATAGACCTGTGCCTTGATGTAACCCCAGAGTTAGAAGTCCATGGGAGTCATGTTCGGCGAACGCGGTGGCCACTCTACCGGACAACCATATCCAATGATTTGTTGGCCGAATTCGGTGGCCAGATACGCACGGGCGTTTGATGCTTTATACCGAGGGGCCCCATCATGTTGAAACCACACCTAGCATGCATGTCGGAGAGTCACGTACCGTGTTTTGTAGCAGGTGCAGGTAACGATCGCCCGTTAAGGTCCCATCGTAGAAGATGGGTCCAAACCAGACGATCGTTGACCAGCGTACCGGGTGTCGTACTGTGCGGTCGGCGATGTGGAGGTTTTCCAGAGACCAGTAATGCACATTGTGCACGTTCACAATGCCACACCGTCTAAACGTTGACTCATCTGTCCACAGGATGTCACAAAGGAACTACGGATTTTCCTCTAAGATGTTGCATATGAAATAACAATAATCAAATTGTCGTGCGTGGTAATGGTCACCCAGCATCAATGCTTGCACCAGTGTCGGATGGTATGGATATGCACCATATGCATGTAACAAATGCCAAACATGTTGACGCGTGTATCCACATGCCTCGCTTATTTCCGCCGTGCTCAGTTGTGGATTTAAAGAGGCGATTGCCAGCACCTCCTCCGGTGTCACTCGAACATTGCAGCTTGTCCATGTAGTTCTCCTGGGTCGTGGTGCAACAGAGCTGGTCTCTCTAAGACGGTGCAATGCATCAGTTATAGTTTTATGAGTTGGATGTCGATCCCTAGGGAAACGTTCTGAATAAACTCTCGCAGCCGCTCTGGCATACCTTTGACATTCACCATAAATAAGCATCATTTCGGCATATTGCGTGTATGTGTAGCCTGCCATGACGATATCAGCGCTGATTAGCTTGTCCACTGCTAGATGGCTCGTGTTTTATCCCGAACGTGTGGCGCTGCGGTACTATTGAAATTTGCATAATCCCGATTTTCATGCTCGCTATAGCTCGGCTAGTCGTTTGCATTCTGCTGCCATTTATCTAGTTCTTAATAAGTATGTTTTATTTTCCGGGTGTCGATTCTACCTACTTTGACTTTTAAGTGTTGTTCGACCCCTAAAAGTCAGCTCAAATTTTTAGATGAAACAACTCTCTTTGGTTTTCCCCAATTTGGCGATACCGGCTAAAGGTGGTTTCGCCGCGAAAAGGACATTGCACTCTGATTTAGATCTCTAATTACTTTAATTCATTTTTTAACTGATCCCTGAATGAAATACAAATTCATGTGTAAAAATCTCAAACTTTGAAATTTAATAACTGTGTCAATTTTTGTAGTACAGAAGTCGAACTTTTTGTGTTATACTGTTATGATATGAGTAAACTTTTACTAAATATTAAAATTGAGACCGTATAAAAAGTAATAATTAAGACCATATAAAAAGTTAGATTTCGTAATTTTTATAAAATTGAATTTTAATTGCCGCAGCATGAATATTTACCTCATTTGAAACGTTTTTCTAATTGGAACTATATGTCTACGACCAACGGTTTAGAAATTAATTGTCGGCGATAGATAACATATTGCACCTTGTATATGTGTGCCGTATTATAACCAAGTGTTCAGTATGTTGATTTTTTATTAGACACTTCCGTCGAGGTGGAAGGGGGGGGGGCATTATTTTAATCTCTGGTCAAATCCAAACTCCCTACTTTCAGGTACATTCATGAAGAGACTTTTATTCCTAAATGTATAGAAAAGTTACAAATATTTGGATTCAAGAAATTGAACGATGTTTCCACTTTTCTTATATTAAAAAAATACTTTCCAGAAAATGTTCTCAAAATTGAATTATATATCTCATTTTTGGGACATGACTGTCAAGAAAAGGTCGTCAATGGGAAGCATTCAATTATAACTGAAGATATAATAAAGGGGCCGCCACTGGCGACTATTTATTTTTTCTGTATTTTCATCATTTCCAAACAAAAATAATCTACCTAGAAGAATAGCATAAATCTGTCACAATGATTTTTTTTTTTAATTTTTGTCTGGAAATAGTCGTAAACAAAGTACCGTAATTTCCGTTGTATAATCCGCGGATCAAACAACCATTTTTCAATCCAGAAATTTTTTTTTATAAAATGCAACTTACTAGATCCTTGTAAATATTTGACTTCAATTATTAAATAAAATTTCAGGGTCTAAACATAATTGTTTGATCCGCGGATTATACGCCGGAAATTACGGTAATAAAAAATAATCGCTGATGGCAGCCGTGTAATGATTTTATTGGAAAATAAAATGCACTATTCGATACACTATTCGATACACTACTCAACGCTACTCAAATAATATGGTCTGTAAATTTCACTGTTTCACTCATAAAAGTGAATTCGGAATATGTCGGAAATATTCTCATTGTGTAGTGGTGGAAAGAAGAAAAAATATTTTGGACACCCTTAATTAATAAGTAAATAATTCAGATTAACATTGCTGACATATTAACTTTGTTTATGCACATAACATATGGTCTGAAAAAATACCCGTCTAAACAGGCGTTACTGCAGTAAAAACAGTTCTCTTTATAATATTATTCAGTTTATTAATAGTCGAAAGCAAAGTCATAAAAATTATCACTCACAAATGAGTCTGTGCAAATGCTAAGAAAGTAAAAGCTCTCGGAAAAACATATTGCTGCTCTGTCAGGCTAAATGTTTAGTGTTTTGAATATTTTTTTTTTACTACAAACCCCTCTTGAATGCTTAAATGATTGAGGAGATTATAATTCGCGAACTTTTCACCGTTCAACAATTGTATGGTAGTAATAAAAACAAGCAATAAAGTTCTCGTAAAAAAATAATGATATCACCATAATTCATCGTAAACTGACTGTGCTCGTAACATGAACGAGTTTCTTTGCACATCATATGTCTTTCATTATGAACTTGGGTGTCAAAAGTTTTATGCAGAACTTTAAAAGATGTAATGTGTATATGGTTAAGAATTTTTAAATTGAAATACCATATGAAGAAGGATAAAATATTTGTTTTAATCAGGTATACCAAAATAATAATTGAACATCGTTTAAAGTAATATATACATATTTGGGGGCTTTTATTGTACACATATAAAATAGCTTTCATTGAAGCTCGGGAAAGTGATTAAGAAATATTTATTCAGAAATATGAACGTTTGATTTATATCAGAAAGTTGAAAGTTACGCGTGGATAAAGCACAAAGCTAATCGCAATTATACTCCATTCTTTAGTCCAACAGAGTTTGAGATAAATTCTTGCTTTAAAAGACTATGATTTGCCCGGAAACATAAACAAATAAAGTCTTAGAAAATGTTAGCAAAAAAATTTCAATCAATGTATTTTAAATTTAGTTTTTCAAAACTAGGTAAAACGCCTTCAAAATGAGCACTGCCAACTAAAAGGACATGGGGTCATCTTATACTAAACTGAGATGATATTATGTCATCTGCTGAATGTCTTTAGTGTCTACAAATTAAGCTGATTACAGTGCATTCCAGCTATTATTTCCCGAGATAGCGAATTTGAAAAGGTTTTAATACATTGTTCCTTATGAAGAAACGAAACATTCATCTGAATTTTCTCAAAAGCGAGTTCGAAGCAATAATGATTTTTTCATTGCATGGCAACATATTGTCGGTGCACATAATTTAAATCATCATAGTGAAAAAAAATGGAGTGATTTTATTTGTAAGTTGAGATTTAAGTTGCAAATTATAACTTGGTATATCCTCATATGAATGAGGGAAGGAATACTCCATACTAAAAATGGACTAATTTAGTGGAGCATAGTAATTTTCAGTAAATTTATTGTAACTGATATAGAAGAATTGCACCTTTACAATACAAGAGTACAGACAAGTAAAGTGCGTACATAAGATAATTGTGATATATGCACAGAGCATATGTTTAGGTTTGGATTTTCTCCCCCAAACAATAGCAATTTTATAGAATTTCGTGTTTCTCACTTAGAAGAGATGATTATGTAGAAAAAAAATTAATATTTTATAACTGCTAGTTTCAAATATTATCTTGTCAAAATTTTTAGGCTTCATATTATCTTCACTTTTGTCCACAATCCTCTCGATCAATTAAATTGTATTGTCTGTATGCCGTTACTCGTATATAAAGTTACTCTATGAGCTAGTTGAACACAATGCTGTGTAATGGCAAAAATAATAAAAATAAAAGTAGAAAAGACAATAACTGGCTAATCAAATTCATTTGAATATCATTAGCTATAGCAATAGGGTTTCTTAAAAGTTCTAGGTTCTGCTTAAATTGATTAAAAAAAATAATTTTTCAATCATTGAATAAGAGTAAAGAAAAGTATTCCGTACATATAGAGTAAGTATTTTGCGAAACGGGATCATTCATTAATTCTCTAAATCACAAAACTATCTTTCTTATGTCGATTTCTTTTGTATTTCGTACCGTAATAGTAATGGTCTTCTCTATGGTATGCTGAAGCTTTATGAATTTTTAGACACAAATTAACAGTATTCTGGACGATTCTGGTTATTCTTGGAATCAACTATGTTCAAACTTTTATTTATAAATACTAAATAAATAAATAAAAAAGGCAAAGTGTGCGTTTAAAATATTTGCTTTAAGAGATTATGCAACTTCATTTTTTATGTATAAATAAGAAAGTTATAGAATCATTTATAAAGTTTTTAACTTTTGCAGATTATCAAAAGAGACGTCTTCAATTTGCAACCTAACTGGCATATGAATATGTTGTTCATTTGGGGGCTCTTTTCTATAAAATGTTTTACATATCTTATCATGTGGATCTTTACAAATTACAAAAGTTTTCTGGAAAAGAAAATGAAACTTTTTAAGAAGAAAGTTGTAGGACCCCACAACTAGGAGTTGTGGTGTTGACAATCACCGCTAAATTTAAACAGAGTTCTTTAATTACAACAAATTTTTATCCCAAAAAAAAAGAAAAAAAAACAATATTAGCCAACAATTTTAACTTTTCTGTAATTGTTAGTGTTTCCTTTTCGTGAAATTAGAAACATGTTTCTATTTGCAGACGAAAAAAATGATTATCTTGTACATTACTAACAAAATTACCAAACAGGTCAAAGAAGTTTTAGAGAAAATTATGATTCTTATTATTAAAAGCATTCAGTCTTTGCCATCTTTTATAAGTAAAAAATTAGCCTATTTCTGAAATATTTGGAAGTGAGCCTGATTAAATAATATTTCTTTTAAGATACATTAACCTTTACAATTGCTAATTTTATCTATCAAGGCTCCAGAAAGTCGAGCAATTTCTAAAAGTAACCATTTGTAAAGATATTGTTGACTCTTAGAGATCACTTCTATCGGACAGCGGGCTAATCGGCGTCAAAATCTCAAACAGTTGCACTGTTCAGATTACATGGTATTCTCCACTTCCACTCTTTAGATTTACTGCTGCGATTTCTGCATCGAGTAATTCTACCATTTTATTGCCAATAGCTTTTGGGCTGTGCTAGGAGAAGAATGCCTCTTACCTAAATTACGATCGAGTGTCAAAAACGCAATAAAATAACAGTTCGACTTACAAAACACTCTAGCGTATGAGTTACACTAATTAAATGTTGCCTTTGATATGTTCTGTTGTAATTTGCTCATCGCGATGAGCGTGTATCGATTCTGAATATCCAATGGGATAAAAGAATGGGTTAGAAGTAATACTGATAAGTTAAAATGGAAATTGTAAAAGTAAGAGAAGCTCTCAGAGCATTATAGATACTTTTTAATACTTTTAATCATTACTTTACGATCGAATGGAAATAGTTTTATAACTAGACAGTTTAAGGGTGTATTCAAATCCAAACTGCTAATTTTGAGACACATTTGTAAATTCATTTTTGCTCTAAAATGCATCCAATTGGCAGGTTCTCTTATTCAGAAACTTTATAATGTCCGTATTATCTCAATTTTTTGATAAAGGCAGAATATATTTCAAAAAATGCTGTCAAAGTGGACATTTTGAACCGAATTTCCCAAAGCGATAGCGCTGGAAACAAAAAAAAAAAAAAAAAAAATGATCGTACTGTGAAAATAATTGTCTGTAAATCAATTTCTAATTAATTGAACGAAAAATAAAAACATGGGGCCCTTATAAATGTCTTTATAAATCACGCCACCAAGTTTCCTGTTGTTACTTTTAAAAATGAGTCTCAAAATTTTGAGTTGTTGAGCGTGGAAAAATATTTTTTTTAATACCGCCTTAAACTCTTAAAAATATTAATAATTTATGTTTCTAAGTGTGAAAGTTTAAACATTTCACGACTGGTGTATTTTTTTTTGTAATCTTTTACTTCTGATTGTGCAACAAATATTTTCAAGAGTAAGAGGAAATTAAAAATGCTTCATATTTCAAAAGTAAAATTTTCAATGTAGTTCTGATTTAATTTACTAGAAATTTAATGATTCAAATGTAAATTAAGAAATCAAATTCGAACTCTTCTCTTGCAAATTATATAATTTTAGTGAATTATGAAAATAGCTCATATCTTAATACTGAGCATTTCTAGGTAATATACAAAGTTGACAACGTTTCCCTTTGATGAACAGCGAAAATAATGCATTTTTAACAGGTTTATCTTCTTTTATTTACTGTCGAAATTTTTAGATCAAATTATTTCTTGTATTTACCAAAAATTTCAATAGTGGGAGATTAGAGAAAAAATTTCGTTAAATCTATCATATCTCTATATTTTTGTTTTAAAAGTTGAAAGTAAACATGATGCGTCAATTTTGAACGAGGCCATATGATGCGTTCATCTTGAACGAGGCCATACTAACATATTGAGAATTTTACACATTGCAAAACGTTTTTTTTAATTAAAAAATCATTTTCTCATCGATATAAATATATTCTCATTCTAAAAAGTAATCATGGGGGAAAAGATCCTCACTCTGATTTACAATGCTTAGACATAACACAATGATTTGAAAGTAAGATACTTCTGAGCCTTAATTTTTTTTGCTCATGATATGTAATGCAAAAATGATTTATATATGATATAAAATATCATTTAATAATCTTAATAAATTGTAATAATCTTCAAAAATAGTATTATTTTTTTTAACAGAGCCTTTAGAAAAATTGTTAAATTATAGAACATATTTAGCCTTCAATGTTATATCATGCTATAAAATAGAGTTGAAAATTTAATTGCAACCCCATTATTTGTATTAAATGGGTTCTCTGAACTTTCCCGGACTCTTTTTTTTCCCTATTAACCGTCATGTTGAGTGTCCTGCTGGATTACACCAATACGAACTTGAGAATGTTCTTATTTTTTTAATCTATCTGATTTCTTGGAAATTTATGAAAATTTTTTATCTGTAAAATTCAATAACAGAACTAGCAATAAAAAATTAAGATCATAAAATTTTGTAGAAATCATTTGCATTGTTAAAGAAGTTCTAATTACTGCTGACCAGACTTATCTCTTTAGATTATTTTTGAATACTGATTTTAAGGCTGTTCCCAAATCGAAACTGGCTACTTTCTGACATATTTAAAAATTAATTTTTTCGCAAACGTATCAAATTCGCAGGTGCTCTTATTCAAAATCTACGTAATCGAACTGTTTTTTTTAATATAAATTACTGTCAAAGTTGACGTTTTGAACCGAATTTCCGGAAGTAACAGCGCAAGAAAAAAAACTGAAGTTCTGAGACAATATTCGCTTACAATTCAAAATTATGGGGGAAAAAATCTCTTCAATTACAAATCACTTCAATAATCATGCCTGTACGTATCATGCTTTTATGTTAAAAAATGAATCAGAAAATGTGTCAGAAAGTTTCACGTTGTTGAACGGAGAAAAATATATTTCTTTAGAACTGCCTTAACAAATTCTTAAACTAACAAGTGTTTTTTGATAGGCCATGAAACAAATTTACGGAACAACTTTCGTTGAAAAAGTTAATTATTGCTATATTTTGGATATTCTTATTTATATATCAAATAAATGATACAGATTCTCATTTACAGCTTTCAAAAAATATCTCGCGAATTGAGGTTGATTATTATATTTTTGGGATTTTGGTGCCGACTAAAAATTTTAAATCTTATTTTTAAGCAATGATTTATGAAAAATACCTTATTTATATACTAGGCTAATCAAAAATTCACATGAATAATTTGCAATAGTTAATACTTTTTTATACGGATGGATAAATATTATTAGGATTATTACTGAAAGTAATGTTATTTTCTGATTCGTAAAATACTTAATATGACTGTATCTCCAACGAAAAAAAACATTGAAAACATTTAATCAAAATGATTGCATAAAAATTTAAATTCCCTATCTAAAACATAACTGCCAACTGCTACGAATTTTTTCACCACTAAATCTGAATAGAAATCTTCGCCTTTACTTAATCATAAATTTCTTCGATTATAAATAAGGTGTGCATTTGGAAATAATAATAACAACAAATCGCAGCAGTTGGAAGTAAGCAGCTGGATTTAAATGACGTTTTAATTAGTAAAATCAATAAATATGTCTCATAATAGTATAATTCTTTTGCCGACCTAATCTAAAATAGACTAGCTCAGGTATTTTTTCGTTTATTATTATTTTTTAGCATAATTTAAAAAATAAACTTACTCATTTAGTAAAAAAACTTTGCATTCCTCTTTCAAACTTATTTTAAAACGTTAAGAAAGTATTGCCTATTTCATAAATTACTCAAAATTTTATGATGCATGGTGATATTTCAGTTCATAAGATCCGAGTTTTAACAAAACGAGAGCAATATTTTTCAAGAAACAAAATTAAAACGTTTACGCTTAATTATTTACTTTAAGAACAACATGTTCCTATGCAAACTAGCTACAATAAATATGCTAGTAAGCATACTTTCATTTGCGTACATTTAGATAAAATACAGAGCGATTAGAAAAAAAATGCGCAGATATGTGAGCTCCTATAGCGACCGCACTGTTCAAGGAAACACAGAGTGTCATTTAGGTTATGGTAATTTTATGGCACAGGCTCGAGAATTAGGTAAAGAACAACACTTGAGGTCTCACAGTTACGATTACAGTGACAATTTTTTTAATTTTTCAATTAGCAACACCCATTTATTTTTATTACACAAAATGATCTTCATGTGAGAAAAACCCTTAATAGCATTAAAAACTAATTTTAGCTGTCGAAATGACACCATAAGACAAAGAATAACAGTCAAAATAACAAATGCGCCCACAAAAGCGACAAAAAACAAATAACTTTAATCCAATTTAAGAAAATTTAAGTGTTTACATTCACAGTTAAAATTAGTTTTTTTAACGCTATATTTATGGTTTTTCACAATGAAGATAATTTTGCTATGAAAAAGTGTGGGTGTTGCCAGTTGAAAGTTTCGAAATTTTGCTACTATAACCGTAATTGTGAGAAATCGATTGTTGTCCTTTACTTCATTCTCGATCCCATGTCATAAAATAATCACATCCCAAATGGCATTGATTTCTTAACGGTATGGTCGCTACGGGCGCATATATTGGCAAAGTATTTTTTAATAATTACCCTGTATATTTTTTTCACATTCTGCTCCTCAAAAAATTATCAAAAAACTTTTTCTTGGTTATTTTCTATTAACTGTGAATGTTTCAAATATTTAGCAACTAAAGCTAATATTTTCTCTTCCAATAAATAACTAAATAAATAACTAAATAAAAATAAATAAATAAATAAATAAAAATACATACATACATAAATAAATAAATAAATAAAAATACATAAATAAATAAATAACAGTCTTTTTTACTCAAAATAACAATTTGAAATTATTGTGTAAAAAGAACCCTCTGAGATTTGATAATAGATTCGACGTACAAAATATCTCCATGTGCAAAACATTAGTTAAAAAGACGCGTGTGTGAGACTAAAGTTTATTGAGATATAAATTAAAATAAATCCAGCATTACTTGCTCTTTACATCATTTTAACATCTAAGACTTTCCTGAAAATCTCTCATGCATTTAATGAAAATACATTTATTCATCTTCTAAGACCCAAGTTTCTTAGTTATATGGTCCGCAGAAGACAGGGAAAAATTTATTTTAAAAGATCCTAAATAAAATCATAAAGTAACATTTTGTTTGATTTTTCCTTTCTACAGTACCTACAAAGTTTAATACCTATTTACCCATCTGGGGTATTAAAAGGGTGTTTATGGCCCCAGGAACACATAAATATGAATATTAAAATCTGATTCTAATTTTGAATCATATCCGTTCAAGTAATCTTGTCGCCGAAAACAGCCCCAAGCACTTCCCCCGCCTTCTAATATGGTCAACACGAAAGCCTAACTTTCTTTAAGGATTTCTTATTTATTAGGATCATAAACTTTGCTTGGGAGTTTTATTATAAAATTCTATTGGAAAAATCGTGTTATCCATTTTTAAGCACTACGCCTCCCTCGCAGGAGATGCCAGGGAGCGAATTTTAGTGTTCAGAGCATGTGCAGTGCCGCATCTCACCTTTCAAAGACGAGGCAATGTGAGATCTTCTCAGATTAGGGTTGCTCCTCTGGAAAAACAATATTGCTTCGTTTCGCCAATCATGCCAAATAATTTAATCAAGTGTGGAAAATTCCGAAACCTAAAAAATAAATCAATTTACTTAAGCTAAATAAAATTTTAACAAAAGAGTTACTTATTTGGTAAGAATGTGGAGATAGGGACAGGATTAATAAACAAGTTACATGTAAAAGTCACTTTAACATTTGCAATATTTACCAAATAAAATATTTTCTCCTAAAATTACCTTGCATTTTTTTTTTTTAATTAAGAAAAAAAAATCCATTTTTAACTCAGTAAATAAAAACATATTTAATAATTAAAATTTTGCAGCGTTAACTGAATTTTGCAGTATCAATAAAAAGAACTAATGTGCGAATATAAAGAATTAAAAAATAGCATATTTTGACAGCTTTACAACCTTAAGTGAATAATTAGTACAAGTTAAATCAATAAAAGTAAAACATATATTTTAATTAAAATAATACACGGTTTTGAATAATTTTTTAATCAAGTTCTAAAATTTAGTAAATTTCTGAACGTTTCTGTTCTACTTTGATGCTATATTTCGTCCTTAGTTTTTTAGCAGATGGTAAGTAGTTAGTAGTAGAGTGTAATAACAGTGTTTCTACGGGTCAGGAATTTTTTCAGGGAAAATACCATTATTTTCTCATAGTACTTGCGTTATTTTCTTCTTATACTATTCGCCTTATTTATGCGCGCGATTAAATTAGCGGATTTCTCTATAAGAAAATACTGGTATTTTCTCTGAAAAAAACCCTTACCCGTAGCAACCTTGTAAGAGAAGTTTTAGCTTCAACAGTAGTAGAATAGTAACGAGTAGTAATATCAGATAATACCGTTAACATTTCGCACAGTTATTGTTATTTCATTTTTCTTTTTCTTATTTGTTTAAAAAAAAAAATATTCAATGACAAATTTATCTAAAGTCACGACTAAAAAGCTAGACATACATTTAGAAAATGAATCTCTATTCCATTCTATAAAAAAGCATTTTTAACTCTTATTACATTTTAATAAAAATATTGAGATTTATTTTTCTATGTGAAGCATTTTCTCTTGAAGCATTTTGAAGCAAAAACGGTCATTAAAAATAGATAAAAACTAAATTAGCACCAAAAAAAAAAATTCTTCAAGGCTTTTTTTCTTTGATCAAGGGCATCTGCTAATATTATATATCTCTCAAAATTTACGATTTTTTAAGTTTTTATTTAAATTACTGTTTTCTATTTATTTTTTAAGCGAAACGTATCCAAAAATTTAGATTTTTTTTTTTAATTTACTGATTTATTTATTTATTTATTTATTTATTTGAGAAATTAAAGCCTTTAAAATTGAATATGAATACAATAACAAAAAATATATAATGTACTTAAAAGATGCTGCTTAATTTAACGCTAGTGAATATTTCCTCCTGTATGATGAAAAAAAAAAAACTAATCGAGCCCTACTAGTTCTGTTGCAAACGATCATATAAAAAAGTACATGTACTGATCGATTGGAAATAATTGTATACTTAATAATTACATATATAAATTGTGCTCCAGTGATCGTCTATATATTAAAAATTGTAGTAACTTTCATTTCTTAGTAACGTCCACATTTGACACTAATATTTGAGTTTCTATTGGATGAAATAATCTCGGAAAAGTGTTTTTCATTGAATTTTCGTTAGAGTTAGAAGATATCAAAGTTAGAGTGTGCTAATGTTAAATTTACGTGACAAATTTTAAATTATACTGTCCCAAAAAATCATCCGATTAAAATGTTTTTTTTTCTTAATTCGATACAATAAATGAGCCCAAACATAATCTAGATATTTTTTCGATTCAAAAACATGTTTTTAATTATGAAAAATTTTAATATATTCATATAAAAAAATATATGAATTATGAATTGCATTGTTTCCTACTTTTAAGAAAAATCGTCGTCGTCAAAAACTTGGCACTGTGATTTGACAGATCATTCCGATCATTCGTTTTCGAGATATATAGAGACGTTTTATTTTTTGACTGCCTAAATCTAACGGGAGCGTCTCCTGTTACCAACTGCAAGGCCTCCAAATGGTCCGCCAACTGAATACCAATATTGTTTAACAGAAAATTTCCTGGTAGGTTTCTACAACATTTCCACAAAAATTTACCTCTGAAAGTGATTTCTGCAAAATTTGAAAGAAAAATGTAAAAATAATTTTTTTTAAAGAAAATACCTGTATTCAAAAAGCAGACCATTTAGAAGCCCTGCAATTGCATCCATTAAAAAAAAAACTTACTATGTAACCGGAAAAATTATATGCAACTTTAATTTATCTAAAGTTAGTTTTCCTTGTCTTTGTAATTTCTCTAAAAAATTTCTGCTTATTAATTGTTTCCGCTACTTGGAAGGTTTTAATCCCTATAAGTTCTTAATTTTATTTTTCTAAATTTATAGATAAACCCTTAAAGCATTTTCATTTATAACTTTATGCAGATTTAAGGAAAATACCTAAAATATGCACTTTTCTCGGCTGCTTTAATCCAAGGAACTGAAAGTGTCAAAAGTGGATATTATCTTTTGAAAAATGAAAGATGCAAAATTGAAAATGTTACCCTATGTCTGTGCACTTCATAGCTCAAGAAAGGAAAAAGAAAAAAAGAGAGAAAGAAGGAAAAGAAAGAAAGTTAAAGAAGAGAAGAATATATTCTAGGTAAAAACAGTTTTCGACTTTTCGACCCATGTTTCTGAAATTATTCTTGGTGCTTATTTATTTTTAAAAAAGAGCATGTGGCTAAAAATTGTATAGATCCATTTATTTTAAAACAATACAAAAACAGACTCAGTATTTCTTAAAACTGTATTTCTTTTTTCTTGTTAAAAGCATTATTTGTCTGGAAGTTTATTTTTTTATTATTATTATTTATTTATTTATTTTTAAGAACTGTTAAATTAAACTGTTTTCATTAATGCTTAATTTTCACAATAACTGTGGCATTTATTTTTATTTCTCAACCTGCTCACTTTAAAATTTTATTTTAACTGTAAAGCAATTTTTATGTATTTATTTTTGCAACGTACTCATACGGAGATGACATTAAAGGTTAATAGAAAATTCTAAACAGTTTTGTAAACATCTCTTAACTTAAGTTCATATTTTAAGCGATGTTTTTAACACTTTCTAACATAGTTGAAAAGTGTTTATGAATTCGGTTTGTCTGTCTATCTGCCTAACTGTCCGTGCTCTAACTCGCGTAAATATATTCGGATTGTCATGTAATTGATATATGTTATTGAGGTTTATTATGGCATGTTCGGTATTGAAATTGAAATGTGTTAGCACTTATAGTTTTTTTTTCTTTACAGGGACGCTCAAAAGAATTCCGTTACATTACGGTCTATGGAGAAAAACCATTTGCGCTTTATTTTAATGATGTTACACAATTTCAAACATATTGGTCTTCCCGACAATTAGCCAATATTCTAATCACTCACGCTTTCTCATACTATAACTTTGTACTATTTAAAGTACACTATACACATTATACTTTTTACGATGAGAAAGTACATATTATATTTTTCTATAATTATATACTGGTGACCAAGATTGCATACACTTTTTGAAAATCTTGTATGTTTCAAATTTGCGTATATTTACTTAAAAAAAGAAAGAAAAATGGTACATTTCATGCAATGCAATAATTCATCATTTGAAAGAAAATTTAACACTAAATTCAAATAATGATAGCAGAATTAAAATTCCTATAGGCATATTATATTTTATTATAATTATAGTGGTGGCCGAAATTGCATATAATTTTTGCAAATTTCATCTTTCAAATATGTGTATATTTATGAAAATAAGAGAGAAAAATGGTATATTTCGTACAATGCAACAATTCATCATTTGAAAAAAAATGTAACACTGAATTCAAATAAAGATAGCAGAATTAAAATTCCAATATGCATATTATAATTGTTATAATTATAATAGTGGCCGAAATTGCATACACTTTTTGAAAATTTTGTATATTTCAAATTTGTATATATTTATTTTTTAAAAAAAGAAAGAAAAATTGTATATTTCATGAAATGCATGCAATTTCATGTAATTTATCATTTGAAAGAAAACTTAAAAATAAATTCAAATAAAGATAGCAGAATTAAAATTCCAATAATCCAAAAAATATCATCTACATTTTAATGTGAAAAAGGAAATTTGAACAAAAGTCCAAAATATATATTTATAATGACAAGTATTCTCATCTGAAAAGAGTTAGGTTAAACTATTTCTCTTCCTAATATCTATAAGTCAAACTATCCTTTGCTTTTCTTTAAACGGTCAGTCATGCAAATATAAACGAGTCGTTATTACAAATGAATACTAAGCTTCGTGCTTTTTTCGCTGCCGCATAAAGAGTGACAATAGATAAAATCTTCGTATCTGTGTGTGCCCGTGTGGAACAAGGAATATTTATGTTCCCGTAGTGCTATAAATTTTTCTTTGATTGTCACATTGCGTTATTTTTGCCCATGTTTTGATGTACTGAAAGTCTAGAAAAACAAAAGAATGATAGCATCTTCTGATGTGTCTGAGTGTATCCTTTTGCTCTTATCAACTGTATGTTTGTTTGCAAGCAATTTTGTTATCAGTGATAGATAATTATTAAGCGAATTAAACTGTAAAATATGTAATCTATAAATCTTTATTAAAGAATGATTGTCGACGTTAAGAACCGTGTGAGGTTTCTATGAAGGACATTGTTTTTTACATCGGCTGTTTCCATTTGCTAATTGAATGTTAAACTGTTTTTGTGATCCACACATTATGTGCAATCCATGTGTTAATTTAATGCTATTCTATATTCATTAGCCCCTCGCTATACCGCGCATGTCTGGAGGCGTGAGAATAAAAGCGTGATATAAACAAAAACATTAAAAAAATATATATTAACTACAAAAAATAAATAAATACATAAAAAATAAATAAATAAAAAAAATAATAAAAAATGTTTTATTTTTGTCTCTAAATTTTTGCCTCGTCAGTGTATGCGTATATTACGATTTTCGTAATGAGAATAATGATAGGGAATGACAAATATTGTGATTGAAATTTTCAGAAAAAAGTTCTTGAATAGCTCTGCTAATTTAGAATTTTTTTTCTTATCTAGAGGATTGAATAAGACGATATATTCGAATGAGCATTAGCAGCGAACCTTCAGGTTTATTTCAAATGAAATCAAAACAGAAATTTTATTAAATAAAAAAGTTAATGAATAACTAGAAACAAGAGACATTTGATTACATAAATTTTCTGTTTCAAATTATATTTGACTTAAAAACTTGGAAGGTTGGCAGGTATGGAATGAGTGATGTAACGAGACGTGATGTAACGGTGGCAACTATATTAATTTATTCTTCAAATTTTTGAAAAAGTAATAGGGTTTTGAAAGCATCGAGGAAAAGGTGAAAAACCATTACAATGTTTAGCATGAATGAAAAAAAGAAAAGAAAAGAGAGATTTGTTTTATTTTGCTTTTTTTTTTAATGATTGTGCTTCACGTAACTAATTTCACGTCTTAATATAAATAGCACATTTATCTGTTATTAGACATATTTTGACAGATTTAATCTATGCATTCTTGTCACGTTAAAGTATTAGTGTTATGATTTCAAAATATTTATACCTATCTTGCAAGAATTTATTTTTAATCGATGGAAAACATATTTTGCATATATAGATTCAAAATTGATGATTCAAAATAAAACATGAATAAAATTTAATAAACTTACATTTATTATAAAGTTACAAAACGAACCTGGTATGAAGTTTCCAAGCATTAAAAAAAATTATTAATGGACCACAAGATTATTAAAAAGTATTTCTAATAACTTAAAGTTTGGATACATTAACACAAAGTAGAAAATAATAGTAATTAAAATTGGTCATGTTCTTGTTTAGATCCAAGAGCAGAAATTCTTTCAGAAATTTTTTTCTCACATAACATAAACAAATTTGTCAAACTCTGATATACTCCAACTGAATATTTGAAAAGAAAATGGTTCGGCTATTTGCTCTATTTCATAAGAGCTATTTCATATTGCTCTATTTTCATTACTGAGTTTCATATGACGTTTATATGTAGCAAAGATATAAAAATAAAATACGTAAAATTATTTGAGTTTTTTAATACAGCTTCATATGAGGCTACCATGGATAAGAGGTTAATCTCACGTTCACTTCAAAAACAAATAAACAAAAAAATTTTTTTTCTTATTTACCTAATGTTGACTTTGTTTTATATCTGATCACTTATATAAGCCAGAAATAAGATATTATATACATTTTTATAAAATTAATTAATTAAAACAGATGCACGAACTTTCTCAAATGGAACTTCAACATTCTTTTATTTTAAGGGATTTTAAAATTACATGCAAAACTATTTTCACATGCAAAAAAAAATTAAGTGGAGTTACATTGATTTGTTTAACTATAATGAATGTCTGGAGAATTCTAAGTTTCGTTGATTAAAGAAAAACAAATCATGCACTGCACACATGGCATTCTGTACACAAAATATTTGTATATATTAAATATTCTGTACACAAAATATTTGTATATATTAAATATTCTGTACACAAAATATTTGTATATATTAAATATTCTGTACACAAAACTTTTTTATTTAGAAGAGACATGTTTTATACATACAAATCAGAAAATAAAAAATATATACATGAAAAGATTGCGCTTAAAAGATTTTTTCTAGGAATGAGCAAAATTATTTTATAAACGTAATACTGATGCAACTAATCTTTTCCTGGATAATATAGGCGTTTTGCACGAAGCAGTGATTTCAGATTGAAAGTGTAAAAGAAGCAAGTAGTAGAGGAATGGGGGTTCGACCCCAGCAGGATCAATGAATGTGGTGGAGCCAGAGCCTCGGAGCCGGAAGTGATCCTGGGAGTTGGAGCCGGATGTGGTCCTGGGAAGTGGAGTCAGACATGTGGGGTGTATAACAGGAAAGGAGAGATAAGGAAGGGTTTTCGGTAGAGAGTGCAAGGAGGGTTCAATTTGAGAGGGGGCTTAATTTTTATTTTAGTCACTTAGAGTAGAATGTGGAATTTTTAAAGGGGGGTTGTAGTCTAAAAGAGGGGTGTTGGAAGGGGAGTCTGTTAGAGGAGGAGGCATAGACAAGAGATAAAGGTGGAGAGAGAGCTTTGGTAACCCTAAAATGTCTCCAAGATAACAGTCACGTGAGTATAACAGTCACTTGACATGTTATTTTCTTTTCGTGTATTATTTTCATTGGCGCATCGAAATTGTGACATTTGACATCTGATTTTATCGCCAAGGGCTAGTATATTATTGCGATAGGAAACTATGCAAATTACAGTATGGTTAAATTAAAGTGAAAAGCTTCTTTTACTATTTAAAATTGATTTTAAGTTGCTTTCTTCACATCGTTTATATTTTTGCACAAGTTTACTTCATCGTCTCATTTGGTATATTTTTAATTTACATTCTTAATAAAGGGTACTCTGAAACTGTTTTCTCTTGAGCATGCCGTTTAAAGACTGTGGAATGTAAATGATAAATACGTTTTTAATCTTTTATAGTTACTTTTTTTCCTGAATTCTACAAAAAGGGGCTTTTTTTTACTTTTATACGTTAAAGATTGCATCTGCTACATATAGTGCATTCTTCAACATATATATATTTAATAATATAATTTGGAAAACAATTTTGTGAAAAATGATTAAATAGCATGATAATCTAGCAGTTGTTTAATAGATTGAAAATATAATTAATGCCTAACACTGGCGAGAAAACAAAATAGTATTTATATAGCTCACGTATTTAACTGAGGATTATATTGACAGGAGTATATGTATTAGTAAATAGCGAACAAAAAATTTTGACAGATTATTACATCATTTTTGTAATATTTTTTGCACCTCACATGCGTAATCCGCATATTGACTATTTTTGTAATTTTTTCACAACCGGCAACATATTTTAAATTGCCAAGCAAACGATAAAACGCCAAATGTAGAAATATTTGCATGAGTAGGACCGGTCATGTCGGTGCCACTTTTCAAGGAAATTCTCTATGGAAAGCGCACGCCACCCCTATCTCTTCTCTACGGGAGGAGGGTGTAAATTTGGAGTGGGGCTTCAATTTGAAGGAAGCTAACATGAGTCGAGTGGAGTTGAGTAGCCGGAATTCTACTGTCAGAATTAATTTTTAATGTGTTTATTATTGAAATTCCGAATTTTTTTACAAGTTAGTTTTGCGAGTGGCAACATGGGGAAAGTGACCTAGAGGGGGTTTAAATTTTACAGGGGGCTTAAAATTGAAGGGAACTTAAAATTTGAGAAGGACTAAATGTTCGAATCGACTGAGAGTCAAAATGTGAAACTTTTAAAATGGAATGAAATTTTTTTGGTGGCGCCCTCTATCTATGGAAAATGAATTGAGGGGTGTTTAAAATAGATTTTAATGAAAATATGTCACTCGGATTCGAACCCGCGACAAAATGATCTCATGGCTTGATAATTTAGGATAGGTTTAACTGATCAAGCCATGAGGTTATGGCGTTTAGAGGAGATGGAATATATTTGAGAAAAGGAATCACGTGATATTTTTTAATTTTGTCTGTTTTTCGAATTGAATCATGAAATAAGGGATCGCGTGAATTTTTGTAGGCGTGTTTAAATAATCACGTGACTTTTTTTCAACCAATAAAATGCTAGTATTTTTACACGAACGCCCCCTACTATGCAATGTTCTGTTACGAATTAAGTTTTATTATTATTATTATACTGTGCTTCGTGATCGTTGTGAAAGGTTGTGTTTTTCATTTAAGTATTTTAGTTGTTATGGAACAAGTTATGCAGATGTGTTAAGTGGAAAATACCCTGTGTGTATTTGCAACAAAGCTTTCTCTCGGAAGGTTAACTTAATGTTTCACATGAAATGTCATTTAAAGGAAAAACCTTTTTGCTGTGATGAATGTGCCAAAGTTTTTTCACAAAAGAGTGATTTACGTTTTCATCAAAAGATTCATAAATCGCCCAAGCAATACAAGTGTGGTGATTGCTACGAACTGTTTTCATGAATGGCTGATTTAATGAAACACAAGAAGACCCATAAGACTCGAAAAAACATTCATGTACAAAGTGTAGCGAAATGTTTGATCGTGAATCGGATTTATTACAGCATTGCGATGCTTTTCACAAAGTCCAATGTAATGATGGGTTGTTTGAAAAAGTAAAGCACTTTAAAAGACAAAATGCACAAAATATTTTTACTAAAACTTACTAAATTGACTCAAATGAGAAGAATCAAAAATACTGTCGTTCATTTTTTAACAGTGTTCGATCAGACGTTTTGAATGCATTAAACTATCAGATGGAAGTAAAAAAGACAATTAAATGGTATTCAACCGTAAAAGTGGATGAATGTCGTAAAATATAGGATAGAGAGTGGTATCCCCTTTTTCTTTTCAAAAAGTGCACTGGAATTGGCGAATCAAAACATACTTGTACATGTTGAGAATGCCTTTATAAAAATTTTTGACTCCTTTGAAGATTTCACTGAACAAGTATTTAATTAGACATTACAAAAAAATTTGAAATTAGATCTGTTTGCAGTTCAAGTGTAGCATGTTTTTTTTATGTGTATTATTTTAAATAATTAATAAATGGTTCGATTGTGAAAAAGTGTAATGTTTTTTATGTGTGTTTTAACCAACGCTGATTTAATGTTTTGAAACAGCCTATGCAAAGAAAGAAAAACAATGCTTTACTCTTTTAGATTAATTTTTCCATTAAAAATAACTTTTAGTAGGTCGCTTTAAACAGAATGCTTCTTTATTATATATAGTTTAAGAAGTTTAAACTACTACTATTTAGACATTATTGCGCTACTTTTTTAAATTTAACAGAATCTGCAGTAAAAGTCGAAAACATAATAAAATGTTAAAGGAATTTTTCATCATTTACTGTAAATTTGAGTAGCTTTTCACACTTTTAAATTATTTGAAATATGCAATTAAGATCATTTTACTTTAGAATTTACTTAAATAATTTCACAAATACTACACCCTTCTTTAGATAAATGTTTTTCACAGAAGGCAAGACAAGACAAGATAATTTTTACCAATCATGATTTGATAAACGATTCGTTAAGCATACTAACAAACACGAAATTTGTTCCACAAAAGCATAGGTAATATTACTCTATTTGTATGAGGTGGCCCCTAACCAAATAGAAATCCTCTTGATAGAAATAATTTAGTTTCGGATTTGAAAATATTATTGGCAGGACGTACAAAGGGTTTTATGAATTTTACTTTTCAAAGAATGGCAATAATGTTGATGACGTCACGTGCTGCTGATCAGTTTCAATAATGTTGTGCGATAAGGGTTTATTTTTGAAAGATAATTTTAACTTTTTGAGATTATCTTGTAATAGACTGATTTCATTAAAATAGATTTTCGATAGTTTTAGAAATATAAACTACAACTTTGACTACTTTTTGAAATTTTCGTCTGTATGAAAAAAAAAAGCATAGGAAAAAATAATTTAGGGTAGGTTTAGCTGATCAAGTCATGTGATCAAGTTTTAATAATTTAGGGCAGGTTTTTGGTGATTTCATGTCAAGTCATGTCCGATCATGGTATTTACAGGAGATATAAGATATTTATGAAAAGGACTCATGTGATTTTTAATTTTGCCTGTACAGTTTCTATCACATTGTTTGTTAAATGTTTCTTTTTGAAAGATAATTTTAACTTTTTGTGATTATCTTGAAATAGACTGCTTTCATTAAAATGGATTTTCGATAGATTTAGAAATATAAACAACAACTTTGTCTACTTTTTGAAATCTAGAGAGGTTGTCCATGTTCTTCGAATGAAACCGTTTCATAATCCAGAGCCCAGATCAATGGCCTTCTGAAACTTTGCCGAAGAAGGATACCTGTAATTCCCCCGGACACAAAAAAAACAGACTTATACGGTACCCATAACACGGTCAAGAACCAAAAACTTAATTCCCAGGAACCTCTAACATCGAGACGCTCTTCTTTCAAAGAGGGAGCATTGACGCAATGGAAAACATGATTGGAGCAACTGTGACCGAGTGGGTAGCATCCTGAGCTTTGAATTCAAAGGTTCCAGGATCCAGTAGTTTCTAGAACTGTATTCAGATAACGTATGTAATCGTCATTTCCTGTTCCAGAACTATCTTTGGATAGTATATAAGTTGTACTGACTCAGGCAGTCAAAATGAGCTCTTTATATTGTACATTTGGTTCGCTAATAAACCATTTAGTTCTATCTCTTGGCAGTCCTCACTCCAACATCTACGTGACATTATTTGGTGGAATCACCGGGTAAATCATAAGCCATTCTGGACAGCAGTATTTCCTTAAGAGGAAGCGATCGACTGAAGGGTAGCTCACCAACATTTGGACAGTATAGTTCTACTTTTACGCTATAGCCCACCACATAGGATCAGAAAAAAATTATAATGTAGGTTGCCCCGGAAACTGCGCCATTCTTTGGAGTTCGCCATCAACAATTCGGAAATCCACCTGTCTTAAAGAAACTATCGGGTACGACCCAAATAAATGGTTGAAGGAGTATGACAGGGTGGCCAAATTTAATCATTTGGATGATACTATTTGTCTTGCAAATGTATTCTTCTACCTTGAAGGAACGGCAAAACAGTGGTGTGAGAGTAATGAATATCAAATTGGATCAGGGGATAAATTTTAAGCAGAATTACAGAAGATGTGTGGAGACATGCAGCATTTTGTAGGAAAAACTGAAGCTGAATTAAAATTACGAGCTCAGAAATCTCGAAACGGTACGCACTCCTACATCCAAAGTGTGCTGGGAAACTGCCAATAAGTCAAACCTGATATGACAGAAGACGAGAAAATTTCACATTTGATGAAGGTGATCTCTGAAAACATGTACCAAGCGTTATTGGTGAAGGATATAAAAACCACATCTGACTTCATAAAGTGGTATGCCAATACATTGAAGAATGCTTCAAAAGAGAGCACGAGGACATACATTTGAGCGGTTACCTAATGTCGCTCCAAAGGGCTCTATGGACTAATAACCCGACCTTGTACGTCTTATACGCTAAATAATTCAGGAAGATACAGTGTATATTTGCTCCTGTGGATGGTCCGGAACCTAAACTACTATACATTGAGACCATCGTAAAAGAGGAAATTGAAAATGCATTTGCTCCCATTTCTTCAAGGCCATCTGGATGGAGCAAGGTGAGGTCAAAGTATCGAACTGCCCATTCTGCGGCAACCAGACGACTAGCATCTATCATGGAAAAGCAGCGGAGAAGCACTCACGTCTGGCGGATCCCAGATAACAGGTCGGTTTGTTTCCGTTGTGGTCATCCTTGGCACGTGGTGCGTTGCTGCCGTAAGAGGAAAGCTGTCTTAGAAGCTTAACGGGTATAACGAGGAATTCCACTACAAACAGCTCAGAGGAGTTAAGCCGAGGCACGGAACCAAACAGTTATACGGGAATCATCGCCCAATCCAACTCGAGGACGTACGCCGAAACGTCGCTACAGATCGCCGTCGTCGCCTTAAAGACGATCCAGCCAATCTCCTGGCGGAAGAAATGATGAAAACTAAGCAGCGCGACCTTCCTTGGACGCTTTCAACGAAAATCTCCCACTGCCGCAAAGATGTCTGGAAACAGAATCAGCGTAGGCATTGATAACAAGCCGATGTACGCTCTCGTGGATTCTGGTGGCTCTTTCACCGTTATTTCGGTAACATACCATCGCTTACTCTGGAAAGTTATGTTTCCTTCAGATAAGCATGTTGTTCTCAAAACCACCAATGAAAGTTACGTGCGACCTATGGAAAAATGTGTTCTTCGTCTTACCATAAACAGATGATCATTTCCATTTGAATTTATTGTATTACCGCGATGCAGCGCCACGACATCATCCTTGATTGGTATTTTCTAGAGACTGCTCAAGCCATTATAGACTGTGGTCGATCTGAGCTTATTTTTGAAGACCTCGTCGATAAACCTTAATGTCAAGAATCCTGCCGTCTGTTTGCTATAGATGATTGCACCATACCTGCACACTCTCTGATGAGAGTCGGTATATCCCTTGCTACAAGCAGAGCAGCCATGGATGTAGTAGTAGAGAGAAGTAAAATTCTGCTCTTAAGTAAAGAAGTAGCTAGTCCATCTACGATATTCATTTTTCTGCATGGTAAAGGGGCGTTGTGGGTCACTAATGGACAAGCCGAGCCTCGAATTATCCTGAGAGGTATGGCCATGCAGAACCTTTACTTACGGTGGTCATATCCGAAGTTCCAGAGAGTGATACCACTACGGAGAAAATGCTCCATTATGAGGTTATTCCTCGATGCTTGCTCCAAACCTAAAGGCTGAACAAAGAGCAGATTTATTGGAGCTACTTTGAAAATTCTCTGAGGTTTTAGAAAAATCGAGATTCAAGTTAAACACAAAATAAATACAGATGACCATCCCCCGATCAAGCAAAGACCACACAGTATCGCAAGTTGAACGTCGTATTATACATCAGGGAGTAGAGAAAATTCTGGAGATAGACTTAATTAGCCAATATGAAAGTCCATGGTCATCCCCTGTTGTCCTAGAAAGAAGGAAAGATGGCACCTGACTTTTTGCGCAGATTATTACCGTTTGAATAAAATCACCAAGAAAGATCTTTATCCTCTGCCTCGAATTGACGATATTTTGGATTCTCTGAAGAGGGAAAGCCCTTTTCTTCAATGGATATTTACTCTGGATACTGGCAAATAGAAGTTGACTATGCTGATCGAGTGAAAACAGTATTTGTTACTTCTGAAGGGTTGTACGAGTTTAAAGTTATGCCGTTAGGCTTGTGAAACACTCCGGCAACGTTTGAAATAATGATGGATAACCTACTCCGCCATCTGAAATGGAAAATGTGTCCTTGCTATTTAGATGATATCGTAGTATTTTCAGAAACATTTAGTGAACACCTATAGCGATTGAATACTGTTCTCAGATGCTTCCAGAACGCTGGACCCTTCTTAAATCCGAAGAAATGTTGTTCTGGAATACAACAAATCAAGACATTGGGGCACCTTGCATCTAGTGAAGGAGTCCGCATCAATCCCGATAGTTTGAAAGTTGTAATTAGTTTCCCAGTTCCAAAGAATATACATGATGTAAGAAGCTTCCAGGGACTCTGTTCCTACTACGACGCGGACGAAACTATTTCCGAATCATAATCCTGAGCTGATTTAATCGCAGAATTCTACGATTAATTAACATTAAGATTAAGCAAAGGTTTCTATTTGGAAGTAATAATTACTAAAAAGTGGAATATTTGATAGCTAAGTATACGCAGATAGATGTATTTAACATTTTTATTTTGCAATAAAAAAATGCTTTAAATTTTGAATATAATGTATGAAATATAAATATGCAGATTGGAGAGACGGCAGAGAGGGGAGGGGGTATGCTACTGGTGTTACTACTGCAGAATATTAGGGCTCCGGTACTTTTGTCTTAGAAAAAACCCTGGTTAGAACTAATTAAAAATTGATAATACATGCGAAATGCGACAGTAGAGGGCGCCATTTCGCTTGGAAGATGACATTTTAAACGTACAACGTACAAAATTAATTTCTACGACAGTGATGCGCAGAAAGTAGCCATTATTTAACTTAAATACGTTACAATAGAAATTTTTGAGGATGTGTAGTTAGTGAGATTAATCGTTTATTTAAAGCCCTTAATTTTTTCATTGTGCGAATTTAGGTTATTGATAATTAAATTGAGATTTTTGGGAGATAGAAATTTGTGACTTATATTTGTAAATCTGATTCACTATAGTTTGAAGTTGAGAAAAAAAATGTTTTTCTCTGTCATCTATGGTGTCATTTTGTTTGTGTCAAAGCAATGCATAAGTGTTTGTAGTACTATTGTGACTTATTTACTAATCTGGTCTCAAGAGGTATGTATGAAAGCTACACCATCCCCCACCCCCCAATCAACGGAATGCGTTTAAATCGGTCAAAAAGAAAATTTAGTTAGTTAAATTTGAATATCCAGAGAGCGCTTTTAATTTATTGATATCAATCGAATGGAAAATATGTATAATTCATATGTCCTTCCCCCACAGAAATTATAAAGTTATTTAACCACTATCTCATATTGACGAATTTTTTCAAAATCCAATTCAAATTTTCCAATTTTTTGGGCAACAAATCAATGAATTCTATAAAAATATCTACACGCATGTAAATCATTCGATCTCTTGCATTTAAAATAAGACTCTCATGCGATCTTGATGGCGATATGGATAAGGCGTTGGTTTCATAACCAGTAGTGCCCGGGTTCAATTCTGGCCTGGGTAAGAACGAACTTTAGATTATCCTCCCATAATTGTAGATAGAGATGCTTCCGTCGATAGATGGCAGCACTAACGATTTTTTTCTAGGAACCCGGGTAAAAAAAATGGCGGTATTTCAGACATTTAAAATGTCTGAATTTCAGATACCTACAACCATCTTAAAATATTAAGACACTTCACAGTGCCTTTTTTTTTACCCATCCGTTTCAGACACTTATGTGACTGAATTTCAAACGTTTTAGTTTACAGTCTTAAAAAGATAGTTGTAGCAGGATATTTATTAAATTACCAAAAAAATATATATTATCAAACAATGTTGTAGTCAGACATGAAATTTAAAGTCTCAAATGAAATATGTTTTTTACCTACAAAAAATATTTTTTTGTCTTTAAAATGTACTTTTTATAAATATAAAGTACATTAAAATGCCGTAGTTTATGTCCGTCGATAGATGGCCGCATTTTTATAAGTTAAGTATCATTTATTCGTTATTTATTTATTTTGTAACTTTTTTATAAATACAAAACAAATTTGGATGAATTAATATACTTTATAAGTGTTTTAACGATTTGTTTTTCTTTATTTTATTACCTAATTTAATTACTAATTATCGATCTTAGTATTCACCAACATTAATCATGTTATCACTGTTATATTTAAAAAAAAATCCTGTGTTATTTTATTAAAAAAGATAAAGTCAGGCAACACTAAGTATTTTATTTACGTATTATATAGATTCATTTAAAGTTTTTTTTTTAAATTAAATTATATAATTTTTATATGGTATCATAATGTAATTGTAATGTTCGCATTGCATTATGCATCTTATTTAATTTAATTAATAATATTTATTTTAATTAATATTTATTTTAATTAATTTAATTAATAATATCTCAGACGTTATTTAAAAATATGATAAAAGTTTCACAAAAAACAATTCACCATCACTAAAATTTTTTAAAAAGCTTGAAATAAAACTGTCACCATTACACAAAAATTTTTCACTCTTACCGGAGCATCATCAGTTGTCCGGCTGGAGTGAAAACTTTTTTGTGTAACGGCGACAGTTTTATGTGAAACTTTTTTAACATTTTTTAGTGATGGTGAACTGTTTTTTGTAAAGCTTTACCATATTTTTAAAATAATGTCTGAGTGTAAAAATTGGTAATATGAGGAATAAATATTAAATATACAGACATTGGTAATACATTTGAATACATTTTTAATGTTAATTAATATTTTTTTGTTTTTTTATCCAAGTAAATCCTATTCTTTCTTAATACACAATTTTTTTCAGTCCGCTAGAAGATAAAATATTGACTTGCAAATTTCGGGCGTGTATTAACAATTTGTTTGGTGCATAAATATTTGCATTGGAATCCTAAGTTACAGCATTTTAATAGGTAACAATTTCGTATGCGAAACGAAAGAAATTCTGTCACATCTGTCTAATATTTAAACTTTCATCTTTCTTTTATTTTATACATAAATCCGTATAGTTATATATACACACAGACTCTGATTAAAACATAGGCGAACGGGCGTAAGGTCTTGGAGTTTTTGTTCCGAGCTTTTTTCTGTCAGTATCAGTATATTTTTGCATCTTACATTTGAAGTTTATGTGCTGGATTTTTTAATCAGTTTTTGATGCTTTACTGATTATAATCTATATTTTGTAAATGTAGAAAACTATGAAATAAAATAAAAAAGTATGTGTGTGTGTGTTTGTGTTTGTTTATTTTTTCGGCATTCTAAAGCGTTGAAAAAAATATTTTTGTTGAAGGGCGATATAGAAAAGAGGTCCAGAATGAACATGAAATCAAGGACACTGATTTTATTTAATTGGGCCATATAATATATGCAGGGTCAGCCCGCGGATTTTTGGCAGTGTGTGCAAAATATTGGATAGAGCCTTTTGAAACAGAAAAAGGGAAATTTTCAACATTTAATAATCTCCCGTCTTCCCTAATCTACCCCTTATAATATTACCCCTCTGCTATAATCTTCAATCTCGCACAATAATCCCTCAAAATGTGTTTAAATTTTTCTCATATTTAAGTAATCAAATTTCTTTAGAGGTGTTATCCGTTATGATTTATAATAAATTTCAAATATTGAAGGTTAGTACGAACTATTGCCAAATGAATACAGTTATTAAATTGCAAGTCTTGATTTAGAATGAATGAAATTTCATTAGCATATAGTGCAATTTTAACAACAAAACTACTACAATTTAAAGTTTACTAATATTTTAATTTATAGTGTAATTAAAAAATATATATACAATTGTTACAATGTTTGTTTTCTGAAAGATCTATTTAGATTCAATTTTAACCCCTTGAAAAGCGATGGGATGTTATATATCCCACTTAATTTTAATCCTCAAATGCCACAATGGCACTAAAATTTTGGAATAAAGTTTCGTTTTTATAATGTTACGTGAAGAAAAGCTTTTATTAATTTTCAAATAAATTTGTTTGTAAATCCTTGTGTTAATCAATCTTTATAACATTCTATCTTTATAACATTACTTTGTCCCTGAAAGGGTTAATAATAGTATTCTGTAAAATTAAATTATTTAAACTATTAAAAGATTATAAATCATGAAAAAAATTACAATAATTTTTAAATTGTGTTTTAATTATTTTATGGTATTGGTAACCGATGAAATATTTTGTCATTATTACAGAGACATTTCAGAAAAATAACGAACGTAATAGTAAAATCTCTGTTATCAATATTTACAAATCTAATTTCAAGTTTGTTATAAAAATTATAAAATGTAGCCGAGTAAATATGAAGGATGCCAGGAATATTTTTGAAGAAAAATCATTGAACAATTTAGTAAATTAAGAAATTGACCAACATATTCTTAAGGTTACAGTATATAAAATTTTCAAATATATTTCTCTTTCAAAAAATTAATAATCACGAAAGAGTAGAAGAACATTTAATTTATACGAAAGATAATTCTGTCTTCCATTTTTGCAAATTCCTCTCGTATATCGCAATTGTCAATTGTCAGTTGAATGGGCAATATTACTGTCTATTAAAAGTGTATTATTATTATTATTGAACTAAGGGATTCAACCCGGCCTTTCTGAGTTACAGAATATACTACCTGGTGTACAGAATATATGTGGAAACTTTTTTTAAAACTCCAATAGATATTATACATTTAACGCTAATAACACAAAAAAGCATTTTTATATGAAAAAAAACATATGTATTGAAATTTATTCAAATCTATACTTTTGTATTAGCCACATTCCAAGAGAACTCGTCAAAGATTTCGCTATTTACAGCATTCTGTTTGATTCTGATTGTTTTTGATTTTAAGCGCATAGTTGGATTACAAGATTTGTTAAATTTGTGGTTTATTCATACTATTTTATTATTCATACTATTTATACTATTTTATTATTCATATTATTTTATTATTCATACTATTTATACTATTTTATTATTCATATTATTTTATTATTTATACTATTTTATTATTCATTTATTGATGAAGTTTTAATTTAGTTGTGGAATATTAGCCGAAAACAAATGCTGACCTATATTTATATTGTTTTAAATGCAAACAGGTTCATCTTTCGTAATCAATCTGCACGCGATATATATTAATCATGCTTGAAAATTATTTTAAAAACCATAGAAAATCAGTAGAACGAGATAAAGTTTTCAAACGAATTTGAAAGACATTTTTTTTCTCCGGCGTAAAATTTGAAGTGTAATGTTTAGAAGTTAACAAAAAAAAATGCTGTACGAACAAAATTTATTGGTCAATCGTTTCTACCACAGATATGACGTCAGCGTTACTCACGGGCATGTTTTTGATTTATAATATAGATTTTAAGAATCAATTGTTATTCCTCTATAAAGCTGTCGTTTAAATTCACTATATTATGCATAGCAAGAAAAATGCTCAGTTATTCATTTTTATTATTTCATAGGTCCCCTGTGATTTTTTTCCCCGTGAAAAGTCAAAATGTTTGTCCCAAAATATTTTGCACCGAAGAAGAATTCATGCGTGAATTTACTTAATATTAGTTAAATCTTTATTACATTTATTTAAAAATTTCATAAATTTATATAAATTCTCAATAGGAGAGGATCAGGGGTTAAGGTTGGGCTTATTCTCACCCTTTGGGGATCAAATTCACTACTTCTTACGCAAACATTGGATTTGGCACTTAAAATTTTATTATATAACCGCAAGTTGCATACCAAGGTTAACATTTTTGAATTTTCTCAGATAAAGAAAAAAAAAGTGAAATTATCTAAGTGTGAATATTTTCATAAAAAAACAAGCAACCAGGGGCTCCTGTGTATTATACACTTCGTCGAACATGTAATATTTGCAAATGTATTTAAAAGTGACGAGATATGAATATTGCATTCTCGAAATTTGAAAATAATTCTTTTAAGGAAATTATTTTACCCCTAGATATACATATATAAAAATAAAAGCGTTACAGATATTTTTTTTTATACGTAATTAAGTTGTAAATGAAATTAGAATGTCAGAATTTGGTATTGAGAAAAAAAAAAAAAAAAAAAAAAAAAAACTAATTCCAGAAGAAAAAAAAAAAAAAAAAGAAAAAGAAAGAAGCATAACTCCTTTTACAAGTTCGTAATTCAAATCTCATAAACCATAAAAATGCAACTTAAAATTTTCTCAAGTGATATAAAAATACGTGGGTAATATTTTATTTAAGTCTCCACGTACAGTTTTCCTAGAAAAAATTTCGTCGCCACTGAATTTTAAATCATTAGCAAAGAAATTCAGCAAGCTATGCCAACTGGCAGATGAAGCGCCAAGCTTTAACAACCCCGTAAGCTATGAGCTTCCTATGTTGACGGTACTGACAAAGTATTTATTTCTGAGAAGGGGCGAAACATTTTAGGGGACGAATTTAGAGGGGTAAAGGTCAGCTGAATACGAAATTTTTTTGGGGGGTGTGTCGAACTATCGAAGATGCTTATTGGTCCTTGATGCTAATGAAATGTAACTGATTGAAAGCACTTTAAAAGTTAAAGAAATTTATTTATGACATTTGCTTGACATATGCATTTGACAGCAAGTAAGATGTTATTCCGTGTTTTGAAACTTGACAGCACATGACAAGCTATAATTTCAGGTAAGTTAAAACGTGACCGTGTTTTTTAAATAGAAATAACAAATATTCCCTTCATATTCTAGTGTTTCTCATCCTTGCAACAATACTTTCTAGGGGTAAGCATGAGTGGAATATTAATGAATATTTTGAATAACAAATTTTAATTAATAATCATTCATGCATGTTTTAAATGAAAAAATATCTTAAGAGAAATTCTGTTGCATGTATTATATGTTGTTTTAGCTTGAAAAATTGCATGACATGTTGTATTAATTACTAGCATGACATGTTGTTTTTAATTTAGTTATTTATTTAATTGTTTGTTTATCATGTATATCGAAAATAAATAAAAATAAATGAAAACAAATGAAAAAATATTTTAAAAAGAATTCTTTTTCATGCATTATATGTTGGTTAGCTTGAAAAATTGCATGACATGTTGTATTAATTATGCGTCTTTATATTTATTTATGTATTTATTTGTTTGTTTATGATGTATATCGATAGACACAATTTTTATCAAAAATGTTTTAAAGAGTAATTGAATGTTAATAGCAGCTTTGGTTACATTATTTATGAATCAATTTATTCTATTCCCTGCATCCAATTATATAAAGCAGTAATTCAATATTTTAAAGAGTAATTGTATTTAAAATTTATTACATTTATTTTGTTCCTTTTTTTAAAATCATTTCTGTTGCTATATAATTAATAAGGACTATTTTAAGAAGTAATTCAGGGGGGAGGGGGGGGAGATTTTATTTAGTTCATTTATATATGAAAAAAAAATTATCTTGTTGCATTTTTATTCGTATAAAATGCTTTAAAAAGTAAGTAATTTTAGTTAAATTAGTTGTATGTGATTTTTTACCCTTTATATGTTAAATTATTTTCTGTTTTATATCTTAAATTATTTATTTTTCTTTATATATTAAATTATATTATTTTCCCTTTCCCCCGATATATAATGTTTTAATAATTTTATTTTAAGCAGCAATTAAATATCTGAAGGAACAGTTTTAGTTTAATTGTTTATGCATCAGCTTTTTTCCCTTTATTTCCTTTATATCCATGCATAATGTTTTAATAAGAAATTTTGAACGTTAATAAGAAAATAAGAATAAGAAATGTTTCAATGAAAATGTTTTAATGTGTAAATAATAAATGTTCCGTACAGTATTTCAAAGAGTAATCTTTATTAAATATATTTATAAATTAAATTATTTTGTTCTTTGTTATTCACAACAATAAATATTTTAATAAATAATAGTTTTAACAGTAATTCAATATTTTAAGGAGCAATTTTAGTTAGAATATTTATAAATGAAATTATTTTATCCCTTTGTTTATCATTTATTTAATTATATAATTTTTAATAGTTTTTTTTAAACATTGATTCAGTATTTTAAGGGGCAATTTTTATTTTTACTAATTATATATCAAACGTTTTTTTACCGATTTCTTATTTTATTAAATGAGTTTCGTAAAATATTGACTATTTCGTTGCGCATGGAAAGAAAAAAAGTGAAAAAATACATTGTAACATTATTTATTATATCAGAATATATTATTTTTGTGCTTTAGTAAGAAATTGTCAGTTAGTTGCTACCTAATGAATCATCCAATTAATTGTGAATGCTTGATAACTTAATGAAATATTTGCAGAGGTATTAATGAAAACAATTATTTCAAAACATTCTTCGGAAAATAATTTCTTGTGCATTTCAGACATGAATAATGACTTAAACTTTCATTTATTTTGTGGACAATGTTTGAATTGTCCATTTGCTTACTATTAGTTTTCAAGTTCTGGTATAATACGTACACACTGTTTGTTCATTTCAATACATATCGGTCGTAAATCGCGAAGTATTGTAATTTTTTTTCTGCTCAATTTCGTATTACATACTATCCATTAAGCCGTTTAATTTTGCATTCTGCGCATTTAAAACTAAAAATGACTATATACTCTATATCGTGGAATCGATCGACATTTTAGCTACGTCTCATTCATAGGCGGCTCATTACTTGCTTTATTTGGGGCAAATGCATGTATGCCAAATTTATTCTTTTATTACCACTATATTTTAAAAGAATTCTCTACCTTACTCATTGGCAGAAAGTTCTGCCACTAAACAAACAATGAATTTCTTTTTAAAAAATAGTGGTACGTAAAGAAAAAATCTTTCAAGTATGTATTTAGTGCCACAAAAAGAGTCTGTCACGAGCCACCACAGGTTTCATTAAATATTTTTTCTGCGTATTTCAATTCTTAAATAATCGCGAATGAAACATTCATTTCTAAAAACTTAATTGAGTAAACTGAAAAGTAAATGAATAATTACACAAAATTATGTTGTTGTATCAGCAACGTTATTATTTCATTCAAAGGGAAACAACACTTGCGAAGTCCTATGGAAAATAACCTTACATTGAAGTACATATTTCACTGAAACTGCTGAAGCGATTTCAATAATTTTTCAATAGTTTTGGCATAAATTGATTGTTCAGCAAAAAGGAATTGCTTCTACGCAGAAAAACAAAATGATTGAAATATAGCTATATAATATATGATTTCTTTCCTTTTTAATATTGTATTTATTTTTCATTTTTTCACAGGTTTGATTCATTGTTTATGAGTGGTAGTCCCAAAATCATATTCTTTAGCAATGTTATGGCTAATATGATGATGAAACCACTCATTTTATTTGTGGTATTTAGGCATTTGGGACTTGGTAATTCTGTCTAAATTTCCTGAATTTCATTTCATTCATTCAATATCATTTATTCAATTTTTAATTTAATTTCTTCTTCTTTTAAATAAGTTTTTGGTCTCTATATTCAGTGTATTGGGGAATACTTTCATTGTCAACTAATTATTACATACTTAATCAATATTTCATAGTTTAAGTTGGTGTTATGGTAATGTTTCATTTTTGGTTATATATATATATATATATATATAACCATTATATATTGAAATCGCTTAATTAGTTCCCGAAAAAAAGATACATCAA
This sequence comes from Maratus michaelseni, assembly GCA_963931845.1. NCBI lineage: Eukaryota > Metazoa > Arthropoda > Arachnida > Araneae > Salticidae > Maratus > Maratus michaelseni. Next base: position 224,828,501 of record OZ007599.1, read on the forward strand.
TATCAACGGTTTTTCATAGACTTTTGAGTCCCACTCAGCCCAGTGGCTAGCATAATGGCCACAATACATAGAGGAGCTTTGGACTGATGTTCGCGGGTTTGAAACCAATGCGGTCTGCGCGAGGTGACTGTATGCAAGGTTTTCAGGGTTTCCCTTGTACAAGAACGATAATTCGGGTCACTTTCCCTTCAAAAGTCCTCCTGAAGGCATCCTTACTATGGCCATAACTGGAAGATGCTTAACAAAATCCCATCCCATCCATAGAATTTCGCAACTTGTTTTTGTCCCTGTAAGGGACACATTTTAAAAACATTTTTAATTGAATTAGAATTTTGAGTTTTTTGTGATGGTACAAACTATATAATTTGTGAACAAAATTAAATCATAAAACTTCTCAAAGTTTTTTAAAAAAATTAAATTTTATTTTTTTTTAAAGTGGGGTAATTTAAAATCATTAAATTTCGAAATATTATCCAACAAATTATTTTTTTTTCATTTAATTAAACAGAAATATATAAGTTTCAATTATGATTCAATTTTTTTTAAATTTTAATTTAAAAAAAATATATTAAAAATATTTTTAAAAAATGTTAACTTATTTTTAAAAAATAATATTTTCAAAAGTAATTATTTTTTTCAAATTTGCTGAATCAAAAATAAAGTAAAATAATTGAAAAAGACATGTTCCAAGTTTGAACCTTTTATCTTTAATGGTATTTGATTTATAATAATTTAAAGATGAGAATTGTTGAAAAACCCGTTTTGCAGAAAAACGCAAAAACGTTTCCATGACAACCACTACTTGAAAGCTAGATTTTAAAAACAAAAAATAATATATCATGTTCTAATTAAGAGAAAAACATGATTTAAACGTCATTTTAAGCGGAAAAAAGCAGAGAATTTTGTAATACAATAAAATATTTTTTTCAATAAATGTTTGTAATTTGATCAACAACATTATTTTTATTCGAAACTAAGCAATTTGTTTTAACTAATTAATTTTTTGAGGGTTGCCAGTCGTAATATTTTAATCCTTGAAAAAAAAAAATCTAGCGTGACTGTACCTGTTCCGTGCTTTAAAATATTTCATAAATAATTAAAATTTGAATTTTCATGAATTTTTTTTCCTTTTAGGAAGAATTCGTCTAAGTCATAGTTTTGTTTTCTATTTTATCAATATCTGATTAAGTCTAATTTTTTATAATTCCTGCTGATAGTGTGTTTTTGATCAGTTAATTCATAAATTATCAAAGCTTCTTTTTCAGTTTTGCAAGAAAAATAACCCATTTATCTTAAAAAAAAAAAAAAAAGATTGTATGAAGCAAAAATTTTAATAAAATATTATGAGGGCAGGGTATGGGAAATAGCGACAGGAAAATCATTATTACTTGTAAAACAATAATTATATGTATATATATATTCATAAAGTAGTTTTTAATTAGTACGTGGCATGTAAAAACTCACGCAATGAAAAAGCACAAGCAACCAAAATAAATTCAGGATTCAGCTGTTTGAAGATTTCATAAGGAGCCAATTTTTCAATGTCCAGAGCAAAATAAAACAAAGAGAATGAGAAACAGAAAATTCAGTAATACACGAACTTTTCTGCTATTGTTCCTAATTTTTTCTTTCATTCATTTTGCACTAAAAAAGGCTCCTTTTGGAAGTCTTTAAACAGCGCTACGCTAGCTTTTGACTGCTTCTGGTTTTTTTTTTTTTTTTTTACGTTGCCTTTTACACGTCTTGTATTCATCTTAACACAAAGTGTTTTGTACATTATATATTATGCATTTTTAAGTTCTCGAATAGGGTTTTAACACCTAAATCAACTTCTCCGTCGCTGTTTAAGAGGGTTTTTTAACCCCTTTTTTAAAAAATATATCACCGAACAAGATCATCCGAATATGTTTATTTTATGATTTAGATTAATCTTCAATTTAGACACACATATTGGCTGACATTTTCTTTTTCTCAAAATTAAACAACTGTATTTAAAAAATTCAAAATGATACTTTCTTAAGCAAAAAATTTAAAAAATATATATTTCTCACATATTTATTTATATATTATTTGTGATTCGTATACTCTCCTTAAAAATTAATTAAAAACATGCTTTCCTTTGCTATTTACTACAACCTAATTTAAAAAAAGTACTGTACTATAATTATTCAAAACAATTTTTACTTACTAGGTAACTCGTCATTAGTTGACTCGTCAGCATAAATCAATATTTCTGAAAAAGGAATTGTTTAGAATTCTTGCTGTTTTATCGTGGTAAGTGTTTCTTTTCCTTTTCAAGATAATTTGAAACTAAATAGAAACAAAAAGTAATTTGAAAAAAGTAATCAAATTAAAATGAATTCATAAATGTTATTTCATGACAAAAATATGTTAAAGAACTGGTGTAAATCATAATAAAACAAAATGTAGAAAATACCATAAAGAATAAGTAATGCATAAAGCGTTTCGAAAGAATGTTGTCTTTCTTCATCAGGCAATAAAGGACACTTTGAAAATGCAGTTGAGTCTTGCTCCTGCTTTCAAAGTGGTTTGCCGGATGAAGAAAGACACTGTTCTTTCGAAACAATTTGTGCATTACTTATTTTTTAAGGGGGGGGGGGGGGGTTTAAGAAGTCTCTATCTTTTAATTTTATTGTTATTCCATGCATTAAAAATATTTCAAAGAAAGCTTTATATTTAATTTTTTTCTTTTATATGTCTACACAAAAAGAATTAAAGTTAAAAATCTGATTGACCGATAAAATTAATTCACAACTTTGCAGACACACGCATACACACTACTATGCTATTGTTTCTTACTTACAAATTATGCATTTGAGACAGTTTTACAAATAATCACAGAATGATACTGGCTTTTAATCATAAAATGTGTCAACAAAAATGATGAGACAACATGTAGAAACTGAAAAATGCTTAAAGGATTGATATACAGGGTATCCACCGATGGCGGTTTCAGAGAGGCAGCTTGGCAGTGGAAATTATATTAAAATGTTCCAATGAACAAGGCCTGATGAAGTCTTGAAGGGAGGCCCAGGGTCGCAAAATGATATATATTTTTTTCTTAGCATACATATATGAACATATAAATATGCATATTGTGTAAATAGCATATTTTGTCTATAACCTCATCATTCAGATGTACAAAATATTTATAATAATCAGTGCAGGGTCAAAAACTGATTAAAAAATTCAGCACATAAATATCATAATGAAAGATGCAGCAAAATGCCGTTACTTTGCACAAAAGATTTTGGAGCCAGAAAATCAGAAATCCCAGACCCGTGGCCCAGTTTGCTCATGTTTTTGTCAAGCCTTCACTGTTAAAAATTTGCAGCAAACTGTCCAGTCATTTGACCGTTTTTATAGAATACGGTTACATAACCGTAATTTACCCCTATTCTGACCATAATATGGGCAATGATATTGTCAGAATACAGTTAAATTGCGGTTATGTAACCGTTTTTTATAAAAACGGTCAAATGACTGGACAGTTTGCTGCAAATTTTTAACAGTGTACCAATGAGAATAACTTTTCATGACTTACATATTTTTCTTTGCAAAAAAGATGTACAAATGTAGAAAAAGAAGAAGAAGAAGCAAAAAAGATGAACAAATATAGAAAAGGAAGCAAATGAAAATACAGAGAATTTCTAACGTTTGAGAGGGTAATTATCCCCTTTACCTCTTCGTTAAAATTACGAAAGGTATCCATTGTTTTATCCTTGCACGAAAGCTTATTCGTATGTCGTTAGTCATACAGATGCATTTTTCCAGTCGCAAAAATGTTTAAAATGAGATATAATGAGATAAGGATAATATCTTTAAATATATTTTATTACCGTTTGTGGTCGCCATCTTTCTTTTTAAAAAAAAATTTAAGTTACCAACGAAGGTACCATAAGACAATTTTAATTTCTTAATAACTTCCAGAGATGTATTTGTAGATTGATGCGTTTGTAAAATTTTCATAAAAGTACATATATTGTAAGTTAATGTGTGTGTAAATGCCAAATAGATAGAACGGAGAAATGCGCAGTTCGTTTCCCAGTGAAATAAAATTATAATTTTTAGAAAAGCACAATTCTGATATTCTCTTAAACATGTATTAAAGTATTTTTCAATTATAGATGGCAATTGATGAAATGATGGTTTTCAAATGTGTTGTGCATTTTCCATATTATTTACTTAGACTTCATATTTCACCTTATTCAATGGTGAAGTTTTGTTAAGACTCTGAATAGGTTGGAAATTGTTTCATAATCTGTGTTTGATGCATGATTTTTTTCCTTGTTTTATGTAAATACCAGTTCTCACAAACAAGCAGAACCCCAGTGTATAGAATTCCGAGAAAACATGTGTGGTAAATATGTGTTTGGTGATGTGTTTATAGTGCTTTAGTAGTCTCTGTAATAAGCTGCCTCCTCTAATCCCCTCTGAGCATCTTAGAAAGATAGGCTTCCTTTGCAATAGATGGCACTGATGAAAGCCTGGCATATATATATATATAATGTATTTTATCGCTATATTGATGACATTATCATATTTTATTTCAATGATAAAAATTGCACATCACCACTTAATTTTTATCCTAATCAGCTTAAATTAAGCGAAAATTAATTAATTAATAATAATATAAATTTTCTTGACTTAAAAATTAATACTAATGATAATTATAAATTAATTTTTGATATTTATGATAAGAGATTTGATTTTCCATTTAAAGTAAATATTTTTACCAATTTTGCTTCATGTTTACATAAATCAGTTTATAAAAATATAATTATCAATTATCTTCATCGTATAAAATACCTATGCTCAGATATAAATAAAAACAAAAATATTAGATTTATTCGAGATCAAGCAAAAATATATGGTTATCCAATTTTTATGATAAATTCAATCATCAACTCTTTTAAATAACATTTATTATATCATATAAATATAAACATGGTACGTAATAAATTATTGTTTTAGTGTGCAATAACATATTACAAAAGATATAGCAAATTACAATTATAACTTACATAAATACAATTAAAACATATAAGGACATTTATTAATTGATTGAACATTATATACGCTTTATATTGTCTGTGATAGTGCGTTTAGCCGATCACCTCTGTTTTAAGTGTTACTGATGTTCAGTTTTAAAACATATATAAATTAACTTATACAAAGGGGGGAAAAAAAAGCACCTAAAATTATACATGATTATAAATCACAAACATATCTATATGCAATATACATATATAGTTTTTTTTTTATGTTCAATTTTAATAAGTCTTTTAAATACTGAATTGCATTATAAAAATTGAAACACAGTAATAATACTATTAATTATTAATTTAATTTTTTACAAAATTTTGAGATATTTAAATTGTTTATGATATATTTAATTTGATATTTAAATCAATCTCTAAATTCTATAATATATTTAAGTAGAAGTAAAATAAAACATTAATTATTTTATATACATTCTTTAATATATATAAGTGGATTAACACAGATGGCAGCACCATCACTTTGAATTAAAAATACTCTCTCTTTTACATAATATACACTCTTGTTAAGAATATTTGAAATGCTGTGTAGAAGGATTTGATTCTGGGTAAATTTATTCATATAGTGGGATTTTGTACGATTTTAATGTAAATTTTGTTATTAGTGCATTATCATAAGAATAAATATGTTTGTTTTTGAGTGTTGTATACAGATTTTAGGATAATTGATGTGAGTGAAATATTTTATCTACTCTTTACGGGGGTTTTATATCCAATTTTATTATTTCCAATTTTAATATTTTTAATTGTTTTCTGGTAATAATTCAGTATACCAGGGTGATTCTACTGATCTTAGCATATATGCCAGTAGAATTATGAAACACTGAATTATTTTTTAAAACACATGTGGGTACATCCAGGCTGATGATTATATCTACATGTGTTTTTTCATATCCAATTCTGATTTAATTCTCTTATTGTCCAATTTTCCATTGGATATGGTTCATATTTCATTTCTTAATCCATTTGTATTCACTTGATAGCAACTCCAAATTAGTATTATTATTAATTTTTTTTCTCTCTTAAAAAAAAAAAAAAAAAAAAAAAAAAAGATTTTCTTCATGTTTTCAGTATTTTTGGCCAATTACCATTGAAGCACAAGCTATGGTGATATTATGATTGCACTTTGTTAATCTATTAGCTAAGTGGTATTCCGTCTACACATTATCATTAATTATCTCTTTGGAGATTTAAGTAGAATGATACAAGAACTTGATATGTTTTTTGAAATTCATAGATATTATAATTATATATATATATATATATATATATATATATATATATATATATATATATATATATATATATATATATATATATATATATATATATATATATATATATATATATATATATATATATATATATTTCTGTCAAAATGCTTCGAAATCCAAATTAGTAAATCTGTAATAATAATAATAATAATAATAATAATAATAATAATAATAATAATAATAATAATAAATATTTTCGAGCATTTGGCGCGTAAGAACGAACGCACCACGCGTTTTGCAAACAACTCATTTCCTTGCCAAATGGAAGCTATTTTGATGCATTTGGAAATTGCTTGTTAAATGAGTGTTTGGATGCGCAGTATTTAATGAATTTAAACTTAAACAATGAAATAGTTTATTATTTTTTTTGTATAGGTTGTATAAGTTTGCGTGTTGCTGCAGTTATTTAATTTTACTACTGAAAATTACTACTTAATATTTACTTACCACTTATACTTACCACTATATCATCACTTATAATATTTAACCATCATACATGAAGCATTTTTAGCGTTACTCCATACTAGTGCGCAATGAAGAATTTTGATATCCGAATATATCACTCGGGCATGCGCAAAAGTATAGTTTCCAATCTTCGTATTATTTTTAATCAATTAAAACGGGAAATTATATATATATATATATATATATATATATATATATATATATATATATATATATATATATATATATATATATATATAATTAAATTGAGAACATTAATGGCTTTTATTTTTTTTTTAAACAAAATTTTTCGTTTTAATTTATTGAAAATAAAGCGGAGTTTGGCAGCTATGATTTTGCGCATGCCCGTATATATTCATTCGAATATCAAAATCATTCTAATGCTCATTACTACTAATACTTCATATAACTTAAATATGATTAAATTAAAATATGTATAGCGTTTTTTAAAGTTATTGTTATTTCGGAACTTGACTAATGTAATCCAAGTGGGATTTTTAACGAAATTTTCACAAGATTTTCTTTTTCTAATATATAAAGCAAGATTCTTACGTGCTCTTAAATAAATATTTAAGAGCTTTAATATCAAGCAATTTTTTTAATTGCTTGAAATAATAAACGTAATTATGCCTAATTGTATTTTTTACTTTTTCATGCCTCCTAATTTGAAATTTTGTGCTTTCGTCGTTTTTGTGCTTTTTTCTGACTGAAGACAACATTTAGCAAAGAGAAAAGGGAAAATAAGGAAAATAGTCTGTTGCGTTTACAGAATTCCGATTTAAATGGCTACCATAGTTTTCAGAAAGCCTAAACAATTGTACTTTAATATACTGGACAATCTCACTAATCTTAATCTGAAACTGAAATTTAAATGGAGATAAACGGAATCTGTCTTCAATTTATAATATCTGACTTATCAAGGAGAAATATCATAACTTTTTTTTTAAAGAAACGATCAGATAAAAATTCTCATTTTAATTCGAATCAAGTTTTACTCTGTACATTCTTTTAAACCAGATAAGAAAAATCCTCTTTATGGCAAGACACGTGCAAATAGTACTAATTGACATAAAATAACTGTTCTAAACTTCTCTAAATGCATAGAAAACTTGTTATTAACAATGTGAGAAAATTCTTGTTTATATGAAACTGTTGCTGCTATTAATAACCGACTTAAAAAAAAGAAGGAGGTTCTCATTTCGATGCGTATGCATTATTTTTTATGTATGTTCACCGAATACTCAGAAACCACACGACCGATTCATGTGATTTTTTTTAATTGAAAGAGAATACTCTAGAATGGGTCCCATTTAAATTTCATCAAAATTAAAGTACTTTTTTTTAGAAATTCAACAAAAACCAAAATAATAATAATAATAATAATAATAATAATAATAATAATAATAATATAAACATCTTTAAAATATTTCATTTTCAATAATTTTCATCAAGTGACGTAGTGTTTGGCGAGTAAGTCGCTACCCGACAATTTCATCAGCTCTTTATATGGTTTTGTTTCTCGGATTGTTGTAGGGAAAACCAAAAAGCAATCTTTTAATCGTTAAAAACTTTTATGACATAAAAAATCATTTTATCAAAAAATCATTAAAAAAAAACATCAAAATTGTACAGCGTTTAAATTCACTCAAGATTTCTGCGCTACACTTGCTTCATTTGAAGAACTATGTTTTTACGGGGGAGGGATTTGTACACTAATACAGGGTGGGCCAAAAGTCCCTGGCAAATCTTTGAATTTAATATAAAATGAGGGCTCGAAATGTACGGGAGTAAACCGGAACAATATTCCGGTTCGTGAAATTATGACGAATATTTTTATATAACTCCATTTCATCGTGCAATTATAAATATATTGCCACTCATCAAGAAAGAAACCCAAATTAATTTCAGAAAGAAAACTCAATACGAGACAAGGATGAATTGCCATATTTTTTTACTAAAGAAAAACTGAAAATATTAATATATAATCATAAATACCTAATTGTGGAGAATGATGCCTTAGGTATAGTCAGCTAAAAAGGGAAATATTTGGAATATTGATTGACAAAAATTGACGGCTTTCTAAAGTATTGCAAAAGTTTTGTTTTAACTATTTGTCTATGTAACTCTTTTTAATTATTTAGAATCTTGAATGTTACTTTCGAAATTATTTCTGTATGCTTAGAAATAAATTAGTCTATACTTTCAAAATATATATATATATCACCCAACAATAATTTTGAAATAGCGTTACGGTTCGTGGATTTTTTCATTTCGAGCCCTGTATAAAATCATGTAATTAACGTAGGATAGAGTGCGGTTGACAAAACTTCCAATTTAATAATAAATAATTTCTAACTGCCCATGTAATTCAAAATGACCCACCTGCTGCGATGTCAGTGCAGTACTTAACAGCAGAATCAATTTGTATAAGTACTCTGTAGTGATTTTACTTTGTAGCAGTTTTTAAAAGATTTTCGCTTTTTTTTTTTTTTTTTTTTTTTTTTTTTTTAGCTATAAAGTTTATAATTATATATATGTTTAACTCCATTTGAATCAACAAAATTCTTGTACAGCGTATTATAGTATTTCTAAATTTCATTTTTACAATGTAAAGAAGCATTAATTGTTAAAACAAAAATTATAGTTAAACAATTACTTTTAAAGAAAATTAAAACATGAAAGATATTTGAATTAAGTGTAAGTGACTAAACTTTATTAATTTTTAATTTAAAGCAGAATAAAAGTGAATATTGGCTTATATTTTTTACGTACTGGCGACTCTAGACTAGCTCTTTTTGAGGCACGAAATACCTGGCTGAAAATTTTATTCTTTTCTTACCATTATTTTTTTAAAGAACATTCTTAATGGCAAAATTTTCTACCAACAAATAAGGCAAATATTTCCTTTACAAAATAGTGGTAAGAAAATAATAAATTTTGCAACCATTCATTTAGTGCCCCAAATAAAGACAGTCATGATCCGCCACTGCGTACTGCTATACTTTGTTTCTAGGAATCCTGACATTTAAGTATAAAAATACATGTGCATTTTAAGTACTAACATTTAACACTTTCATGTCTTTATATATCCTCATTTAAATCTAATTTTAAACTCATGCGTCATTAAATCTGAGAATTTTTGGTATAAGAAAATTTAATAAAGAAAGAACGCTTTTTCCTTAATCCTTAGTTCATTTTTAGAATGAATTTGTCATCATGTATTCTGCCATTAGTAAAAAAAAAACTATTTTTTGAGAGCTCAAATTTGATGTGTAAATAAAATCAGCCGGTATAAAAGATTTTTCTCTAGCAACAATGTGTAACACCAGAGGCTATAATAAAAATCTTTTCTCCCTCTTCAAGCATAAGATAGGGGAAGTTTATGCATTCTATCTAGTTTTATCTATATTATAACCTGCATTTGTGAAAGCTGGCAAAGTTCTGAAAGTTCGATTTGTCCATTTCTTCAACATGTTCTTTGAGTTGAAAGAAATGGCGTGACAAAAAGAACGTGCAAAACATTTTAAGCTCTCATAAAATCGAGCATTGTAATCAGGGATAGAAGTTTTGTGTATAAAAAATGCTATGCATGAGATTGGTATTTATCGATCAAATCTTAAATGTGCTGAAATTTAGCGTTGGAACTCCGACGATAAAAAGAGGAATTTTTCTCCCATCCTTCTATGGCGAAAGGAAAATTGTTTGACATAATTTTTTATTCGACGAATTTGAAGGAAAGAAAAAACAAAGTCCATTTCTGTTGGAGAAATATTTCACTTTTTACGAGGCAAGCTCTATTTCATTCTGCTTCTTCACTTGAGAATTTTTGAAAAAGTTTTACAGAATATTTCAATTTCAAGATGTCATTCAAATATCTGATTTTTTGTTTTTAAATAATTAAATAAGTCTCAATATTTTATAAAGAAATGAAACGTTTGATTCGTAAACGGAATCTTTGAGTTAAAAGAAATGACGTGACCTCCCCTCCCCCCCCCCCCTGAAAAAACAAAAAAAAAAGTATTTTGAGCTCACATAAAATTGAGAATTTCAATCAGGAATAGAAAATTTGTATATAAAAAATGCCGAGCATAAGATTGGTATTTATTATGGATCAAATCTTAAATGTGCTGAAATATAGCATTGGGACTCCGGTGATAACATGAAGAATTTTACTATCCTTCCATGGTAGAAGGAAAAATCTTTGACATGAGTTTTTATTTGTTGAAGTTGAAGAGAAAGAAAAAACAAAGTCCATTTCAGTTGAAGAAGTATTTCACATTTTCTGAGTCAAGCTCTATTTTCCCATGTATTTCTTTACTTCAGAATTTTCTAATAAACTTTAAAGCATATTTCAATTTCAAAATGTCGCTGGATTTTTTTACTTTTTTGAATAATTAATTATTATATTTTTTTTGAACGATAAATTCATGAAGCGTTCATTTTATCTATATCTTAACCGTTTTCTTTGAGTTAAAAGTAGGGTGACTATATTTTATAAAAAGACATTTTAAAGCTTTCGTGAATTTAAGTGTATAACTTTTAAACTTTATATATAATATATATATCATAATCATCAACCGTTTTCAATCCACTGCTGTGGATGTAAGGCCAAATGGGTCCCTATTTTTAATAACTTGCGCCCTGTTTATCCGATCTTCTTCCTTTTTGGGGCTTCTTTCTCCATTTAGTTATTCCTCCATTACTACATTCCAGTAAAGGCCCTGGCCCCCTGAGGCCTGGTACAGAGTTCCTTGAAGTTTTTGCTCCCTAAAATGTTATAATAACTTACCCCCTTTTAATCTGATCTTCTTCGTTTTTGGGGCCTTTTCTCTATTTAGTTATTCCTCCATTTTTACATTCCAGTTAGGCTCAAAATTCCTGCTTAAGATGTATTAAGATGTATTCGCTTGAAGTTTTTGTGCGCCATGCATTTACCCCCCAACCCCCACATCTTAATCGTGTCACCATCTCAATGCATAACTTTAAAGTTGAGTCTTGGACTTCTCTTCCCAGGCCACCACCCTATCTTTTTATTGGGGCCCTAGGGCCCCTTTTTAAGCATGTCTTTAAAATTTTATTCTAATGAGTAATTCATACCTTATGCTTAATTTCGACTAATTAAAGATTTAAAACTCTAAGTGCTAAGACCTTTTAAGATGTTTTCCTCTTAGGGTCCTGCTCAAAACTATCAGTTGGCCCCTTTTGGTCCCCCTATTATAGCTTCCTTAAAAATCGTCCGATTCACTAGCCTTTTTTTAACAACTTCTTAGAACTTCCAGCTATTATCTGCACAACAAAAAAAAAATTATTGGACTTCAGCTGCCACCAATTTTGAATATTAATTTCCTTCTTGGGGCCCTTGGTGCAGCTTCTTTAAAAATGATCCTATTATCTTGCAATTTTCGTTAGCATAGTTCTAGGGTACTCCAGCTACTTTATAAACTACTAAACATTTCTCCTTAGACCCCCAACTACCACCTATTTTTTAAATATTAATCTTATTTTTTGGCATCAACTAACGTTTACTCACTACATCCGTAAATCAAAAATCGTGTTACTGTTAAAGATAAGTGGTTAAGTTTAGAGAGAGGCGGGAGGATTTCATCCGTAAATTAAATATCACGTTAATGTTAAAGGAAATTCGTTAAATTTACGGGGGACGCATTCCATCGCCTGGGGGCTCCTTCTTTCCTTGGGTTCTGTGGGTTCAATTTTAGCAGGGTTTGGGTTATTCGACTTGATATGGAAAACTTTCGGATTTTTTAATCTATTATCACGGGCCCGGGCAAAGCCGGGAGGATCAGCTAGTGTATATATATATATATATGTTTGTGTGTATATATATTATGATGGCTTCGGGGCCATCAGCATAATCCATTCTGATAGGATTAAAGTAATCCCAGAACAAAGTGGAGTGATAGGTCTTGATTGGCACCTATTGTAAGAAGGTTATCCTAGAGAGAAAACCTCCTTTGTTCATTTCAAGTAAGCCTGAAAGACTTTCATGTTTTGTATAGCCTTTCTAAATGTGTGTGAACTTTTTTATAAGAATATTATCTGAAGGGGTTTAAAATATGTCAGGAAGGTATTCGTATATGAATAGCATGACAGAGGAAATAGATTTCGAAGAACCCTGTGATAAGAAGAGGTAGGAGAATGGAAAAATAGTGTATGAATCAAATAAGATTTGAGGTATTATGCAGAGGGGAAGGAGATTGAGTTTTTTGCCATTATGAGACAGACTGGTTTTTGTGTTCTGGAGAAACGGACCTTGTTTTTGGGATTCCTTGGATGTACAAAATGTCTTGTAATATCATCTAAAATTTTACTATCATGTTTTTTACAATTGTTGTTTTTAACATCATACAACATGTGGGGGGAAATAAATAAATAAATAAATTATTAAATATTAAAAATAGACTCGTACTTGTTTGAACAATATCCATAAATATGTAAAGAAAAACAATGATTAGAATTTGAAAAAAATGAGAGAGAGAGAGAGAGAGAGAATATAATATAGATTTGAGGGGAAAATGAAAAGAAAATATATTCTCAATGTCAACACTAATATAAAAACAAAAAAACTTAAATATAACTAATACGCACTTAATCATTATGATTATTTCATAAATTAAGTAAAATAACTGCAACCTATGAACTATTAATGTATAATTTTTTCCATGCGTTTGTAACACTCATTTTTACAGTCGTATTTTTAGAGCAGTATCGATAGGTGATGATTCTGTAATGTTTTATTTCTTACATTGGATTTAATTTTGATAATTTTTTCCCATTCACTATGATAACGTATTTGTTATGAATTATGCTATTGGTATTGATGTGGCATATTTCTTATATTAAAATCAGGATTGATTCATTCTTAATTTTCCATTGTTTTTGTCAGGTTTTCCTGGCAGCTGCAGGCTTAAAAAACTATTGTTATGGGATTATTTTATTGGGTGTGTATCTACTGTGTACTGTAAAGCTTTCTTAACTGAAATCTTAATCCGAGTAAGTGGGTGACATTATCTGTGTTGAAAGAATGTTTAATATAGTGGAAGAAGTTTTTCCTTTGTGATTGTAAGTGCATAGATAAGACAGATTTTCACCCATTCACTAAGATGAAAGATCCATCATAGGGGATTATGAGCTGTCAAGCAAACCTTGCAAAGAGGGGGGCAGCCCCGTTTACGAAGGGTTCTCTGGTGTGGAGATCAAATGAGATATTGACAACCATTTTTACACTAATGTTTTAAGAAAAGGAGCTAATATTGTTTACTAGAATTGATTTTCTAAATTTTTTTTAAGCGGATAAGATTAATGATTAAAATTAATGTATTGTGTTAATAGTTGGAAGGAATAATTGAAATTTCTTAAATTTAAATTATTAGTAAAGTAATATTTAAATTAAGTGATATTGTTTTAAGTTAGAAATATTGATAGTAAATAAGGAAGGTAAATTGGTGTAGAATTTAAATTAAATGGAAATAACCTTCAAGGAAGAATTTAATGCCCAGAGAAAAAAAAATGCTGTGATTTAACTTTTTTATGTGAGAACTAATTTTGGAATTTGGAATATTTTATTGAGATTAAATTTAGGAATTTATGTGTATTTCATGCAAATTTTTGTTAGGTGGATATCTTTATGTAGTGATTGGCATTAGTGTTTTATTCAAATTGCAACGTATCAGTATTATTGTGTAAATTGTATTTTATTATTTAATTGTATAAATTTAACTCTGTATTGCATAGTAATGAAATTGAAATTATTTTACTTTGTTATTGAAAGCAAATTGTGGGGTACCATTGTTTAAGGAAATTTATCAATTTATTATTATTTATTTGAAATATGTTAAATAGTATAATATGTGGAGGTAATTTATGAAGGTAGGATTTGAGGAAGTATTAATTTGATATTGTGCTTAAGTATTATTGTAGGGCGGTAATAATTGTCGGTAGAAGGTATGGCTTTCTTACTAAAAATAAAAAGGGTGGATTTTCAGACAATATGAGAAGAGTTAAAGATTGAAGTCTCGGAAGATGATACCAGGTTTAAGCTTAAGAAAAAAATTGTGGAAAGTGACGAATATGAAGAAGGGGCCGTTATGGAATTATCTAGCACTATTGTTAGGGAACGGTTAGAACAAGAAAATTTAGAAAGGGCGGAAAAGTTACAACGAGAAAAGTTAGAAAGGGAGTTAGACCATGAGAAATTAGATAGAGAGTTAGACCGTGAGCAGTTAGATAGAGAAGAAAGGTCTGCAAAATTGAGTTTGGAACTTGAGTTAGAGTTGGAAAGGCTAAAAATTCAAAGTTCGGCAAATAACTCTAATGGAAGTAGAGAATCTAATCATGAGAGTAGCCTAGAGAAATTGATTAAAAGTGTTAAAACTTTGTCTATCAAAGTTCCAGAAGGGACTGAGGGGTGGAATCTATTTTTTAACAGTTTAGAACGAGCATTTCAAACAAAAAATGCACCGGAAACCCAGCAGGATGAAATTCTATTAAATATGTTGGGAGATAAGGCCGATTTATACTACTAGGGAACAAATTGAGAGTTATGAGAAATTAAAGGAATTAGTTCTAAGGGAACACGAGCCGACACCGAAGGCGTGTTTGGAAAATTTTAAGAAGGCTAGAAGGAATCAAAATGAAACTCATGTATTATTTGTATCGCGTTTAATAGCAACGTGGGAAAATTATTGTAAGATTAGAGGTGCAGATACGTATGAGAAGGTTAATCAGTTAATTGTCGCGGATAAGTTGTTAAATACTTTAGATGAGGCATATTGGACGCATATTGGATTAACTCAGCACAATAATTGGTTAGAAGTTTCTAAAATCTCTAAGGAATGTGATAATTTCTGATGAAGTATTTAGTAGTAATTGGAGACAAAATGGGAATAATTAAGTTAGTCCTTTTTTGGATAGAAAATCGCAATATAAAAAACCTAACGATGCGACGCCTACCTGTTTCAAGTGTGTGTTAAGGGGCCATTATCAACGATTTTGTACGAAAGGAAATAATGAATTAGATAGGCAGATTAATAAGGGACAAGAATCAAGGGATAGTATAAATAATGTCTCAGTGCGAGGAATTAAAGAATTACCAAGGGGAGCGAGTATGGCAAGAATCGGAGCAAAAGGGGATTGGAGAACAACAGTTATTGGAGAGAAGTTAAATAAACTCGAGAAAGTGGAAGTTAGTGTAAATGGGAAAATAGCAAAAGGATTAGTGGATTCGGGTTGTGAAATTAGTGTTGTTCATAAAGATTTAGTACCAGCAGAGAAACTACGAGGGGCTGGTAGCATTTATTTACAAGGGATATTTGGTAAGGCAGTGAAATCGCCATTAATTCAATTGCCTTTAGCTATTCCAAAACGCATACAAACTAATGTAATTCATCAGGATGTACTTTGCGCGATAATTGATAATAGTAAGGAACAAGTGATTTTACATCCTGACGTCACTAATGAATTGTCAGGTTTAAACCACGAGAAATCATTAAGAAAATCGGCAGAAAAGGAATTTAAGGAAGATAGTAGGGATAAAGTGAAGGAAGGGGAAAGGATTAGAAATGATAAGAATAACCGTTATGTTGTAGAAACGAGATCGGTAAATTTACAAAGTCATAAAAAGAAAAAAGCCGAGGTAGAGAAAAGTAAGATTGATCAAATTACGGAAAGCAGTTCAAATGTATTTCAGAAATCCCAACTGAATTGCAAAGATTTAGAGACAGCTTGGGAATTAGCTGAAAATGATAGAGGGTCTTATTATATTGTGAATGGGTTATTATATCATAAAGAGAAATTAGTAGACGAAACTGTAGCTCAATTACTAATACCTACAAATAGAAGGGAGGAAATTCTAAAATTAGAGCATACTTCCTTATATGGAGAACATCACACGGTTATGAAAATGTTAGAAAGAATCAAGCATTCATTTTATTGGGAAAATATGGCGGAGCACTGTAAAAAATGATTGTCAAATTCACTGCATTTATTCCAGTAGATCGCAACGTAATATTTCCGTATGTAAAAATACCGCAAATATAACAGTAGATTTAACCAATATTTCCGATTTCAACATCCATTCATGCGAACAACCAATCAGATCACATCATTCATTTTTTCTGATCGGCGCCTGCGCGCAAAGACATTCTACTAGCATGGCTCTGCGCAAGGAACTTCTACTTTTTGAGTACGTGCTCTTTCCCGCGCGACGGCGAAAGCGAGCAAAATGGTGCGTTAACTTACGCTTACGAACCTGCATTGTTCATGTATCAGTGTTTAATTACAAATGGTTTTTTATATTTGTATTAGATAAACGTAAGCTTGTAATTCTAGTCTGGTATTATGATCTAATATTATCTAATATATATATATACATATATATATATATTATCTAAATTCTTCTCGCCCTTCAGAATTGAAGTGTTTCTATTTTTAGTACTACAAATATACTCTCTCTATATATTATGTATTTACACATAGTATTATAATGAATATTTGATGTCTCAGTTTTGCCACATTATAAAATTTTCTATTAATAAATTCTGAATTCTTATCTATATCATATACAAAGCAGTAAAGAAATGTTTTAATGTTGGATTGAATTTCTATACATAAAATAATGAATTCCAATGTTTTTCAAACAAACGATGAACTTTATGACTATTCTAATAATCATCTAAAAATGAAAGCTGATTAAAATCAATGATTTAAAAGAAAATAGCTTTTAAAATTACAGCAGCTATTGTGATAATTTGTACGGAAATATGACTGTTAAAATTACAGAACTTTTTGTAGTAATTTGTACGGAAAAATGACTGTGAAATTTACTACAATTATAACCGTTGAAATGACGGAAAATATGCGATAAAATTTACATCGAATTTTACTGCGATTTTTACGTAAAAACTGCTGGCAACATTGCTGCCAGCAGTTTTTGCCGTAAATTTGACGGATTTTTTTTTACAGTGAGGAAGCTAAAACATTTTGTGAATCATGTGTAGAATGTTGATTAACGAGGGAAATGAATGAGAGTGATAGGGAGAAAGAGAAAATACATCAACGTTTCTATATAATTGAGTTAGTGGACGGGAGTAAGAAACTGGTGTATCAAAATCAAATGAGAGAATTTATGGCTAAAAATAAAGTGGTGGATATTATCTTTGATAGTGACGGGGAGTTTGAAGACAGTGGGAAAACTCTGTTGTTAGACACAGAGAACAACCGGGAGTTAAAGACATGAAGGGATTTGAACTAAGAGGGTTAACAAATATTCAAGTTGGAGACATGAAATCAGTCTTGAGGAAAAATAAGGAATTATTTATGGGTCCTATACAACTGGTAGAAACGGAGAAAAATCGGATTGATCGTAAACCGGAGAGGGTTAAGATGAAACAAAAATTGTATAATGTTCTTATCACGTACAAGGAGGACTTGGACAGGCAAGTGCCTGATTGGTTAGAGGAAAGTTTAGTTAAGACATCAGAAGCAGAAGTTAGTCATTAAAGCGGGTGTACTGCGAAAAGTGATGTACCTATAAGGTTAACTAGGAAGGACTGGAAGGAAAAAGTAGTACCGCCTCCAGCAATATCAGTGTAAGGACAGACTTTGAAATGACGTAATACTAGTGTAACTTTTTTTTGTTGTTGTTTATTTATAATTGTATTTGCATCTTGTGTTTATAACAGTGTTTTAGTATATTGTGTAATGTTTTTCGATAGTTATCACATTAGTATATGGTTCGTCGGAGATGTCAGTAGGTAATTTTCAGACACCTTGAAATTTGTATGTAATTATAGTAATAAAGAAACCTACCAAGGTTGAACTCTTCTCAGATATTACATAGTTTGAGGAAAATTAGCCCCTATAAGGCATATTTTCCGCTAAGGTGGGGGGTGTCAGGTTTTCCTGGCAGCTGCAGGCTTAAAAAACTATTGTTATGGGATTATCTTATTGGGTGTGCATCTACTGTGTACTGTAAAGCTTTCTTAACTGAAATCTTAATCCGAGTAAGTGGGTGACATTATCCGTGTTGAAAGAATGTTTAGTATAGTGGAAGAAGTTTTTCCTTTGTGATTGTAAGTGCATAGATAAGACAGATTTTCACCCATTCACTAAGATGAAAGATCCATCATAGGGGATTATGAGCTGTCAAGCAAACCTTGCAAAGAGGGGGGCAGCCCCGTTTGCAAATTCACAATCACTCAACGTCCTACGCACTTGCCGCCAACCTCTATCGCCAAGCGCTTTGGCGAGAAAATTAACTTCGCGCATGCGTGGCATTTGGCCGGCAAACTCAAAATCGTACAATTGCCATTGAATAGATAGATGTTTATTACAATTGTACATTCTACAACATTCCTCCTACCTTTTTACCTCGAGTTTTATCGTCAGCATTAAAATGCTTTAAAAATAAATGAAAGCTTTCATTTTTTAAAGATATTACAACGATTCAGTAGCTCATGAAAATGGATCATTTCCTGTTTTGTAAACAGTTACATTAAATAAACAATAATTGTTTTTATAAAATAAGCTTAGAAAGAAGTAAAACTACATTTTATAATACATGATGTTATTTACATTTTTTATCTTTTATACTACTTTATTTAATCTCGAATAAACGAATAAACTCATAATAAATACTTATTTATTATATTTAGTTAAACGCTTTTTCCCTTTTAAATTATTCTCTCCCCCCCCCCCCCCAAAAAAAAAAAAAATCTTATATAGTTTGTTAAGCATTGATAGAATGAGATACATTCTAAAGGGGATAATACAGCACTGCAATAACGCCAAATTCAATAAAATAATTAGGATCGTTAGGTTTTTACTTTTCAAATCCACCCTATTAAGTATATATATATATATTTAAATAAATGTGTTAGTAGATTAGAGAAGAAACCTAATTGAACATCCCAGTAATGGATATTAAATCTTAAAAATAAATGAAATTTTGTAAATGACCATTAGTATTAAAAAAATCTAGTTTTCTATTACTGGAAAAAAAAAAACTTGCAATTTTTGTAAGAAAACAAAGAAGATAAAAATGAATTAAAACCATCTCTTAGCTTGTTCAGTAAAAATTTCACTGAAAAACAGTGGAACTGTGAAGCAATATTTTATGCTTGAGTAATTCAATGAGATATATTGAATATCAGATATTGAGATCAGATATATTGTATATTCAATAAGATATATTGAATATTATTTCTCTATCCCTGGGTTTGAGTCTCGAATTGGTTTATCTAATGTAATAACAGAGGGCACCACCATACACCATACACTGATGAAATGAAAAGAGATAAGATTTCACGACCTCACGAAAAAGTATTTTGAGCGGCTGTAACTTTGAGGTGTGTCGAATGATTTTTTTAATGGCACAAAAGCAAAACGAATAAAAGGTTGTTGAGTTTTATATGATTTTCACTTATCTTATTGAAATATATAATTTTCACATGTTCTGAATGGCGATAATATAAGATCGGGTAAATTTTTGTTTATCGAATCTCCGTCGTTTGCGATACCACATTATAAAACATGCAAGGAAGAGTTCTGAAAAAAAAATAATAAAAAATGAATTTTTATTGGATATTTTTTTATAAAGCAAAAACTTTGAGGGGGAGGAGGGGTCCATTACTGTTATGTCACATTTACCCTATTATCAATCAGCAACAAAACACTTATCTTAGCATTTCCTCAACAAGTAATTAAGGTAAATATAATAAACTTTCATCTATTTATTGTGATCATTTTAAGAAAGGTAAAGTTATAAAGCGGATCTAAAACACATTGCACATGTTCACAATATATATATATGCTTACATATGTATTATAATTAGTCAGAAATACTTCTTACATAAACAAGAAATGCGCGGTCGAAATGTCGCAGTAGTTTAAACCGTTTGCAAATTCGTATAAGACACGCGAATGCGTGCTACAGTTTATTTTCTCGCCAAACCGTTTGGCGTCAAGTGCGTAGGACGTTGAGTGATTGTGAATTTCGCCCCGTTTACGAAGGGTTCTCTGGTGTGGACCGGAGAGTGAGTTTAGTTTGATCGTGTGAGTGCAACGTGTTGGTTGTTCAGAGATTGCGCTCTGAGACACGTGTATCGAGAGAGGTCTTTTGGAGGGAAGAGAGAAAGTGTGTGAGATTAATAGTAATCTCTGATCTGAGTTAATTAACGTAACTTAGCAGTACACAGAAAGTATTTTCTGTATTTTTATTTAATGTTGAACCGGATAAGCTATGTCCGAGTTTTTAAGTGTAAATATTGTAAATAAAGTGTTAGTTTAAGTTTAATTGAAAGAGTTCGGTTTTTTTTTCAATATACCTCTCATAACGTGACCGATATCACGTAGTCATATCGGTGGTGGCAGCATACTTAAAGTACCGGATTATACTTCAAAGTTGTGTGGACTTAGAGGGAATCCGACAGTTTTCATGTGTGTTGTCGCATTTGATCGAACAATATGAATATAGTAATTTCTGCTAAATCGCTTAATATATTCAAACAGAAATAATATGAGACTTCTTATATTGCGGAATATTGCCTTTGATAAAGTGTTTCACAATATAAGTTTCCATTTTCTTTTTACAATATTACGTACAGTTTTTGGAGTTTTACTTATTTGCATTTATCAATGTTGCATTGTTATTTTCTGACGTATTCTAAAAATTGTTTAATTTCTATTGTGTATATACATTCTCAATGTTAACACTAATATGAAAAGAAAAAACTCAAATAAAAGGATTACACACTTAATCATTACCTTTACTAACCCAGTTTTTAACAAAATTAAATTTAATCATGTATTCAACAATGAAAAATGCAAATTTCCACTTCATAGTATATATCTTAAAAGTACCTTTAAATATCCTGTTAGTTTAGATCGTAGAATATTAATTATAATAAATTCTCTCAAAATTTCGAACGCAATGACCCACATTCATGTAAATACAATGAACCCCAATTAACGAAATATATTAATGCTCACCATGGATACATCATAACTGTTAATTTAGACATTTTCACTAATTCACATTTAAGATATTTAATGCGCTTTGGCACTAAGTCACTCACAGTCATATCTTAAGTCCATTATTTAACAATTCACTTATGATTTGGATTTCTTTATTTACAAAATGGCTATCAACTGTTATAAACCAATTGCATTTTCGGCAGAGTGGAAGCATAATGTCATTTTTCTTTTGCAACATTATTTACAGAAATCACATATTGCTAAAAATTCTGTTTCTTTCTACACTCTTAAACCGCATATTCGTAAACTACAAAACAATTTCATCATAACGTATATTGACAAGGCTGTAACAACTATGCCATCAAATGTAAATATTTACAACACCTTCTAACAAATGCAATTACTTCTAATATTATTTTCACAATCCATCGAGTTCCATTAGAAGAAAACAATAGACATATTTTATGTTGTCATAAATTATTAGGCTTAAACAATGAAAACTTGAATTATCCTTACATTGTTATGATTCCTAAGTTTTATAAAATTCCTTTAAAATCCCGCCCTATCACTGTAGGATGTAATACTTATAATACACGCGCTAATTCATTTTTTTTTTTAAATATTCTCACACGAATTTACAATTTATCTCTCAAAAAAGATAACACTCATTATATCAAAAAGAGTTTTGTGTTAGTTAATAAAATCAATGCACTAACAAACGTTAACAATATTGTTACATATGATTTCAAAGACTTATTCAACAATATTCTTTTGACTGATTTGCACTGATTCGTTATTTATAGAAAATCTCTCATCATTTACAATTACCTGACAATATTGATATTCATTACTTTAAAACTTTAACTGAATTTTTACTTTTCATAACTATATATTCCTAAATAATGCTATTTTTATTCATATAAAGAGTATTCCCCAAGGCGCAGATAGTTCTAGCATCATGGTATCAGATTTATATCTTTATTTCTATGAAAGTTTATTAAAATATTATTTGGCTCTGTAGCTATATAGATGACATAATTATTTTTTTTCTCTTAATGATAAATCAATATATATCTCTTCCTGTAGCGTGTTCGTCTAATCTAGAAATTAGTACTACCTATTTAAGTAATTCTACAATTAATTTTACGACGTTAATATTACTATTCTTTCTGACCATTCTTTAACATTCAATATTTATGATAAACGTAATGATTTTTTATTTAATGTTATTAATTTTACTAACTTTTATTCCTGTCAGTTTACAGAAATATTCTTTTAAATCACTGCAGTCGTAATAAACTTTTATGTTCCTCCCATTTTATAAGGCCAAATTTATTAAAATTAAAACATGCAGCATTGTCTTATAATTATCCTTTATTTTATTTCTTCGTGGATCAAGCATTGAGCATTCATCTAATCTTACCAGTATGGGCATTAAATAGGTATAAAAAATATAAAATCGAATAAAAATATTATGGAAGGTGGGCGTGGATTTCTGAAAAAAATAATAAAAACTTTATAAAAAAAAATTAAAATAAAAAAAATAATAATAAATAAAATTTCTCCCAAAAAATTGATAAAATCAAAATGCCATTAAGGAGGGTTGATTGGTATCTGATATATATTTTTTCATTAATTATTTTAAAAAACGGGTTTATTCATCTAACACATCCATTTATCATTTACATAATGTCTCCTCATATATGGCTACATATTTTCACCCCTTAAATTATTACTTTTTATAGTAATATGGCCTTTACATATTCATCCCTTTTCTATTTTTTTTTCTATTTATAAATTTTTTAATTAATATTGTCTTATTCATCCATGCAAATTTAAGTTATTACCTACATTATATTTCCATATTTTAAAATATTTTTGACTACATACTTTCTACTGTTAATTATATTGTTTACTACCATATTATTCCCCTTTAATCTTCATATATATTTATATCTTGAATTTCTTTAATAACTACAGAGTATGTAACTTATCTTAAAATAAATACTCCTTTTTTCAAAGTTAGTTTGCAGCATTTCCTTTTCTATATTTAACGCTAGATGGCAGCATTGGCAACTTCCTTTTCTTTAACACTGCTGTGCTATGTTTTGCCATGACACAGCATTTTCTTGTTGGGCATCTTGGTTTGAACATGGATAATATCAAATCTGAATTGATTATTTCCTTTCTTTACTTTAATTGTGAGTTGTGTCTATCAATGTTTAGTTTTTTATATAATTACAGTTGAATCATTATTTATTTTTTGGATCTATTGTTCTTTTCACATTTTTGGGGTTTTCTTGATATGTTATAAGGAGCTTAATATTTTCATTTGTAGGCTTAATGCTGACAATGTTTGATGAAATACACATAACATATATTTACTATGAATTATTCTTATGAAGTTCCTCTGACGATTCCATAAGATATTCATAGTATTTCATTTTTGCATTTTCAATTTATTATGTTTAATTTTTTATGTGTCTTTTCTTTTGATTTTGAACTGTCTCTTTCTTTGGTTTATAATATATATATATATGTATAAATGAAATAGTATATACAGGGGTCGCAGCAGATAGGAAAACATTTATCGTTCATACCAGTATCCCTAATCAATAATCTTCAGGATAAATTTCTTTACCGTTTGCAATAGACATATATCATGAACATAATTTCTTCCAAAATAGTGGTAGAGACAATATTTTTTTTCCTATACGCCTGTATATATATATGAACTTTTGATTCCATTTTCTCTTAATTCATAATAGAGGGCAGCACCAGACTTATTATTTATCTTGTCTACAATTTCAGATTTTACTTATATTTTTCTGAGATAGATGGCAGCACTAAACAATTTTTAATTTCCTCTCATCATTTTTTTCAAAGCAATGACTAAGCTTTTAGCAGCTATTTTGAGTTAATGATGACTTGCTGTTTGTAAAGCACTTTAAATCTTGTTCAATCAACAGTAATATTAGCTTTTTTTTTGGTGAGTTTTGCACATTGTTTTATGATCTAATTTCTTTTTATGTTGAATAACAGTTTATTTATTTATCTCTTTTGTTATTTGAACTCATGTAGGTTATTTATTATCTTGTTTCATATATATATATATATATATATATATATATATATATATATATATTATTAGGGGCTTAATATTGTCGATGTCGATTTTAGACATAATGCTGAAAATATTTGATGAAATAACACATATTTACTATGAGCATTCTTATAAAGCCCTTCTGAAGATTCTATAAGATATTCATAGTTTTCCAATTTTTGCTTTTTCATTTTATTAAGTTTAATTCTTGGAGTGTCCATTCCATTGCTTTTTATAATCTCTCATCCTTTGTATTTCACATATGTTTTCATTTTAAATATATATATATATATATATATATAATAAAACTTTTGTGTATAATAACCATTAAATCCGACGAGCAATCGATAAAATATGAACCGATAATTATAAGACAATACAACGACATATAACATATAACCAATAATGTAAGGTTCTCAAAATGAATTAATTTGAAAAATAATTTAAAAATTATGGAGAAAAAAAATCCAATGTGCAAAATTGGAAAATAAAATATTACAAGAAGCAAATGGAAACTTATATTGTAGAACACGCTTTCAAGGGCAATATTCCACAAATATAAGTAAAATGTAATTGATTTCTGTTTGAGTAAATAAGCTAGAGCTGATCAAGTTACTCAAATTGCCCGATCACTTACGACCAAATGTAAAGCATAACCACTCAGTTGTGTTAATTACCTGTTAATTATTAATAATGATACTAGTAAACCTCATGAAAAGTACCCAAAGCTAAAGTAAATATCCAAATATCGAGAAACAAATATCCAGAATTTTTTTTTATAAAAGTGTAAAACAGTGGCCAAAATTGCGTCAATAGATGTTGGATTTAACAGTAAGCATTACAAAAGTATGTAACAAAAGCTGCAAATTGTAGACTAAAATTGAATTGGAATTAAAGAAACGAAGTATATAAATACACAATTAAATACACCAATGCAGCAATAAATTTATGTATTTTAAATTTGATTAACTTATTTTAACTCTCCATATTGTTTCACGAGTTTATCACCTTCTCAAAATTTAGTACGTGTTTAAAATCAAAACCGTGAACTTAATTTAAAGAAATGGCGTAGGGGGAAAAAAAAGAGTAAGAAAACACTTTAAGCTCTCAGAAAATCGAGATTCGTAATCTGGGATATAAGTTTTGTATCTATGAAAAATAGAATGCACGAGATTAGTATATATCGATCAAATCTTAAATCTGATAGCGTTATGGATCTTTCGTGATAAAAAGAAGAATTTTCTCCTTTCATCCTTTTACAGTGAAAGGGAAATTGTTTGAGATTATTTTTCTATTTGTTGAAGAGAAATAAAAAGAAAATTCGTTTTCAGTTGAAAAAATATTTCACTTTTTATGGGGCAAAGTTTTATTTTCCTATATTACTCCACTTGAGAGTTTCTGAATAAGTATTAAAACGCATTTTAATTTCAAGATGGCATGCAATTTTTTTTTTATTATTATTATTTTTTTTTAAGTACTAAGTCTTAATATATTATAAAGAAATGAAGTTCTGAAACTTTAGATTTGTTCATTTTTTAAACGTGCTCTTTGTGTTAAAAGAAAAAAGCCCCACCCCCAACACACATACACTCACGCACAAAAAAGTGCACAAAATTTTAAGATATTATAAAATCGTGGCTTTGTAATTAGGAATAGAAATTTTGAATATGAAAAACACTATGCAAGATATTTGTATTTACCGATTAAATATTAAATGTGCTAAAGTATATAACGTGGAATCTTCGACGATAAAAAGATTTTTACTTCCGTCCTTCTACGGTGCGAAAGGAGAATTGTTTGACAATTTTTATTTCTTTCTGTCGAAGAGAAAGAATTATGTCTTTTCAACTTCTTTATTTCTTCTTCTTCCTTAGGAATTCCATCAGAATAGCAGATCCACTAAATAGCAGATTTCCTCGACCAGAAAGAGAAAAAAAAAACGTTTCTTTATTTCTTTGGTCTTATATAATCAGGTATATTTACAGATTTGTGTTTTCAATTGAAACAGGTTCTTATATTTTGTTATCCGTGCATCTGAAGAAAAACCAAAAAAACCTTTTTTTATTATTATTATTATTACAGAGTCATCTAGGAGAGGTGTTTTTTTTTTTTTTTTCAAATGGTTTCTTAGAAATAATAAACTTATAGTTAGGAAGGTAAATTGGTTTTCTAAAAGAAGCTACTGTTATAAAATTGAGAATCTTTTGAATAAAATCGTATTCTAAAGGGAAAAAATAATGTTTGTCTGTATTTAAAAAAAAAAAAAAAAAAAAAAAAAAAAAAAAACGGTTATTATTGTTTGTAATTTAGAACTAAAGTGCAGTTTTTAATTATTACATAAATTTTTATCTATTTGGAGCTAATACATAACAGACATTTTTTTCTTTTTTTTTTAAAGAAAAGAAATGTGAATGAATGACAAAAGCTGCTTTGGTGTTTATTCATTTCATCGTACTCACATAAGGAAGGTCTCCTTAAAGCGCATACTCAAAATAATTCAAAATTTTTGAGTAAAAAAAAATGTCTACAACAATGTTAATGAAACTACTTATGTACGTCATAACGGATCAGTCAAAATTAGCTGCGGAATTCTAGTAGAAAATCTGTAAAAAAAAAAAAAAAAAAAAATACTTTGGAGTATTTGGCTCAAAAAGACGAACTGTTTGGCGAGCTACTCACTTCCTCGCCAAATGCAAGCGATTTTGATGCATTAGGAAATTGCTTGTTAATTGAGTGTTTAAACTCGAAGTATTTAATGAATTTGAACTTAAACGATGAAATAGTGTATATATATTTTTTTAATTATAAGTTTTTATTATTTCCACAAGTTGCGTATTACTACAGTTATTTAATTTTTGCACTGAAAAAAAATCTTTTCTTCATTTTGCAAGTTGCAAATAGCTTTTTTTTACACCTTTTCTCCTCCTAAAAAACGAGAGAGGATATCTTTTTTTTATTCGAGAGGATGGAAAGAGGCGAAGAGGGTCACGTTTAATGAAGCATCTTTTGTATGTCCATACAAATAAATTTGTTTTTGTGTCTTTTTTGTTAATACAAGTGCTGATACACTCCCCCTCTGATTGCGAATTAAATTATTTTTATGCATGATATTTTCTTTTCTTCATAATTTTTCATCAAACTTAGTTTAAAATATTATTCTGATTACGTTAAATGAACAATTTTATTTAGCGCGAAGTTTATTTTATTTCCCGTTTCATTGTGAGGTCTATCATTGTTTAACTCTGAAAGTTTATTGGTTCCACGAATTAAATTAATTTTACACCTGTTTTTAAAAGTAATTTTGAGTTCCTTTTTTATTACCTTACGATTTAAATTTTGCTTAAACCGTATAATAAGATAATTAAATTTAAATAAATCAACTATATCTTTCACAAAATGGCAAGTTCTAAAAATGTTTTTATGTTAAACTTATTTAAACTAGTTCAAAATGTAGAGTAGAAAAAGCTATTTGTAAATTTTATCGAACTCTTGCAATAAACGGTCAAACGGTTTATAATTCTAGGGCTTATGATATCATCCACTCTTATTCAGAATCGTTCCCATTTTGCGTTCAACATTTTTGACTCTCTGTATATCTCTTACTTTGTTAATTTAAAATATTGTATAAAATAGGTTAAATAAATAATACCCCCCTCCCCTTTTTCTATTATCAATTTGAACGAGATTTTGTCATTGTTTCATCCCCATGCCAGTTTTCTTCTTTTTCTTTCTTTCTTTCCTTTTTTTTATTTACATAGTTTCACCGGTTGATAAGTTTTAAGTGCATTTTAAAAGTAAAGGCAAGAGTTTCCTTACCTAATATTTTTTTTATTTAAGAACATTAAAAAATATATTATTACATATTCGTAAAATACAACTCAAAATGTTTTTTTAATAACACATAGAAAGTTACATATGCCTAAGGTCACAAACCAAAACGTTATAAATCAAATAATAATT
Source organism: Maratus michaelseni (assembly GCA_963931845.1). Lineage (NCBI taxonomy): Eukaryota > Metazoa > Arthropoda > Arachnida > Araneae > Salticidae > Maratus > Maratus michaelseni. The sequence continues at coordinate 224,857,375 of OZ007599.1, forward strand.
TTTTTTTAATATTTTATTAAATATATCAAAAGGTTATTAATAAATTATAAGCACAAAATTAGATAGTTAGATAGAACCACAAAACGCACATTTGCTTTCTCTTGTGTTAATGGCCATTTTGATTTCTCACGTCTCAACCTTCCACAATGCGACGCCGCTAGGGTTGCCACATAATTGGTGGAAATTTTTTTGAAATTTCTGTGTGTCGCCAACCGGCTATTAAATCGCCCAAAAAACGATTTTTTTTTTTTTTTTTTTTTTTTTTACGTACGATATATAAAAATCTCGCAGGACAATTTCTTATAAACATATAATTATCCTTATAAGAAGATTGATCCATAATTTTCTTTTTCAATTTTTTAAGAGTATGAGCTAATGGAGACCTTCTTTGTCATTTTTCCAAGCGTATCAGAAAGAAAGGAGAGGGGGGGGGGGGTGTCACGTGAATCATTAATGCCTCTGAACTCTGAAGATATTAATAGAATGTTTTCTACAGGGTTTTTTTTTTTTTTTTTTAAACTAAAATAACACATTGACTAGGTCAGGGTTCGAACTTCTGTATTATAGGTTCGTCAGTTTTTTGCCTTTTAATACCAGTATTTCGGTATAGCAATCTTTGTGTTATTTAACCGCAGAATTTCTGTCATTAAATAAATCAAATAAATCAAGTTAGTATTCCGATACAGACGGGTTCCATTTTGACAGGTTTTACAAAGTTATTTATTTGACTTTCTTGCGATTTTCATCTGATAGGGTCTTCCATTAATCGATTAATTAATTTTCTTAATCAGGTGGAATAGCAGGAGGGATTTAATTAAGCATCGACCAGTTTGGGCCATATTGCTGTAAGAAGGAATGTTTTCAGTGAGGACTTTTGGAGAGAAAGTGATCCGAATTATCTTTCTCGCGTTACAAGGAAAACCCTGAACATCTTACATATAGTCCCCGCAAGTTGGTATCAAACCCGTGGATTGGACCAAACTTCTCATTTTGTGGCTAGCATGCTAATCACTTGGCTAAGTAGGCCTTTAATTTACTCAATCAAGTATTTTGATATATCAATGTATAATGTGTAAATATGCGCGCGCTACTCTGATATCTTATTTAAAGACCATTCTTGCACACTCATACAGTATTTTTTATACGCAAAAGCATGAAATGTAATTATTGATTTGAAATCTAATAGCGTTTTGCCTTTTTTTATAAAGATATTGAAACTTCAGTTATAATCGATTACTTTCTCAAGATGACCTTTCCATAGCTATCACATTCCAAAAATCGGCTTAAGACGCATTTTTTGACAATATTTTCTGCGAGATTCTATGCATTATCAAAAAATTAAAAACGCTATTCGATTTATTTCTTTTCGAATAAGAGCACTTGTCAATTTATTTCATTTCAGAATGAAAATGATTTCTTGAATGTTTCAAAAAGTTGCCAGTTTGGATGTGAGAATGTATACTGTTCTCAAATTCAAATTGGCTACTTTCTGAAGCATTTTTAATTTATTTTTCTTCACAAATGTATCAACTTGGCAAGTTCTCTTGTTCAGAAACTATGTAATCGAAGTGTTTACTTTTTTGTTTTTAGGTAAAGCCAGAAGAATATTCTGAAAATGCTGTCAAAGTTTGCGCTTTGATCCGAATTTCCAGACGTGACAGCGCAGGAAATGAAAGAATTGCTTTTCTGAGACAACAATCATTTATAACTCAAGATGTAATTCGGCTATCGGAAAATTAAAAAAAAAAAATGTTCGATTACAAATCACTGCAATAACTATGCCTGCAAGTATCATGCTTTTATGTTTAAAAATGAGTTAGAAAATGTGTCAGAAACTTTCACGTTCTTGAGCGGGAAAAAATGTTTTTTCCAGAACCGCTTCAACCCGGGAGCACATACCTATGGTGCGTATGATTTTTATTTTGCTACCAATATTTCCTAATAATCTTCGACACGTTATTTAATCGGAGACAACTTGTTACAAATTCTGCGATAAAATAAGTCGAAGATTACGTTTCGTAAAATAAATAAATAAATAAATAAATATAAAATAAAATAAAAATAAAAATCGTACGCACTCAGGGTATGTCATACCCTGTACGTGAGCTTCCGGGATAAAGAGAGGGAAATGCACTTTAAAAACTGAACTTTGAAGACACTTTGAAAATCTATAATAAAGAAATATCATCAAAAATATCCGTTTGACATGAGATTTTCTGTGACGATTTATACATATTGAATTTTGGTTACTAAGTAAAAATAATCAATTTTACGCAGTTTCAAATATTTCATTAATAAAAGTAATATGTAGTTTTTTAAACGATAAAAAAATAAAAACTAATATTAATTTTAATCCTTTTCATTCCGGACAAAGATAATTAATATACGGCAGAAATACGTTGTTATTTTTTCATTTGGTTTCTCTTTTTTTTTCTTTCTTGCATAATTCATTACATAATGAAGCAGCGTAAGATTGCTTAGTTGGAAAGAATGTACTGTGCGTTAATTAAAAATTATTTTATTTGTTAAGATAATGGATAAAAGACTTCAGTTATTTATTCGTTCGCACACTCAAGCGTTATGAGGGAGGGGGGAGGGAATCCTGGGAGTTTTTAAAGCCCTAAAATATACTTTTATTGTTTGCTTGAGTTCCTCTGAGTAATAGAAGATGATGATGCTTTACTCTTAAGGTTGTGAAACACTGTCTTTTTCATTTCGCAGTAGTTATAGTATCTCATTAAGTCACGTAGCATGTTTAATATTTACTCCCCTTAATATTCTTGGGTCATTAGTTTCAGTTTGGGAGATTTTATTATACTAAGAAATAACTTGCTTAATTAATTTCCATTGTAAGTAAGTAATTTGTTCAATTACCACTTTGCTTTAAATTCCTTTTCTTTTCTTTTTATTAACAAAAACATTAATTAAAAAAAAAAAAAAAAAAAATAGATCGTTTATCTATCTCTTTTTATCTCTCTCTATGTGTGTATTACAATGCACTCTGTCTTTCCAGTCTAATGCTGTTATAAGCAAAATAGTAAGCTATTGTTCTCAATTACTGGAAAAATAAAGTTATACAAGTAAATTCCAACTAATTTTTCAGGAGTGAAATTCGCCCGAAACTAATGTGCAAACAACCAAATGAATTTTCATTGCTAAACTAAGCGTTAATCCGACAGAGTGATAAAATTTCCCAAGCCGGGAATCGAACCCGAGACTTCAGAATAGCGCTCTGAGGCTCTACCACCTGAGCTACAAGGAACGACATCCCAAACTCGGCATCTCTCACTCTTATACATGTCGGAAAGGCTGCAACCGCAGCACAAGTTGGAAACTGTCATCCAGGGCACACAACCCTGCGGGGAAGTTCTGAGTGTGAGATATAGTTCCTTGTAGCTCAGTGGTAGATCCTCAGAGTGCTATTCTGAGGTCTCGGGTTCGACTCCCGGCTTGGGATATTTTATCACTCTGTCGGATTAACGCTTAGTTTAGCAATGAAAATCCACTTGTTTGTTTACTCATTAGTTTCGGGCGAATTTCACTCTTACAAAATTAATTGCAATTTACTTGGATGTGTTGTCTATGCTGGACTTGTTGTGAAAAATGTCGTCTAAAAATTCGCCACAGGGTTGTGTGCTCTGGATGTCAGTTACCATCTGGTGCTGCAGTTGCAACCTTTCCGACATATATGAGTGATGAGAGATGCCGAATTGGAGATATCGTTTCTTGTAGCTCAGTGGTAGAGCCTCAGAGCGCTATTCTGAGGTCTCGGGTTCGTTTCCCGGCTTGGGACATTTTCTCACTCTGTCGGATTAACGCTTAGTTTAGCAATGAAAACCTGCTTGTTTGTTTACTCAATAAAGTTATATTTATGATAAAAGCACTCCGATCAGAATTCGTTTATTTCGTTTAATAAGGTAGCTATTATTTTCTTTCGTTATAAGATCACAAGAGTCTAGCGAAAGAGTGCAACTATTCAACTGACGCGTTGTTTCCAACAAGAAGAAAGCAACTCCATGTTTCCATTTTTTTTTGTGTGTCAAGAATATCGGCACATATCTAATGGAATCTGGCAACTTTCAAGTTGTTGTTTTTAGAAATAGAGAGTTAAAAAATGTTTTGTTACTATTGAAATTATGGCATTGTAAAAAAGCGATATTAAAGTGATGATATTATGAACATTTTTTTAAAATGAAATAAAAAAAAAATATTTAAATGTGATGCTTGCTACAGCGTGTATTGTTCTTACAAGACTTTAAAGCGACATGTGTGAAACAAATATCCAGAAAAAATAATCATTTGACTTCAGGTTTAAGAAGAAATATCTTAGCAATAGCGGCGGGGACATCTCACCCCCACCACCCCCTCCGATCTGAGTTTTGAAATTTAAATATGATTATTAAAAATATAAAATTTCATCTTCAAAGAGACTTCAAAATGATTACACGGTAACAGAAGAAGGAACTACTTATTTTTTGTCAGAGTACCTCCCTGTACCCCACTTAAAAGACAATATTAAATTATGTTTTCTTTTTAATGTTATGTGTTTTTAATTTAGTTTAAACGGGTAATTCAGGAGCACAGAGCCTCCTGACAGAAAAAAAAAACATTTTCATTTCTTTTCTTTTTTTAGAAATGTTGTTAAAAACTTATTGTTGATTATTGAATATTTCTTAATTGTTAAATTTTTACATCTCTTTTATGTTTAAAAATTGTTTGCACAAGGAGCCTTGACACAAAAGTCACAATTTAGCTTATTTCATGAATATATTATGCATTTTACAAAAACGGACTATGCTGTATAGATGTAGATCTTTGGCACATATATTCCAAGACCTTGCCTCTGCCTACATTTCTTTCTTGACTTTATTTCAAGCTATATATCTTACCATTTACAAAAAGTTACAGGGGGGAGGGGTGGCCTTGCATTTCCCTGCGTACGCCTATGTGTGCAAGTAATTTTGAAACACTTTATATTTCTCTGAAAAGCAATTAATTTCTTACTTAATACTCCACAAATAAATTGGTTCATAATAGTTACTTATACTACCCATTTCATTGCCTTGTCTCTCTTGAAGTCTTCTTCATTCCTATTGGTATGTGGGGCCATCTATTTTCAATTTTTGCAGGATTTTTTAAAATTAATTCCTTGATATGGTGTACAATTTTGACACTCGATCTATGGTCTAATCAAAATTTAGTGGATGGAAAAGTATTTTAAACACTATTCATCTGTTCGGAAGCATTCTCTGATGGTGCCGGCATATATAGTGGTACGATTATATCACAGTCATAGCGCATATGAACAATTGTATCAAATTCAGACACTTAAGTATCTGAATTTCCAAATGTCTTAATTTCTGACATATCATCATTATTCAGACATTTTTCTCAGTTCTTTTATACCCTGATTATAAAAAGACACTTATTTGTCTTAAATTCAGATATCTATAATGTCTGAAATTTCACATTCAGTCACATAAGTGTCTGAATTTCTTTTTCAGACACGTGTGTCCAAATTTAAGACGCCTCAAAAGCAGTGTGGCAGTCGTGCAAAATCAGATACATTCAAAGCCATTAAAATGCAAGCGCCCTGAAGAATTTTAATAGCTTTGGCTGACGATTTCTTCAAGTGGAAGCAAAAATTACGATAGCACATCACGTGTTGCCTTTCAGGAAATTAAATTTGCTTATCAGAATAAAAAAAAATTATGATCATTCTTTATTGAACACCCCTCGTATTTACTTTTGTAACAATAAGAAAAGCATGCAGTATTAAAACTGTTCTCGAATGGGACTACTTTCTGGCACATTACTGAAGTCATTTTTTGCATAAGCGCATAAGTTTTCTTATTCAGATACCAAAAAATTTAATATTAGCATTTCCTATTTTTCTTTGAAGACAAAGAATCTTTGAGAAAATTGTGTCAAAGTAGGTGTTTTGAACTGATTTTTGGGACTCTGTAATTAGAGTGCAATTCATTATAACTGCAAATGTAATACATTTTATAGAAAAAAAATGCTATTCGATATCCAAATGACTTTAATAGTCATGGTTTCAAATTTCATGTTTCTATGCACAAAATGAGTTCGTGTCAGAAAATTTCGTGTGGGGAAAGATATGTGTTGTGAGAACCAGTCAAAAGAATTTTCTAAACACTAAAAATATTTAGTACAATATATTATTTTTAAGCTTCATTAATTATCAGTAATAAAGAGGGTTTTTTTAAATCAAAATTTATTAATGTAGATGTGTGCCTTTTTAAATACGCTTCCTGAAATATTGAGATATTCCCTAAATTTCTATAGCCTTTTAGTGTCTTTCCGGAACGGAAGAAAAAATGTGCTTGGAGGTTTTTCTCGAGCTGCAACTTCGTGTATATCGGCAGGAACTATACTCAGCCCGAAATCAATAATTCAATGTATTGATTTTCATTCAAAATTTTTTAAGATGCTTCCGTAATAAAATGGTGTTATGTGGGTGCTGATTTTTTTTTCTATGTATAAGAAATGTTTCGCTTGCTTCACGTTTTCAGAAACGGCGTAATTTTCTTTTTGCGCTGCATACAAAATTTGAAATTTTTTATGACTATGCGGCTTAACTGTCTGGTACGAATATTTTTGTAAATCTTTAGATACGCGTAATTTTTCTTGAAAATATATTCAGTCTGGTACAAACATTCCAATACGTTATTGAGATTAACCTGCTCTTTTTACAAAATAAATTTTAGAACCGTGCTTTATTTTAAATAACACCCCATTATACCGTGCCTCGTTATATATCACTGATTTTTTCTTATGTAAAAAATAATAACAGTTCTTTTTTAAGTAACTTTAGATATGCATGGTGAAAAATTAAATCTGTTTCCGTCTGCTGTTGTCTACAGTAAAATGGCTGCGTACTACATGATGGAGTGCCCCTAGCAATAATTTCTCGAAAAATGTAGAAGATTCGGCAAAATTTCAGTGAAAATTCGTAGAACATGATTTAGTAGGGGAAAAAAAAAAAAAAAAAAAAAAAAAAAAAAAACATTATTCGGATATTTTGAGCTGTAAGACAACCATTTATGTAATCGTGTGCACAATATGTCAGTTTTTTTTTTCTATATTATTTGCGCTCTATAAATTTGTCATTGAATTTTTGGTCGTATAATCTCTCGTTCATATCTTGAAAAATTATGTGTTTCGAGATATGAACGCTAACTTCGAAATTTACCGTTGGATGATTTTGTGGGGTACCTAACGCATAATAGTTTTATTATACCTAGTCACCATATTCCTGACTGTACAATAAGAGTATGTTACATAGCTGCCAACATTCTGATTTTTTTAAAAAGTCATATAAATATATTCCGAACCAGAAATTTTACTTAATAAACAAAATTAAGCAACGCAAATAAACAAGACATACGTTTTATTAAATAAATGTTCCGTGTGTTTGAATGTAAGAAAAAAAAAATCCGAAAATTGAATACATGACGTTGGATAAAAAATGTATATTAAAAGTTTTATACTTAGAGTGTCCGGTTTTCCTTAAAATGACCCCAAAGTGTATTTTGGGTAAAATACGGGGTAAATGCTTACGGTAAAAATAGAAAATAAAGCAGCTTTGGATGCATTAGATGGCAAATCATTGGATGCAAAAATTGTTTAATGTAATATGTTTTATACAAAGGCGGAGATTTTTACAAATATAAACACAAATATTATTACTTATGACGAATATTACATTTTGTTTTTGACAAATTACTGCATTTGTGTTAAAAGGGTCCGGGGGTCAAAATATTTCTTTACTAATAGACATTTTTTTTAATGAATTTTTTTTCCTGAAATGTGTCTTACTATAAAGATTAATTTTCAGATAAAAACGTTTTGAACACTTTGAATTTTTTTAATTAAAAAAATTTCATTTTTCAACTTATTTAGAAATTGATATAACTCGTGACCCACTTGCCTGATTTCATTGCTTTTTTCATTATGGTGTGCAGAAAAGGTTTCTTGTTAAATTATCTTCAGGCTTTATAAAAATTTTACTCACAAAATTTATAATAAATTCAAAAGTAAAAAAAGAGGATTTTTGAGCGTGATTTTTACTTTTAGTAATATAATTTCAAAAATTTCACATGAAATTAAAAATTTTTAAGACAATTTATTAAACACATAACATAAAAACTCTGCACAAAATTTCATACACACATCTTCCAAAAAAGTTTGTTTCCTTTTAAACATAACAAATTATGAAAAAATCCATTCTGAGATAAATGGACTTAAAAGTTTTAATTACGGGCGGGGAAAGTCTCATAGTACAACATAGAAATTGTTATATTTGCTGATGAAGTCCTCGTAGAAATACGCGGTTTGCTTTATTTAGTTTATTAAATATTGTAGTATATTTTATTACAAAAAAAAAATGCTTTTTTTTTAGAATTTTGACCCCCTGACCCCCTTAAAAATTAAAATTAGTATAGTACCAAATTAGTGTCACTCACTTCATTACTTAATTATGTTACTTATTACGTTAAGCTTATTTAATGCTATTACTTGCTATTATTAAATAAATTTATAAATATTAAAAAAATCCTCATATGTTGGAAAAAAAATACTTTCTTTGGGGTGGAAAAAAATTGTTTCTTGAAAAGTGCTTCAAATGTTCAACTATATGTTTGTTTGTTTTTTTCATAATTGAAATTGCATGTATTGGAAATAAACTGGTAAATCATACAAAATATGAATTTTCTCCCTTATTAACACACGTGATTAAAGTTGTAACACACCTGCATGCAATTTTGAAAAGTCTTAAAAACAAACAGAAATTTCTATGTCGCTACTTTTTTTGTTTAAACTATTAACATTAATATTTGTAAATAGAGAAATTTTCAAAATGATACTAGATTATTAGAATAATTTGGAAATAAATTCTAATTGCGAACCCTCTCTTTACATATACACACAAGAAAACGTGTTATAAAATATTCCTTTTTGGATAGCAAAACACGTATTGACTGCAGTACTTCACGTTCTTATACATTGGCGGTATTTGACGAGCTAGGCTCGCATGCAATAAAAAAAAAAAGTAATTGAAATTTGGTTAAAACTGGAGCGAATGGGAAGCCAGTGGTGCACAACGGTGCATTCAGAAACTTCTAATATATGCGCGAGATTTTTGTAAAAATTCATTTTTGTCTTTTAGACTGTCTTTAAATATTTAAACGAAAAAAAAAATCGCCCTTTAAAAACAAAACTGTCTATAATTGGTTAATTATTAAGTAATTAACACAATAATTATTTTATGTATTTAAATTAAAATCCCGTGTGCACTACCACAGATAAACCTAAAAAATAAAAAAATCATAAAAAAATGTGATGATCATTGAATAAAATAACGTACACCAAAATGCATAAGTAAATGCATAAGTAGCTTATTTGCGATTACACTGGCTTTAATGACTCACCTGTTCACCCTATACTATATTATATGCTGCTGAATAAATAAGACGCATAAGGAAAGATAGAGATCTTTCATCTAACGAAATGAATTTCAGGGAATTTTTCGTAGGAATAAACATATGCTGATTTTTTTTTTATTGGTTTTCAACTAAAGCTAATATTTTTAAAATATTTTTTTTTATTTGTAGTAACGGTGATTTTTCAACACATCTTAGGTTTTTATTCTCCCTCTCTCTTTGTTCTCAAATTCAAATGTTCTATTTTCAGACCACATTCGCTAAGTAAATTTTGTAAATAATGGTGGCCTGAGGCTATCAGCGGTTAGGTTTTTAAGGGCAGCGTAGATATCCTTATTTAGACACCAAGAAATAGAACACCGTTTCTCTTTTACCTATAAAAGCAAAGGCTATCCCAGAAAATGTTCTCAAAGCAGGCCTTTTAAATTGAGTTTCAACACACGATAGTCAGAGAAACAACTCAAGATGAAATACATATATCAAAAAATGGAAAAACGCTGTTTGATTTCGAAACCAGTACTAGGCAGATATGTTTTTCAGAAGAGAGAGTGCGGACGGGGGAGGTCGTTGTCGGAGGATTGCCCATAGTTATAACTGTAGGCAGAAAATGCACAAAGTATTTGGTTTGGTTAATATTTAATAGTTTCGTTTTAAGGGGCGCTATACCTACTGAGGTCGCCTCTTCTGCTGGTTATGCTGTTAATGAAGATCGGATTCAGCCCTCAATTTAGAAGGGCGTCCTGGAAAGCAGATGCCCTCCTTATTATTAAATTAATAAGGGAAGGGTAATTAAATTTGATCCCAAGATATTTTTTTATTTTCTGTTGTATCAAATATGTTTTCGTCATTCTGTTGTGTCAAAAATTATTTCCCCGTAAGTGCACATCGTCTTCTGGCAGTATAGAAATCCTCCTTGGAGAAAAGGATCTGAATTTAGCACACATGCCTTGTTTTTTTGTTTGTTTGTTTGTTTGTTTTTGTTTTTTTTTTCTTTGTAGGGGGGGGGGGGAGATATCTCTTAATGTTTATACTTTATTAATATGCATTTAAAATTTATATAAAATAAATGTGATGTTTTAAAGAAATTTTCTTCGCTGGGGAAGGCATGTATCCCCACTTCCCGATTAATCCGCCCTTGATAATAATTCATAAAAAAGTATCTTGTGTACATGAAGAAATCAATAATCCAAGTTCTTCCTCCTAAAACAGTTTCCCTAACAAAATCCTTTAGCAACTAGACTCGTGGGATTTTCCTCATCATTTGAAGAATATATAGCTTTACAGTATAGATATTTAACGCACTTGCGGGGGTGTAGTTTCTCCTGTCATCCAGGAAACAAACTTTGGAAGGTGATAAGGGAGATTTTATTACAAGGCTTTACTTCTTTTACAAGTAATCAGAAATGCGTGCGGTCTACCGGAATCTAATCCTGTGTACTATAGCCCACCAGAGGTGTCGTGTACCATATTTCCTGTCGATCATATCAGGCTTTTAATACAGAGCGGCGACGGGCAATTATTTTTAGATTGAGGACCCGGCGACGCTATAAAATTCAGTACCGTGACAGATGCTGCTGAAAATACAGAAGGGTAGTCATAAAATCAGATAAGCTCTTATTGAATAGGATAACTAAATATGTTTGTTTTGAATTTTAACAGTAATTAATTTTTATGAAATTTTTTTATTGTTTCAAGCGCACTTTGACGTTTCTTTCAACTACAGTGTGAAATAAAATGCTCTGACGATTTTAAAAATTCTAGAAGAAGTAAACGATGACAGCTATGCTTACATGATTTATGATTCAGGAACTCAGAAATTTCTTTACGAGGCTTGTTTCAGTTTTAAATATCACCGATACATGGCACTGTTTTGTCTTAAACTGTTATAATATTCAAAATAATATTGCAATTTCAAATCGCAAAATTATTTTTGGTGGAGTTTCAACAGTAAAATTGAATGAAAGGTAAAAATTGTGTGTACTTTGATTCATTTGTATGCATTAATTTGAGCAAATAGTCTGAGACGGTATAGTGCCATCTATTGGTGATATTTGAAACTAAAACAAAGAAGCGTAGTAAATAAATTCATTACATAATTGCCTTCAAGAATAACTTCATTAGCTGTCACCATTTGCTTATTATTGAATTTAAAACAGAAAGAAAAATTATGCATCATGTATAAATTATGAAACACTTTCCAATACTAACAGAAATTTCATTTTCATACAATGAAAATTATCATTATTCCGTCCTGTAACTGAATTCCTTTTTGCATCGCTGTAAATGAATGATAATCAAATCGACACCCCATAATATATAGAAAACATGCTGTAGTTTACCTCAGTGACTCTTTTTAATTTAATTATGTTTGTAGTGCCATAACATTATTAAAAGGCATCGCAAACGTTTTCCCCCCGTCCTCTCAATCATCATGTAAAGGAATTCTTTTGTGCGCCCCTGTAAACGAACTATAAATATTACTTATTGTGCACTCCTGAGAAAGCTTGTTTTGTCCACCTCAGTGATGCATATCAATTTCACTAGGTTTGAAGTAATGTAACATCGCTAAAATGCATACAAATCAACTTTCCCCATAGACCATAATGTAACGGAATTCTTTTATGCATCCCTGTAAACGAACTATAACTGCTACATACTTCATTTTCAATACCAAACATTCTATAGTAAACTTTAATAACATATAAAATTTACATGGCAATCCAAGAACATTTACCAGAGTTAGAAATCGGCCAGACAGCCAGGCAGACAGAAAGTTTTAAAAAACATCAGTCCATTTACGACACCTTGTATCTTGAATGTTGCCTTTCTGAAAACTGTGTTGAGTATAGTGTGTTGTAAATTAGTATGCTTTATGAAAAAAAAAAAATTATTTATATTAATTTTTTTTGTAATTTTGACTTTATACAGAGTAAGTCCGATTCTTTTAAAAATTTATTCATAAATATGTCAAAAAATGTAATTTTATAATTACTCTTGCCTGAATGTATCTACCATAGTGGTTAATACTGGTACTCAATCTGGGAATGCTCATTCCCAACGGTTTTTGCAAATAGTTTTCATCAACTGTTTTAATAGTAAAAACTACCTAGAAAATTTAATATATAAAATTACTAGAAAATGCTGGTGGGAAAAAGCATGCTTAGTTTTATTGTAGAATTATTCTCCCCTGGTAATTAACATATTTTATTTTGAAGATTTTGTCATCCATCTCACTTTAAAAAAATAGAAATTATGCTTTTAATACTTTTTTTTTTAATTTAAGGAAAATTATCGATCAAAATGTGATATAAAAATGTTATAAGAATATTTCATATAAAATTATTTATTCAGTCAATCACTTTATGAAATTGAGGGACAAAATCTCATTTGCATAAATATCGTGTTTATGTAGGAAATATACTTAGTCCAAGCGAAAAATCCCGTTAACAAGATTGTGTGTGATAATATTATCATAAAAAGAAATGCATAATATTGAGAATAATTTTTTTTTCCTTGTTATGGTTTGAATCTGGCAGAAATACTTTAAACATTATATATATATATATATATATATATATATATGTTTTTGTGTGAATTTATTATATCTTTATCTTTCATTGGATCTGAATTTATAAGTCTATCTTTTTTCAAAATTTGGACGTAGAATACTAAAAAAAGCTTCGAGATTGCAGACGATTTTGTACAACCATTAGTACAAAAAAAAAAAAAAAAAGGGGTGAGGGGGGGGGGGATGCGAAATCATGCTGAGCTTCGAGATACTCATATGTTGTGGTTTGGGGTTCTGAATGAATACTGTACCTGGGACCTCAAAGTGACTTAATCGGGCCCTCATTGATAATTAGCATTTCGTAAACTTTCAAATGACAAGGTTCTAATTGGTAAAACAGGCAAAAATGAAATGACGTCATCTACTGAGCGTCTTTAGACTTGTCTACAATTTGAGCTGGTATACTAGCGAGTATTTTGAGAGTTGACTAACTTGACAAACTTTTAACTGCAGTGCTGTCCAATGGTAAAATGAAACTTTCTTCTCATTTTCTCAATAGCGTGGTTGAAGCAATTACAAACCTTCTAAATCTAAGGCAACGGTTTAGTGACACTATTTTACTTTCAGTCATAATTCAATAAACAAGTAATCGGAAAAAAATATGAGTGGGTTCGGGAGAATTTCCTAAGCAACTAAGGATGCAATAATCTTTTAATAACAGAGGTCATGAATGTGTCCTTAAATCTTATTTTTTTTCCTCACTTGACACTTAACCCGCATTCCCATTCCTTTATTTTCTTTTAAATTCCTAACCTGCTGTCACATCCTTCACCATTAGTACCGATCATCATAAATAATAGTGGACAAAAGAAATCTTGTTAAACGTCGGGACGAAAAAATATAGCCGACACCCTTAAATAGGGGAAAAAAAAGAACTGATTTAATCCACAGAGCTTTGCTATCCTCTAATTTCTTGTCTGCACATAGGTAAATGCTAATTGGCCGTTGAAAGATATTCCCTTTTCCTTATCCAATGAGATCACTGCATTTATTTGATACACTGTTTGTTGATTTAGATTGCAAAATGTTTCTGTTACGTTCAAGTGACTCAAAAATCTAACTGTCACTAATATGTTTCTTGTCAGAGAAGCTTTTACGACTCTTGTTCATGTTACAAGGCGTCCCCTGAAGCACTTTAGAGTGAATGAACGCCTAAATCAACTAGAATGACATGTTTTTTTGATGGACTCTGATTGGTCGCCTGGAATCCCTCTTTACAATTGTAAGGAGGGGCTGGTTGTGTATGGGGAAAAAGCCGGATATATTATTTGAATCTGATCTCTTTCTTCTTGCCAAAGTTATGCGATTAGTTTTTATTTCTTCTCTCTCTTTTATACGTTCTCTCTTTTACTCGCTTTCTTCCCTCTCTCTATTTTTTTTTTTTTTATTATTAATGTTAAAAAGAGTCTGTCTAAAGAGTTCTTTCTGTCCATCATCTATTTCTGAATAATAAATTATTCAGAACAAGTAATTCAAGTAATCTTTATTACTTGTTTTGCATAGTTTAAAAATTTTATAACATCGGAATGATTGGATTATATCAGTAAAACTGTTAGGAAAGTTTATGAAAGATTTTATACTAATTAATGCATATTTAGCGTGCAATAACATTTCTTTAATTTGAAAATAGTTTGATAAACCAGGTATATAATTTGAATCAGATGTCAAATGTATGTTCAATAAATTTAATTAGCTCTTTTTTCCTTTCTTTATAGATTTCTACATTTAGCATTTTACATGTTCTTTATGAGTGTTATACTAGGTATTTTCTTTCTGTTAATTATCTGTTTATGAATTATGAATTAATACATTATTCATAAATTATGTACAAGTAATCTTTAGCATTTGTTCTGCATAATTTGCTATTTTTATACAAGGCGATTGAGTTTTGACAGCAAAAGTGTTTCTTTATGAAAAAGTTTATGAAAGTTTTCGTCGAATTAATATAGTATTAATGTCCTAAAATTAATAATATTTATTTAATCGTAAATAGATAAAAAAATTAAGAAAGAACCTCAGGTACATTATGTTAATGTCTTCTGCTTTTTCTCAACATGACATTTCGTGTTTAGTAATTACATGATGCTTTTATAATTTTTGCTGCATAAATTTCTTTTTCTTTTTCTAAGATTAAATTTGAACGGTTAATTTGTATCAATGATTTTGTTTGTTGAATTTTTTTTAAATCATCTAATTAAGTCAGTACATCATAAAATTCAACTTGCTTTAATCAAAAATAGGTTATTTTTAAGGCAATGCCGTTAATATAATTTTCATAATTTTATTTATGAAATCATTGTTATGTATTTTCATAATTGGGAGATATATAATTTTTGAGAATCACAAGCCGTCTTTATCAACAGCTTTTTTGTGTAATTTTCTAATTTATATCATAAGTATATAATCGAGCTGTATTGTTTGTTAACAAATCGAGTGAAATATTAAATGAGTTTATGAAAATCTTCATATAATTAATAATTACAATATCAGCATTGTAAAATTTGAAATATTTTAAAATCGAAAACAACTTTATTTTGAATCTAATGCGATAGTCTGATTTTAATATTTCATTATACTAATCATTGATATATTTCTTCATAAATAATTCGACGAGGGAACACTTTCTGGAATTAAAAGAAGCCTTTATAATTTGTTCTATATAATTGTTTTTTTTTTACAACATCAATACACCCAGAAAAAAGTTTTGTTGAATCAACAAAAATTTGGTTGACCCAACAAAACTTTTTGCTTAAATATAGGTCAATGGAAATTTTGTTTAAATCAACAATTTTTTTTTTTTTTTTTTTTTTTTTTTTTTTTTGCAATTCCAAAAAAAATTGTTGTATCGTCAGCAAAAAATGTTTTGTTAATTCAAGTAAAATGGTTCAATTTTACTTGAATTTTGCTAAAACAACCAAAATGTACTCAACAAAGAATGTTTTGTTGTTTTAATCAATTCCTTTTTCTGGGTGTATAATATAGGAGATCGAGTAAAGCTCTTTTTTTGAATTTATGAACGTTTTGGTATAAACAATTAATAAAATATTAGCATTTAAGAATTAAAAATATTTTATAATAGAGTAGATTTGACTTTATAAAAAAATTTGTATGGCAATACAATAAAAAGAATGTAGAATTCATTGTTTTAAATATAATAGTCTGATTTTAATATTACACTCATACTTCGGCTAACGATGATAATTTACTCGTTCGAAATCCATTCATTGTTTTAAATATAATAGTCTGATTTTAATATTACACTCATACTTCGGCTAACGATGATAATTTACTCGTTCGAAATCCATTCGTTAACCAAAACATGATTCCCTATACAATTAAAATGCAATATCGCAGCATTATGTTAGCGCGCGCGCATCCAATATAAAATTCGTTAGCCGAATCTATATTCGTTAGCGGAGTCAGAAAATCATCGACAGAAACTTTCATTGGCAGAAATACTCTTTAGTCGATGTATCACTGTCTTTCAAAAACCATAGTTGTATTATTTCAGAAATGATTATGCGATGCATTATGTTTAGGAAGATAATAGAGATGAATCATGAATCAAGAAAACGCAATGCATTTTGAAAGTGTTTTTTCTTCTTTATGCCTAAACCAGTGGTTCCCAACCTGTTTTTAGCCACGCCCCACCAAAACTTCTCTAAAATTATGATGCCCCCCTCCCCCTATAACATATAATTCTTATAAAATTTCAAAAGAATTTACTCCTGATAGAGTAAAGAGCATTTAACATTGATCCTGAAACGTGCTGAAGGTAATGGATGAATCAAATATTTTTTATAATCATCTGATACTCCTCGTAGTTTACTGGCACACGGTCGCCACGTATGCGTGATGTATAGAGTGCTCAGAATCCTTGATTAGAAAAATCAATAATTTTGAATAAAACATTTTTGTCTTATTTAATCACAGAATTTCTACGATTAAATTACGCAACAATTTCTAATCAGAATAAAACGTGATAAAGGAAGGTTGTCAAGTAATTGTTAAATATACACTTGAATAGTTTCATGTGTAAAATTGATTTTCATGTGACATATTGCAGTGCGACTCATTCAATAAATAATCGAAAAATTTGTTTAAAATTCTAAAATACTTATAAATCAGAAAAATTATAAAAATTTTTTAAATATATAAAAGGTATCTAGATATGTTAAAAAACTTTTTCTATAATTGTTCTGGTAGAATTGTATTTAAAACTTTTGAATGGATATTTTTTTTAAACTGAATAAAAAACTTATTTTATTTTTATTTTTTTTATTTTTTTGAAATTTGAATGTGTAACTTTTATTTACAGTCTACAACATTACTATTAGAAAAACAATTCAGAAGGTATGGGCTCAAGGAAATTCCGAATTGTCCCCTTGAAAAGTCAAATTGCCCCCCTGAAAAGTCAAATTGCCCCCCTGTGGGGCGTACGCCCCCCGTTGGGAACCACTGGCCTAAACACAGGCGAGATGGTGTTTACTACACCAGCGGAGGAAAGACTGGAGGTGTATTTAACGGACTGTGTGTCTTTTCCATGGTGTATTTAAAAAACATATTTCCGTGGTATTGTGTTTTACAGCAGTATTTAAAACATTTACTTCAAGCCTTGCCTCTGCTCTCTAACAAATAACTCGTCTTTTTCAGAGCGAAAAAGAAAGATTAAACCATTCGAAACGTATTGCATTTTCTTCATTTTATGGTATCTTTAAGAGGTTTCTTTCCCTCTATATTGTATTTTATACCAGTATTGGAAATATATGTTTGGAATTTTGTCTCCGCTCTCGCAGTGTAGCACTTAAATTTGTGACTGCAGAAGAAATAATTTTTTCTTTTGAAACATTATCTTTACTTTTTATGGTGCATTTAAGGATTTTTTCCCATGATATTTTCTAATAAATAAACTTTTATCCTAAGTGCGAAATTATGTTTCACTTGCATGCAGCATGAAATATTCAGATTTTCTTATTCGGGTCCACACCCCTCACACCCTCCTCCACTCGCCCTTTCCAAAAAAAGAAAAAATAGATTTTTTTTTTTAAATATTTTGTATAAATGTGATCCATTTTTGATTATAAAATTATTTTAATGAAAATTTCAAAAACTATTCCTTTTTTTTAAATTTTGATTTAAAATATCTGAAAATATCATGTGTGTCTGTATGAAAGAGCTTTTCATGATTGCACCAAAATATTGCAGGTTTACAATTCCAAACAGGGTGAAAGAGATAAAGCAAATATAAATTCAGGATTTCAGTTAAAAACCTTTTTTTTTTCTTTTTTGATTTAATATTTCCTATAAATCAGATCCATCTTTGATCTTAAAATTCTTTTACCAGATTAAATATGGTAAATACTTTTCAACGATTTAATACATTTAATGAAATATTCAAGAACTATTATTTTATTTCATCCTGATTTAAAATATCTGAAATTTTCATGCGTGTCTGTATTAAAGAGCTTTTCATGATTGCACCAAAATATCGCAGGTTTGCAATTCCAAACAAATAAATGAAGCAAATAGAAATTTAAGATTTTATTAGAATGGGCTGTAACGTTTTATCAAAAGCTGTATTTAACACATTTCAATCACTATGACCTTTTTTACAAATAAACAACCAGAAAGAAAACTATTCTAATATCGTGGTGTTGCATATATATTCGCACAGAAGGTTTTTCCCCCCCTTTTCCCTCGTGAACCATATTGACATGCACTTTTTATTCACAAAATGCAGATATGTACAGTAAATTGTACGTTTAAATGTGTAAGTTGTACGTATGGGCAAACGTTGGCCGATAACGTTTAGTGTTCGTGAAACAAAAGTTGGAAAAATTAGATTAAAAAAAAAAAAAGTTACAGAAACTTAGAACGTTACTCACTTAAACTTCAATTTAATGTACGTAAAACTTACACAATAACACGTACAATTAAATGTATACATGTGTACGTACAATTTAATGTATAATGTGCTTATTTACTAAAACGTGCGATCTATTAATTTCTCGTAAAACAAAATAGAAACAAGTATCTTGTATATGAACAGCCGTTTAACAAAAATTAAAAAAAATTCTGGAGTTATCCAAAGATTATCTTTTTCCTTGTTTTTACTGACTCATTCTTACTTGTTCTTATTTTACTGATTTAATCTTATTTCAGAATTTTTTTCCCGATTTTCATTAGAAACATTGCATTTCAATGTTACTCTTGAAGGAAAATATTTTCAGGAGTAATAAAATATTCTCCTGCTTGGATTTTATCAATTGTAATAAAATATCGACCATTTTCATCAAAATGTGAGAATAAAAATTTATCGTCCATTCTTGTAATGACACTGGAAATGGAAAACTTAAATGAAAATAATAGCATGGCGCGGCTTTTGCAAATGGACTACATTTGATATTATACAATATACAATTATTCAACTTTTTTTTTTTTTGGTTTCTTTTTTAGGTGGGTATATATTTGCTCTAAGTAAAGCATGGCTATTTGGGTTTACGATCTTTTTCCAAGTTAAAACCCATCGTTGCTATGAAAGCGCTCTTTGCTCTAAACGTTAATAAATATTCATGCATTCGTGTGGAAACCGAAATTCGTAAAGTAATGAAACATTTTATGGATATTCTTGGTCCTTAGAGTGCTCGCTGTAATAATCCTTTTCATTCGCTGATCGAATTCAGCGTCGGCCAATGATGTCTTTGAAGAAAAAACAAATAAAAGGGGCGAAGTCTTGAAAAGGAACTGAACATTCGATAAACGAAGAAAATAAAATTAGAATTGCTCCAAAACACAAACGAGAGATTATACTTTATATTTTGAGATGTTTTTTATAATACGCATTTGCAAAATGAATTCAGAAGGATGAGCAATAAATTTGTGTTATCTTTGAAAATATCATTCTTAAAATGGGACATATTGTCTAATGCAAATCTGTAAAAAATAGTTTTCTTCTCAAAAAAAAAAAAAAAAAAAGAAAAAAAAAAAGATGTATATATATATATAAAGGACTGTGAAGATGTAAGCCACCGTTATATCGCTCATTCAGATGTATCGCTTTTTTTTTCGGGTTTCCCAAAAAGAAGAAAAAAAATACTCTGCCTAAATTGTTCGGCACTTTTTTTGGTAACTGCATATGTGCATAACAAAAAGTGGTTTTATATCTCTTTTGTTAATTTTAAACAGAAAATTAAAATATGCACGTAACTAACGTGATTAAAACAAATACAGGTCCATCTTTCATATATGTTATATGTATATTTTTATTGTTCTCGAATATATCGCGCATTTTTTTTTTTTTTTTTTTGTCTCCCAATAAGTGCAATATAACGAGGGGCTACTGCTCCTCTTTTTAATTCAGTGAAGCATATGGAATTTGCAGATACAGTTTCACAATGACATCTCTAGAATACGAATTAACATTCATTTGCACAGATACCGCTTATTACGATAACGCTGAGTTATATGCTGTCCATAAAAGTCTATCTTGTTAATCGTAATTAATTCACATACTTAAATAATAATCGTACAAGAATTTTCAATAGTTGAAAAAAAATCTAAAGGAAATCTGAACAAACAGAATTTGTAAAACGTGTGTTGTCTTGTTTTGCTGTTCTGAATTCTTTTAGCATTTCTTGTTGTCTGCATAAATATGATTCATTGCTTTTGACACATGGTGGTCTTTTATATTTATGTTTCTAAAAGTTCTTTTGGAACAGATGCTTTATACTCACGCACCGATGTTTGGCGACTTTTTGGTTGGCGCGATTTTCAAGCCCACGCCAAACCAATAACTTAATACAATAGCTAGGTTGCCATTAAAGGAAAAAAATCCCCTAAATTTGGAGGCTTTTTTCCTTTTTATAACCGATTAAAAAAAAAAAAAACTATGCGTGAGTGTATGACATCATAGCCGTTATTTTTCTTTGGGCAGTCCATTAAAATTTTCATATCGTGAAAGAATTTAGAATTTCCTTCTTGAAATTTCCTGCTGAAAACTTTGAACCTAATATTTACTTGCTAAATTTCAAGTGAAAATAAACCTATAATGCTATAAGAAAAATCCACCACTTTAAATTAATAATGTTCAAATGACAAAATCATAAAGGAAAACATTTTGAAAATAATACTTATGTTTATAATTTTAGAAAATATAATATGATTTTATAAGTTTAACTGAAGATTTTAATTTTTCCAACATTTCGTATGTGTCTGCTTTATAGGAAATTGCACAAAGTATAGATAACTCAAGGGTGTTGGTCAGTGAGTTCTTAAATTCCCTTCGCTAATTTTAAACCTATGGCCATGGAATGCATTCGTATTTAAAAAATATTTCCTCAGGAAATGAATATTTTTAACTTATTTTTTCTGTGTATTGTTCTTAAAAATTATTTATCTCTCTCTCTTTTCTTTTCTTTCTTTCTTCTTCTCCTTCTTCTTCTTCTTTTTTTTTTTTTTTTTTTTTTTTTTTTTTGTCAAAATATTTCTAAAATATATACTTAATTTTATTTGAAGTGTTAAAATCTTACTCACAGTTTATCAGTTTCGCTAAGGTTTTAACACATAAAATTATAAATTAAGTATCTATTTTAGAAATATTTAGGGAAAAAAAAAAAAAGAGAGAGAGAGAGAGAGAGAGAGATCTTTTGAAAACAGTACACAGAAAAAAGAATTAAAATATTAATTGCCTGATAAAATCTTACTCACAGTTTATCAGTTTCGCTAAGATTTTAACGCATAAAAATATAAATTAAGTATCTATTTTAGAAATATTTGGAAAAACACACACAAAAAGAGAGAGAGCGAGAGATCTTTTAAAAACAGTACACAGAAAAAAGAAGTTAAAATATTAATTGCCTGAAGAGATATATTTAAAAAATACGAATGCATTACATGCTCATAGGTTTAACATTGGCGAGAGGAATTTGTGATCTCACTGTCAAACACTCTTAACGAAATCCTTTTCTTATATCAAACCAAAATTTTAGGCAAATTTTACAGAAAGAACATCATTAATAACCAAGCCTCTAAGTATAACATACTTAATATAACACTGCCTTATTATGTTTAGGACAAGGAATTACTTGTTACATTTTAAATGAGATGGTTAAGCCAAGAAACAGTTTTTTCCAAGTAACCATAAAAGATAAAAAGCCCCTGTTCGCTGAAGTCAAATCGTTAAACTTCTGATAGAAAATTGGCTTTCCCCGGGAGGTGCCCCAAATGCCTCTTTCAAAGAAGGGGCACTTTCATCCGGATCTATCAGTTAGGAGGTCCTTATATATATTGCACAACTTAGCTCTTACCCTGGGGCAATAGCTTCCTTCATCTTATCAGAGGAAAGAAATATATCCTCTCACTCAGAATTGGCTTCAATCTAAAGTGCAATTGATTTGAAAGTAAACGCTTTTGGAATTTTAAAGGATCCAATTTCACTTTTACTGCCTTATATAATTGATATTCTACAGTGGGTTAACATGTTGAAGTATAAACAATATTTTAAGGAGTTAACATGAATAAATAAGATATGTTCTAACAGGGATTATATGGTCCTTGAATTTGTATACCACTATTTCCAAAACTTTATTTAATCACACAATTTGTAATGTTTTTTCTAAGATTAAATAAGGGGGAAGACTTACTATTTGGAATTTTTAGAACTTAAATTCAAGGACAGTACGAGCTCTGTTTAAATAGTTAAAAAGAAAAATCATCAAATTCATATGTGTTTTGCATAAGTTGTTCATGAATGTGTAATGATAATTTGAAACTTGAAAATATAAATCAATACAGAAAGAAAAGCCATATCATGGCTTTTTCAGCAGTACTTTTCCAATGATTATGATAATAAATAACTGTATTATGAAAATTATACATCAAATACTGAAAAATGTTAAACTATTTTGTTACTAAAATATTTTTGAAAACCATGTAAAAGTTAACAGAATATTCGACTTATTTTATTTAAATTGAAATAATTGATTGTGAGAAAATATCGTATACCAAGCATGAAATTAGATTATTTTTCCTAGATATCGTCTGTGGTTAGATGTATACCATACATTTTCTGTCATACATTTCTGTCATGCATGACATTCTGTACATTTCATACATTTCTGTACATTTCATATATTTATACATATAATAAATTTCTGTACATTTCATATATTTAGACATATAATAAATTTCTGTATACATTTCATATATTTATACATATAACAATTTTCTGTACATTTTTTAACATTTCATACATTTCTGTCTCTATGACATTTTGTCATACATTTCTGTCATACATTTTCTATCATACATTTTTTAATAGAAAATTAGTTTTTGAAGTTATTATCATTTTATATGGAGGAAGTTATTCTGAAGTACCAAAATGAAATGGGATAGAAACGCAACAGCAATAGTCGGTTTTTTCTTCCGAAGAAAGTAAATAAATTTTAAAACCAAAAATTTCCCTTGTTTACAAATTTACCGTCATTTGCTAAATATTTATAAGACATTTCATACAAAAAGTATAATAAACATTAACAATATAAGTTGTAAATGCAGTTTAAAAAAAATGAAGTTTCATTTCAACACTAATTTTTTTGTAAATTGCCTAGTTAAATTTTACAATTACAAAATTTAAATACCATTTTAAAATTGAAATTTATAAGCTTAAATTAGACATTACTAGGATATGACATACTTTTATATTCATATTGAATATTGATATGATGTACGGATTACAATGGTTAATATTAGATATACTTATTTTTAAAAGTATTATGAAGTTTTCCGTAAAATATACCGAGATATACACAATATGAACTTTAGCTGAATATAACTTATGATTAAGAAAGTTATGAATGTTTAGTCAATAAAACACATATACTATTGTCATGATTTAGTTATACTTTATGATTTTTTTTTTTTTTAATTCTAAATTACATATCTGGAATTATCTTTAGAGAATTGTTTTATAAAGTTTCCAAAAATGTACTGTAATGAAAAATAAACTGTTTTTACGCGATAAGAGAGGCAATAATACCAATAATACCCATCAAGGGAAACCGGGGAACGAGGGTCCCAATCCGTTTACTCAAGTCAAAAATACTGCATGCCTCACTCCCCTTTAACAAAAAGGAAAATATATATTAGTGAAATTTTGAAAAGTCTAACTTTGCTTGGTGTGAAATGTGATACTATCATGAGAAGTGTTGTAAAAGACCATCATTCGTATCTAAGCAGCACTGAACTAGGCTGTCCATAATTCAGAATGTAGCTGATAATATGTACGGTGTCACGGACTAGATTACAATGCATTTTTACAACTTCTAATGGTGTCATCCCATTTCACACAAAGCAAAATTAATCTTTTGAAAATTTCGCTGAAATGGCTTCATTTTTGTTAAAGTTATGAACGAATATTTGGGTTCAGCTTGGAGATAAGCTGCATTTTTGGTTGGATAAGAAAACTGCAACCATGGCTTCCTACACAAAAATTATTCATCTTGATTAGTTCTATCACCTCTCTTATTTTATAAAAACAGTTTACGAACAGCCTGTATAAATAAAACTTTCATTTCATTAAATATTAATATCTATTGTTTTGTTGAATTATTTTCCAATATAAAAAATATGGTAACTCTTCTCATCATAACACTAAGCTGTAAACAAAATACATATTTCCATTCGAGAAATCAAAACACACCGCCCTGTTTTATATACTTCATATCCCATCTTGAAACATTTTATGTACTGCTACAGCTCTACCACCTTACAGAATGGGATATCTGTTGCCCTACCCACGAATAAATGTATCGAAATACAGCTGTGGCGTGTGGGTTTTTACTGCAAATTGAATGCGGTTAAAAACAGAACCTTGCTGCGAAGTACTTTGATGATGCTTAATAAAAGATTCATGAAATCCAACAGCTTACCCTCTAAGGACTCTCTTATTCGGAAAAAAAGGATGATGACCTTCTTATAGTTAATAGCAAAGCTGAATATTTTAATACTTTTGCCCATGCTTCTTGCTCTCTAAAAACGAAACTCATAACTACACGCAACTCTTGGATACCCCCCCCCCCCCACACACACACACACTCCCCTCCGCTCAACAACGTGGCATTTTCTGACATATTTACAGAATCATTTTTATATGTAAAGATATTAAATTTGCAGGTAATAATAACTATTGAAGTGATTTGGAATTCAAAAGCGTTTTCCATTATTTTTATATATTTATTACAACTGGAATTATAATCGATTGCTTTTTCATAACGACTTTTTTCGGGATTTTGTGTCTCAAAAATAAAATTAAAACGCAATCTTCGACAGGAATTTATTAAAGATCTTTATAAAAAAAAAAGAGAAAATGTTATTCAAATTCTCAGTTTCTAAATAAGAACATCTGAAAATATTTGCATTTAAGAATAAAAGTGATTGAGTGAATGTGTCGGAAATTATTCAGTTTTTAGATTTAAAAACAGCCATAAATGTTAAAAGATTTGCAATGCAAAATAAACAAAGATAAACATGTTTGCATTATATTCGGATGATGTTTTATGGATTTATTGTGTCTGTAAAATTTATTTTAAATTCAATTGAATTTACTGTTATTTTCAGATTATCACTTTCTAAATTTAATCCGTAATGTTTCCTATCCCAGTTAAATTTTAATTTATAAAATCATTTCGTATACTTCGTGAAGATTGTGAATTTTTTTAAACATTACAATTCGGAATTTGCGTATGAAGCTGAAAACGTATAGTTTGAAGCCCAATTTCAAGTTCAAATATTTTTCAAAATTGTTTATATATTTTTGTTTTTAAAGGTCATTCCACATTTTATTATTATTATTATTATTATTATTATTATTATTATTATTAGTCGTATATTTTAGTTCATTCTACACTTCATATAGATAGAACTTAAAAACTGTATAATTAGTTATCATTTGCCACTTTTTAAATTACGTGTTATTTATAATGGTTAATTTAAAACGCTACATTAAAATGCGATAACTGCTAAAATAAAAATAGAAATTAATGCAAGCTGAGTATTTGATAACTTTAAGGGTTTTCTGTAGAGTTGCAAAAAACCGGTTTATTCCCATGTTTATTTCCAACAGACCCGGTTCATTCTCAGGTTTATTCCCAAAAAACCCGGTTTATTCCCAGGTTTAAACCGGGTTTTTTCTAGTCTATGCAACTCTAGTTTTCTGTCACCATCATATTGTAAATGTTTATAATAAAACTGCATTTTTTTTTTTTTTAAATGATCACACAAATAAAAAATCGTATTTTACTATGCAAAACTAAAATTATCTTGAATGATCTATGTATTTCTTTATTGAATGTATAAGATATTTATTCGAAAGCAGATCGCTTTATTAATTTTCTCTATTTTCGACAGAGTTATGAATTTAAATTATGGCTAGAAATGAATCAAATTATAATAAATTGATTTTGTCGTATAACATTCTAATTTTTAGGAACTGCTGAGTTTGTAAATGCCTTCTACAAGAAAATGGAGTTAGACGCTGGTGCTTTAAAACTGCTATGCTTCATTAACATTCTTCTAGATTACATCTGAGTAACTTTAACTGCTTTTGAAAAGCACTATTATTTACTGGTGCGCCATTTCAGAACTTTTTTTTTTTTTTGTGTGTGTGTGTGGGGGGGGGGTGTTCTTTTCAGGGGGACAAAAATTTCTTTTGATCTTGTAATGCACATCTGAGAAGCAATTGATACAGTTTTATTCTCATACATATTTTTTAAATTAGCCAATCTATTCATTAATTTTAAATGAACCTCGTTTTGAAAATATTCCAATAACAAGACTTTAGCAAATATGATTGGTAATTATTAATTTTGGTGCCTGATGTGTTTATTAAATTATAACGATTATAGTTAAAATATAAAATACATAAACTATATAATAGTATATAATAAAATAATATTATTATATATTATTATATTATTAGTTTATTACATTGTAATAATAATATTATTTTAATAAAATAATAAAATTTTAATTAATTTAAAATTTTAATTAATTAAAATAAAAACTTATTATTATTAAAATTTGATTAATTATCGTTTAAATTGTATTAATTAAATTTTAATTAGCATTTTAATTAATTACAAAAATTTTAATAAAGTAATAATAATATATTCTAATAATAAAATAAAATAAAATATAATAATATGTAATATAATAAAATATATAATATATAAAATATAATATAATGTAATATAATATAATAATATATTATAATATATAACATAAAATTTATAATATATAAAATTTAATAAAATATAAAATATAATAAATAATAATTATATTTTAGTCAAATCTGACAAGTTATTTAGCCTTTGTGCAATTTCTGAAAATATATTTTTGAGTCTAACCTGCGGTGACTGATACATTCTGGAAAATCACATTTCTTGGGAGGGGAAGGAGGTAGAAGGTATGAGGGCTTGGAGGGGTAAGATTTTGATAAATTACATTACAAAGTCAGCTTAAAGTAGGGGGTAAGAGGGCGAGGGGAGAAAAACTTCCACCTCCAAATGGAGCGCCTGATTATTTAAAGGATCAGTAAACTTTAAAATGAGCAAAAATCAACGAAAAATATGAGGTTTTCTTTTTGTGTTAAAATTTCGTTTTAAAAATTTAAAAGTATCAATATATTGTCACAATATTGTCATAAAGTGCATTTTGATAAATCTACAAGTAAATAATGAAAATATCATACTATAATGTATTTCAAATGTATTCTTCACAAAAAAATTTATTTGCGGTCTATATAGAATTTTTAAATTTGCTCCATGCATTTATAATCTTGTTCAAAATTCTTACCATCTCTAAAGCACAATCTTGATACCACTACAGCATATATGTGCATCTGTTTTGGAATGTTGGCTTATTATAGACTTTACATTAGTAATAAAAGCTATAAACATATGTATTTTTATTGAAAATTCAGTTACGAACCAGTTTTGAATGTTATTAATTTTAAATACCCGCCTGTCGGATTGAAAAAGGGAAGCATACATTTTTTAATAAAGATCTTTTAAATAATAAAATATAAAATAAAGTATAGGGGGGGGGGCATTTGGGAAAATAGAACTCATATGAACATTTAATTTTTTTAAAAGTAATTGACAAATTTAATTTTTTTTTTAAATATTCAATAAATTGATTTTTTTTTCGACGTACAAATCACATTGAAAAATTTCTTTTTGGAATAATATTAAAAATTAAAATTAATTTTAAAATCCACCGTCCGCTTAATACGAATTTTCGGATTGTTTTAGAGATTTTAAGAGTTATGATCTCCCGTAATTTGCATTTTTTTTTCTTGTTAACCTAAAAACGAAAACACTGCACCATAAAAAAGAAGTCATATTCGAGATAATGCGTTTCTAAAAATCACAATTAAAATAAAGATAGAGAACTTTACAATTCTTACTTAATCTGTAACATGGCATCCTAATAATAGGACATGTCTTTACTTTAAGTATTGTTTTTTCTTAACAATTATTTTTGTTGTTATCTGCATTTATGAGAAAGTAGGTTCAAAACCGTATAAGTCGGGTGAAACCGGATATCACAATTTTGGCTCAATTTGAGTAGCTCTCTAAGTCTCTAATGGTTGAAAAACTTAGCTATAGGCCAGAAGGTGAAGCGGCCATTACCATCTCCATATACTGGCTTTTATCTAGTTTCTGTGTTTAAAAGTTTATATTATCATTTTTTTTTTCTAGTTTTCAAAAATTTTAACTATGAACACATTTTAAGTTACCGAAACTTTTTATTTTATTATGTGTGGCAAACTTAATAAGGATTTACTTCCCATGATGAAATGTTGCTAACATTTAAAAGGGCATTTTTGCGGCTTGCTTTCCGATCCCCATTCTCTTGGGATAAAACCAAATATCCTATACATTGGGATAAAAAGGACATTGAAAAAATAATAATTGTAGAGTCCGTAAACAATGTTTGAAGAAGAGGCATAGTCAAAACTATATGGACCAGAGCGGTTATGGTTTTTATAAAGCTTATAAAGCTCTGAAGTTCTTTACTTTTCAATTTTAATAAAGATAATTATCCCTTTCTCTTTAAAAATTAAATCATTAGACTTTACAAATGAAACATTATTTGTTTAGTGTAAAATAAAATATATTGTTCTTTCTTAAAAGAAAGTCTGGTTTTTCATTTTCTGTAAGATTAACATATGCATGCGGTTTTACCCTACCAGTTGGGGTAAGACCGGGTGATTTGACTTAAATATAATTTGTAATAAATAAACATTTATTAATAAAAATGTGAAGAACTAATTATGTATTTCAAACGATATTATGGCACGGGTAAGTGTAGAGTATGTACACAATGTTACATTAAATTATGTGGGAAATTCTGGCTTCAAGAAGCAACTAATAATAAGGTATGCGGTTTTACCCTACTTACCCTTATTAAATATAGCATATATCTATATATTTACTGTTGTCACTTATTTTATGTTTCAGCATTTAGTAATTTAAACAAAAGTTCCCTTAAATTTTTTACACCGTTGGTGATTCTTTTATTTTAAATGTATGTTCAATTCTTAAAATTTAAAATAAGGCATTACTTGTCCAAATCAATAATTTATCATAAAGAAAATAATGTTAAGTTATGTCTTATTAAGCCTGTCGTAATCATAGAGGAGGGATTTATATTAGATGTCTATGGTCGTAATATGACAATTTTCAAGCATCTTCAAATTTCTTCCTTAGCCTGTTGTTATAATAATACTACGCAAAATAACTATATATTCTTTTGATTTCACAGTACATGACATATTCGTTAAATTTCAGTAAACATTAACTTTTGTCATTTGGATTGTGCGTTTAATTTTTTTAAACTTAAAAGCATTTTTTCTGCAATAATAATAATAATAATAATAATAACCAAAACGGCTAAAAGCGGGCTGTATATCACTATTAATTGAATAATATTTCTGGTTTTATCAAAACGTTACTGTAATATTTATTTTAAATTGGGCGTGCATATAATTTGTCGCTAACAAAATTCAACAGACTGACTTTTCGTTGCCATCATATATTTAATCAAGCTTAATTATATAGTGGCAACCCTTATTCTCTAGCGATCCCCATTAATTAAAAGAGAAAATTTATCCCTCCTCCGGATTCGTTAATTGGGACATGTCCAAGCCCTCTAAATCAGAAACAAGAAGCTAATAAGACAGTACAGTTAATTTATAGACTCATTTTGTATTAGAACTTATCGAAATCAGTTTTAAAGTTATGAGTCATCCAATAGGCATTTTTTAACTCTAATTACTGAAGTTTGATTTGCTAAGGGTAATTAATATAAGATATGGGTAATTAACTCAAGGCTGCATTTTTTTTCAGAGCTCTAAACATCAGTGGGTTACATATAAATTATTGAAACATATTTGCTATACTAGGTAGTCTTGTTGTGCCAATTAGCAGAATTCAGAGTAATTACGCTAATTAAGAATTCCTTTACACATATTTTTTAAGCAATATGACACTCTTAAAGAAATAAAATTATATTATCTTCTTGTCATTCTTAATTATTTTTTCAAATTATCGTCATCATAAACTTAATAAATTGAACGCTATTTGAAGTATTTCATTAAAAAATGTTTGTTGTTACGTAAATTACAATTTATTTGCTTATGTCTTGTGATTTTTCAGAATATGGAATTCGCTTTTTTTACAATATTATTTAATTCAAAGGTGTGACACTAAAATATTTCAAGTAAGTCCTATCTTCAAAATCCACGTAAATGTTTAAAAAAAAAAAAAAAAAAAAAAAAAAAAAAAAATCTGTGTTTTTTTCCAAATAAATGCTATACATTAAAACAAAGGTTTTAATTTAAAAAATGTTGCAACTTATGTCACACCTTAAGATGTAGTGAAAGTATGGTATAGTGAGTATTGTAAATTTTGGACTTTTGGACAAAAATCCATCTCATGTTATGCATAGAAGAAAAATAAAATAATTTTTTTCTAAATTTTATAGACATGACAAGATTTTTCAAAAAAAAATTTCTTATAAGGGCGTTATATAATACTTCATTGTAGCTATTGCATTGCTATTCACGACGACTTTTTTATTCGTGTAAACGTGTAGTTATCATGATAACTTAGTGTTTCAGATATTTTATTTTGGATGATGTAAACCGAGTATTTTCAAGCGTATATTTTATAAAAATTGCCACATCAATCCTATTTTACTAAATTTTCCCCCCTCTTTTACATGACGAATTAAATATAGGAAAATCTAGGGCTAATGGGAAATGTTTTAATTTCATTACTAGAATCTGTAATTTATAAAATTCCTAGATATTTTTGACAGGCAAATACTTTAAGCAGTTTTCTAATAATAGATAAAAAATGTTAGTCAGATCTTAACTATTGAAAGAGAAATAGCTTTAATTTATGAAATAAAATTTCGTCCCATCTGACCCCGACTATACTCGGTTTTAGGGGAGTCCGATAAATTTCGCTTAAACAGGCGAATTCATGATTTATATCAACATTATAATAAAGTCAATCCCAAATACTTACTTTAAAAATTAACTTTTCTTTCTAAATTTGTAAAACTTATCAAAGGCAAATTGTTTGAGGTATTTAATACCTTGTCATTCTTTTATTGAAAGTTAATTTGGTAAAATTGTATAGTTTTAGAGTATACAAAAAATTGAGGTATACATTACATTTTCTGTACAAAAATGTATCAGTAACATAAATATTATATGCAATAAACATGACAAATTTTATCTATAATCACTTTGCGCCCTCCCCCCCCCCCCAATCTGAAATGTTCCATTAGACCCCATATCATTTTGAACTGCATTTAGGCTTATTGTAAATTAATTATTTATTATTAACACAAAATAATGATTGCAAATGAATAGAATTGACTAAAAACTTCATAACCACATGTAATATTGTTGATAATAGAGTTAATTCTTTATGAAAACATGTATTTATTAAACATAAAAAAAAAACCCCACACTGTTAAGCTTAAGAATGTTTTTCTTCTTACTTTGTAACTAGAGAAAGTAGAAAAAAAATGTCCAATACACTGTAAAAAAAATCTGTAATTTTGACAGACAAATATTGTATTTTTTACAGAAAAAACTGTTTTAAAGATTAACAGTTTTTTCTTGTAAAAAATGTGGATTTTGTAATTTTTACAGAAAAAACTATTTTGATGAAAATATACAGATATTTTCTATAAATTAAACGGTTTTCCAATGGCGCCAAAATTGACAGTTTTTTTCTGTCACTTTGAGAGATTTTTTTTTACAGTGTATTTGTGCTTGGAATGCTGCTATTTCTATCTATTGAATAAAGCCTAAACTGTTAACTAATATATTTTATGAAAAATCTCACTTTTCCTATCATCCCCCATGTCCCATTATCCACCAAACTACCCCACTGATCACCAATTTTTTTTTTTTTTACAATGTAAACTTACGAATATTATACTGTTTCAAAGCATACAAATTAATCAAAATCATTAATATAATTTTTAATCTGAAGGGAAGTGTTTTACATATAATCTACTTTAACTCTTCAAAATAAATTTCTATTCAAACATATCTCACTAAACAGATTCCTGATTTCTATATTAATCAACATATTGATCCCTGGATAAATATGAATTCTTTCAAAAGCGCAAAATAATAGGCAGTTAATTATCGCAGTTCATTTAAAGCAAAATATTATTCCGTATTATTTTTTTTATTTAAATAAAATGAAGATATAAAAGAATTTTTCTTTAAAAAAAATTAATAAATAAATAAATAAATAAATAAATTGCTTTATTTTTACATTACTTAACACTACACTGATGCGTATATATTAGTCAATTAAAATTAAACCTTTAATAAATAAATTCAGTTCCGTAAAACCACTATATTTAAATAAAAATATTCGCCTTATGTAATCACAAAAGTCTGCTATTAAATAAGGCGAAGAAATACTCTTCAAAATTTCTGCTATCTAATCCTAATATGAATATAAAAATACATACTTCCAAAAGAAAATGTAGTGTAGTGTTAGGTTAAGTGTATTGTTCACAAATTATATGAACTAGTAGCTTTAAAATATATATATTAAAAAATATTGCTTTTATTGTTTATCAAAAACAGTAGTTAATTTTCTATCCATCTTATAATTATTTCTACAGGTATATATTTAAGATCTAACAAGAAATTTATTTCCTTAAATAATTATTTACATATATATTAAAATTTCACGTTTCATCTTCCTCCATTTAGAAATTTTAATCTAAAGTAATACCTGAGTTACCCTTTTATATTAACACCATTCAATATTTTTTAGAAAAGAGTACTGTAAACAGTACAAAATAATACAAAAAAATGGGGTAAGAAAATAAAATTATTTTGAAGGAAATTTTAAAGAACAAATTAAGTAGTTTTAAGTAGTAAAAATATGCATGCTTAATTAAAAAATATCGTAAATAACAGGGAATAACATCAATAGCGTAACATTAAAAGAAATATTCTACATGAGAACATTATACAATATCTAGTTAGGCTTTGATTCTGATTTTTACTTTTCTCAAAACATGTGAATACTGTATGCATCAGTATATGTATGCAAGAAACATGGGTGAAATAATAATAATAATAATAGTAATAGTAACTTTCATCAAAATACCATAAAAAGCCCAATTTTTATAATAATATGATACAGATGATACATGACACAAGGTATAAATAGTTAGTAAAGTAATTATCAGAATCTGATATAATAATCATTTCAAAAGTTCAATATATATTTTTTTAATATTTAAGCTCACGATCTGGCATAAATCATGCGAGGTAACTATTTCTTTGTAACTATTTCTTTGTAGAGTCGAACCTCGTTAACGTTAATCTGAAGGGAATCAAAATTTTGTTCATGTGAACAGTAACTAAATTTTTAAAATTCATTTTGACAGGGATTATGAGAGCAATTCATGTTATAAGTAATTCACGTTTAGCGCGTTCGCATTAACGAGGTTCGACTGTATAAATATACGAAATATTTCACAAAATAGTTCTTTAATAAATAAAAAAAACAGCAAAATAAGTTTTAAGGAAAAAATTGTTTTAGAAAGGAGAAAAGAAAGCAAAAAAGGCAAATGACGTTTTAAAAAATATACTGGAAAAATTTTTCGATGGTATGTATGAATGTATATATTTTTTTATTTGTTTGCTCTTTTAACCCTTAATTGCATAGTGATGTAAATTTCCATCACTTTTTATTTAACTTTTAATAAATAAATCAACTTCTTCGCCAACACTTTTATTTATATAGAAATATTAATCCAGTAAATTTCCCGTGAACTATGTTGCTGAACAAAGTTTAAAATATATCTTAAAATTTCTGGTGTCTAATAGTTAATATATGTATAAAAAAACACAATTGTAAAAGAAAACTCATGCAAAGAAAGGTTAAGCAAAAAAAAAAAAAAAAACTGTTTGTTCATTTTAAGAATTTAAATAATTAAATTATAAAATAAGTTTATAAATTCAAACAAGTGATTAAAATTTATTTGCGTTTCGTAGACATTTCCAATTTATCAGATTAAAAAAAATAAATAAATAAGAAGAAATTACGGAAAAACTTTTAATGGATTAGAAACACTAAACGAATCCGTTTTAAGAAAATATTTATTGTGTGCGTGTGTGTGGTCCTTTGTAATAATTTTAGTATTTTATGATAACTCAACACGAAAGGCTGTCCTTATAATTTAAACACTTTTTGCAATCAAAATTATTGAAACAGAATTAGGATTAAATTTATTACATCAATAGTTTTCCCAGACGGGAAATACTCATGTCTGCTTGATATAATTTAAGACCTAATATTTCTTATTTTCTTTCCTTCAATAACTTTAGCTGGCCGTCTTTAGCATGGAAATTACACGAACTCTGATGAATCAATGTTTTAACCTTGGTAAGCAGCTGCGGGCTTTTAAATTTGCATAAAAAATTGCAGTTTTGAGCGGCTATTCCCCATCTATTACCTCTGATACAGACTTAGTCTGAGTTTTTCTTGTTTATATATATATATCTTTCATGAACAGACCGACTTTGAATCATGCTAACAAATTTAAAACCATGACTTCGCGTCTTTATTGGTAAGCATGTCGAGTAAATTTTGTTAGAAGAATGGCATATTATGTTCTCCAGACTATATATATTTTTCTTTATAACGGTTATTAAAGAATACATTGACGTACTCCAAGTCACGTTCATGAGAATAAAAACATGCAATACAAGTTCAAAACAAAGATTCTTTATATAGTTTTAGTTTTCTTTTCGTGTAGTATTCTGTATAGACAGACAGTTAATAATACGTATTTTGAATTTTTGAAGGGAAAAGTGATGCTGTATTCTCATTGTAAACTTTAAAAAATACGTGAATTTTCAAATTTTGTCTTTAAATTCACAATCTACATTGGGCTACAACCTTTTAAAACACAGCTTCAATCTTCCATATTTGTTTTACATGAAATTATTTCGCTTTCTTCTCCAATTACTCTATAATTTTAGTTTTTGCTTGAAACCTTTTTCAGTAACAAATGACAATGAGCGCCCACAGCCATTTCTGGAAATCAATAGGTAAGTTGGAAGCTTTCTACATTTATGCAGTTAAATTTTAAGATATTTATCAATAATAAGGTTATCAAGATATGAAGTTTTGAATTTCACTATAGAGATGTTGTTTTAAAAATGCTCTAGGCAATTAAATACCACTTCTTTTATAAATTCTCATACGCAATTAAAATATTTTACAGGCATTTCTTTTAAAAATTTACTGAATTTTATAAATTATCATATGTAATTAAAGTAATTTAAAGTCATTTATATAAAAAAATTATTTAAAATTAATAATTATAATGCCTTAATATTCCTAATTGTAATTTGACTTAAGTAATTTTTTTGCATCATAACACATGGGCTGATAAGTTCCCGGTCTAATAAAGAAAACACAACTTTTTAACAAAGCTTTATAACTTTATGACTTTATAACTTTATAACTTTAATAAATAACATAACTTTAATAATAAGTAATAATAATTTAATAATAATAATAATAATAATTTAAAACTAATAATTTTATAATAATAATTTAATAATAATAATTTTAAAAATAATTTTATAATAATAATTTTATAATAATAATTTAATAAATGATTAATAATAATAATTTAATAAGAAATAACATAATTTAATAACGAAAAAGCTCCAAACAGTGCTCAGAACTCGTTGTTGTTTTTGGTCAAAAGTCAACACGCGCGGCAGCCACTTTGACAACAGCTTTTTCATAGACAAATGTTCATTCAAAATAAAACCTACACGTTCCTTGGATATCTTCAGAGTCTGAGCTATCTCCTGCAACTTCACTTTACGGTTCCCCAAAACGATTTTACGGATTTTTTTTATGTTTTCCGGAGTAACCACCTCTTTTGCGTGGTGCATCACTGGTGTCCGTACGACCACGTTTAAATTCAGCAAACCAGTCAATAATGGTTGATTTACCTGGTGCAGTGTCCGGATAACGCTTATCTAGCCAAGCTTTTGTTTGAACGGTATTTTTTCCCCCATCAAATAACAATTCTTGAAATTCTTGTTATCCATTTTTTTGTTTATCAACAAAGTCGCTCAACTAAAACCACTCTAACGTTTCATCCACACGGCGAATCGTCATGGCATTTTTTCTACTACCTTTTAAAGGTTAGTATTTACTAAAAAAAACATCGGTTCGGTGATTGCAATGCCATCTGTGTGCCAGACCGGGAACTTATCAGCCCATGTGTTATGTTAAGTATAGAAGCATTTTCATATTTGATTTCTGAATTGACTCTTAAACTTTAATTTTTCTTAGAAGATCGAGTGCCATAAAATTTAGAAATATATACAACTATATCATTTAATGTGTATTTTCTAATTTTAATTTAAAAATAGATACGGAGATAAAAAAAAAAATTAAATATAATATGAATGCTCACAAACAGATGTTACACAAGAACACGAATAATGATAATAAATATTAGGACTCCAAGAAATCAATGTATCATTATTATGTAAATTTGACACTGGTATAATTGTCATTGAACATAGATTATTCTCATGTTGATTACACAATTATCTATGATTTAAGATAGAACATATAAAGTAAATTAATATCATTCGAGAAAAAAGCAAAATTCAAGACTTCGATGCAATGTAAATTTTAAATAATTTACTTTTAAACGCGCGATTGTTGTCCATTCGCTTTAGATGAGCAGTAGCGCCACTTATATAGAATTAAACAATTTCAATCAATCAAATCATTAATAACCAAACAAAAATTATTATTTTTTTCTTGTGTTATTTTGTAATCAGTAATTCTATTGTATGGAATTCTGACAAATGTGATTCCTTTAAGCAACTGTCCAAACATATACGTGTCCAAATTACACACAAACAAATAATTCAACTTAAATATTTTCGTTTATTATGCTTATGAAACCAAATTTATAAACAATCTTAATTAGGAAAAGTATTAAATAGTGCTTTAATACATCCTTATTAGTACATATGCTATCATAAAATATTAATAATTATTTACATATTTCCAATATTGAAATTTTCATGTGGGGATGCTTTTATTACAGAAATAGAAGAAGAAATGAAATATTCATTTAAAAGTTAAAAATAATTCTACAAATAAACTGTGCATATTTATAAATATTCTGTCATTTCTAACGCGAATAAAATAGCGCATTGGTAGGTATCATAATTCATGAGCTATTTTTTGTAACATATAAGTACTACTACAACACACTTTAAAACAAAATAAATTTAAAGTTTATAAAAAATGTTATTACATCAGAATTATTAACATTTAAATGGCCTTTAGTAACTTTTTAAAAATATGTATAAATTTGCATGTTTTGTCTTTTTAATATTTCGGAAGATGTCATAGCTTTATTTGCACATTTCGGAATTATAACTAAAATAATATTTTAAGGATGTTCTCTTATTCAAACAGGGTACTTTCTGACACATTTTTAAAACTCATTTTTGTTCGCAAACGCATGAAATTGGCAGATGTTCTTATTCAGAAACTATGTAATCGAAAGACGTTTTCCATTTTTTGGTAAAGGCAGAAGATCTTTCAGAAAATACTGTCAAACTCGGCGTTTAGAACCGAATATCCGACGCGCCAGCCAAAAAAGCGCGAAAAACGTGTCGTCTCGTGACCAGAATAGTTTATAACGCGATAAGTAATATATTTATATAAAAAAATGGAAAACTCATTTCGATTCCAAATCGCTTCCGTAGTCAGGCCTGCCAATTGCGTTTAAAAATGAGTCAGAAAATGGGTCAGAAAGTTTCGCGTTGTTGAGTAGGTCATTTGAATACCACCTTAATGTCGTATAGCTTTTTTTTTTAATTTATAAGTTTTTTTTTTTAATAAAGATTTTTACATAAATGAAGAACGGCCTAATCACATGGTCTTTATTACGTCAAAAGACAAAACTGTAAATGTTACTATATAAGTATTATTAACATTTAAATGGCAGAAAGATGCCTAAAGTAACATTTAATAAAATAAATTTACATTTTTCGTCTTTTTAATATTTCGGAAGATGTCATAGCTTTATTTGCACATTTCGGAATTAAGACTAAAATAATATTTTAATGTCGTTTAGTTTTTTTTTCCTTTTAGTATAACTCCTAGAATTTTAATTAGAGTTCTATGAGAAACGAGAAACAGCCTAATCACATGGCTTTTAATTCAAATGACAAAATTGTAAAATGATTATTCCCAAAGTATTCTGAAAAAAAGAAAAAATAATAATCCTATAATATTTTTTTTTTCTAAAGTCATTTACTAATATAAATATATAAACACGTTAAAAGAGAAACAGCATTTCGCCAGAAAGTTTTGTATATTTTAACTAACGATCATTCTGCGTTTATGTGGAATAATTTTATATTTGAATACGATAGTTTATTTATTTTTTAAAAACAACATTTATTAGCTTTTTTTTTTTCCTTGTAGAAGAATACTTTGTATAAACCATTATATATTTATGGAAATTAAATTTATTGTTTGTATTTAATATGATCCATTATGCATTGTAAATTACTTAATTTTCATGAAAAACGCATTTTTATTGGTGGATTGAATTCCTGAAAATATATTTATAAAATTGCTTATTTTGAAAAAAGAATATCATAATATTTTTGCAATTTCATTCGTGACGTCTTGAGAACATGACATAAAATATTTACATGAAAAGCTAAGAAGAAATATGAAATAATTAATGCATGTTAGCAAATTTTAAAGGAGAGAAGAAACGAAGATACACGCTGAGATATTTCCATTGAACATACTAGAATAAAGTTTAAATTTTTATTCTTATAATTCAATTAGCTCTAATATGAATCAACAAATAAATGAATTCTTTAATAAATTTGAAAATAATGTTTAAAAAAAATTCGATTGAATTGAATACATTTTTAATAAACTTAAAGTGAAGGAAGTTAAAAAGCAATTAAGATAATTTGTTTACTTCTTTATGGAGATTACTAATAAAAATCTTAAAATAAAGTATCACTAATTTCGAACATAAACTTTAAAGCATTGAAAAACAGTTAAACCATATACTACGTAAAATCATTATTTTGTTAAATAAATGATTTAACCGCCTAATGTGCAAGTTCGATTATAATTTAATTTTTAAATACGACCTCAAATCCGAATGAATATATGAAGTATGGCACTTTTTTGTTGCAGAGCATTTTTTTAAATGTATTTTCCAATGATGACTTAAAACGTATTTCTTAGAATTACAATTTAATATTTTATATAAAATTAAACTTAATTATGCATACACTCTCAGAAAAAACTGTAAATTTATGAGCGTTTGCCCTTCAATTTTCACGGGCAACAGCCTTATTTGATGAAAAACGGTCTGATTCACTAAATAAGCGGCCTTATCCCTTAGATAATTAGAAAATTAAGAGCAATCCACATATTCTTACAGTTCTAGCCCATATGTTAGCAAAAATACGGTATGACTCCATACATTGTCTCTGCTAGGGTGTAACCCTTCATTTTACTCGTGTTTCGAAAATTTTAACCCGCCAAAACAGCGATTCTGTGATGATTATCTAACGTGCTACGTGCTACGAAACAGTAAGCAAAGTGTTATTGTGTTTTAAAGTGCATTATATCCTGTGCATTATAATGCTATATTACTTTGCCCCGTAAAATTACGGGCTGCACAAAATGATGGGCATGGATTTTTTTTTTTTTTTTTTTTTTTTTTTAATGGGGCATGACTGGAATCTCTGCTGCCGGCCTCTGTCCGTAATTTTACTGCAATTTGTTTTACAGTGTACATCTTTTATATAAAAATTAAACTCCTTTATATACATTTGTTTTTATAAAAACTAAACACATTTATAATAAATTTTAAACAAGTACTGAAAACTTTACTTTTCAATATAATATACTAAGAAAGAGTATTCAAACAAATTTACAGCCTATAAATATTTGTTGATATAAAGCGAAGGAAAGTTTTATTTCTGATATTTCCCATTCATTTTGCTTGTTTATTTTTGCTTAAATAATTTCCTGATTACAAAATGTTTTTAACGATAAGTACATTTATATTACGATAAGTATATTACAATAAGTACACAAGTAACGGTTAGTACATTTTTCAAACAGAATTTAAAGCTCGACATTTTAGAACATCTTGCAGAAATTAGCTGTTACTCCCACCACAGAAAATAAAGTTATTGCTTATAACAAACTTTTAACAGCTAATAAAAATTTTAAATTCCTAAAAAATTGTATAAACATATTTGCTGTGATTCTTTCTCTATAAATATGATTCTAGAGATCTAAATTTTAACGTAAAACATAGCATTCAAATAAATCACAAAAGAAACTGAAAAAAAAAAAAATTTCATTTCGGGCAAAAGTTCAGAAACCAAAGAACAATATTAAAACTCTTGGAAGCACTAACACAAAACCCGATCATACCATAGAGAGTCTCTGAGCTTGGTATTCATTCGAATACCCCAAATTTCGGGTCTCCAAAATCAGGCTCCCAGGGTCACTGCCCAGTTGTCTCATGTTTTATCAGGCCTTGACACTACCACATATAGTTTCTAACTTAACCTTTGAACATCAGAAATAGTCATAAGAGATGTTTCATTAACTACTTGAAAAACAGCTTCCGGTTCCATTGATTTCGAGATAACTAATAACCAAAAGGCACGCAAATGTTATGCACAAAAATTCAATCAAACAAATTAATAAATCAGTCTCATTATACTGGTTTTATATGAAATATTTTTTAACCACAAAAAATGTAGACAATTTATTATCTTGCGATGTCACATCACTAAAAGATAATTATGCATACCAGAACTGAACTTCCATTAAATGAGCTGTGGGAATTTATTTAAACAAAAAAAAAGGAGATGATAGAAATATATTAATTCAACAGACATCATGAAAACTTCATCAATATTTCTTTCTCTTTTTGTTTTTCTTCCTTTTTTTAAAATCATTTTAAAAATTATAATTCTTTATGTAATGTATTTCAACTCATTCGTATATTGATTACACGAAGTATTTTTAAACGTTTTGTCCACGTTTATAAGTTGGAATTGAACCTGAACATTGTTTCAGAGATTCAAGATAAATTTATTTTATTCGATATTAAATAAAATTATGAATGCTACAAATATGTACTTTTTAATTCTAAAAATTATACACCTTTGTTGTGTGCATGCGTGTGCGCATATATCTTTGGAAATGAGTTTGATTGGATTGTTTCAGATCTGATTATAAAATGAGTAAAATATGTGTTGTTTGGAATTCAGTTACAACAACGTCTATTAGAAGTTACTATTTGAAGTACACAATGACCTTATACTATAAGTTAATTACTCTACGCTCAGTTTAGCAATGTAAAAATTCATGTTTATTATTATGACCTTATACTATTTTCAAATTTTTTCTTGCAACTACAATCTGATCTGACCTTCACCGTGCGTTACGGTATTCTTAATTTTGAGTACCACTATTTTTCAAATAATAACCTTCGTCTTATTTAATTGCAGAATTCGTAATAACTTTCTGCGATTAAATATAGTGATTACTATTCGGAAATAGTACTGTTCAAAAGTAAGGGCTGTGTTCATAACATACAGCTTGTAAATTGCCCCTTATTGGTATCATTACTCAAAAGAAACGATGGCGT
Organism: Maratus michaelseni; assembly: GCA_963931845.1. NCBI lineage: Eukaryota > Metazoa > Arthropoda > Arachnida > Araneae > Salticidae > Maratus > Maratus michaelseni. The sequence goes on from OZ007599.1 coordinate 224,899,732, forward strand.
ATTAAATCATTAAATTAATCCTCTCCCTCAACAAAAACAAATTTATAAAATATTATTTTAATTCATTTTTAGAGTATCACTAATTCTTACTCATTAAAGTTTGAAGTACAAAATATTTTGAGCTACCTATAAAATAAGTATAATTTAGAGATTTCGAAAATCTATACTAACTAGACTGGTTTTAATATAAGATTATTATTTCTACAGATAAGAATTTGATTTATAAAACAATAAAAAACTGAAAGACGTGTTTTTAGTATCTGAAAACACTGAAAATTCATTAACTTTAAAGTATCATAATTCGGAAACTTTTGGTCGTAAGAGAATGAACTTTTTAAATGCCCTTCTTAGACAAGGTCAACATTCTTCTAAATATAATTTAAATGAAATGAGAGGGGGGGGGTGTAAATAATTAAATTCCGTATTTTAATTTGTAATACAGCCTTTTGTAAAGTAAATGCCATATCTAAACGCTTTACTTCATTTGTATACGCTGTATTGGGCCGGCATCCGCCTCATAAAGATAGAGAAGATAATAAAGTAACTGAAGAAATGTCGCAATGGTGTAATCGGTAGCACGATGGTTGACAAGTTTAAGGCCCACGCTGCTGATTCCCGGCTGCGGCGGGTTCTACAACTTTTTTCTAATTGGAAGTGTTTCTTTATCACCAGAAGATATTTAAAAAATTTAAAAAGTTTAAAATATTAAATAAAAATTTCAAAAACGATAAACAATATTTGGATGAGTATGTGGAAGTTTCAAAACGTTACTTAATATATTTTTGAGTTCAAAAATTTGAGTTGTAAAAACTTTCTCTAAAAAAATGGGCATAAGTCAAACTGACTTTTTTTTGTTTGTCAAAAGTCAAATAGTTTAAATTAGTTTTAAAGGAAAACTAAAATCACGATTAGATTTCAAGGAAATTGCTATATTGAACATATTTGAGCATGTAAAGATTAAAAAAAAAAAAAAAAAATCTAAATTTTGTCAGAAAGTACAGTTAAAAACGTGCTTTTCAGTTGAGAACATTCTTAAGAGAAAACCGCCATAACCTCTATTTTGAGTCACTCATTATGTTGACGTAACACGATTGTAATAATGACACCGAAAATACAATGTAGAAAGAGTACACATGTGAAATAAATGTTTAGAAAAAATTTAAATAAATAAATATATATATATATATATGTGTGTGTGTGTGTGTGTGTGTGTGTGTGTGTGTGTGTGTGTGTGTGTAATTTTCACATTTCATTCACAAGTTTAAAAAACATATGTTATTTTGTCATGTTATTTGGATTACATTATTTAACTTTGTTACTTAAAAAACGGAGCATTTTTTTTATTAAACCATATTTCAAAAATATACAAACAATTGTACAAAAAAGAGATTTCATTTCAAAGTACAATATAAACCTATATATATATATTTAAAAGGTGAAGTGGGGAAAGCGCTAAACATATTTAAAAATAAATTCTTACATTTTCAACGACCATTACCCATTAATGTAAAAGATATTGAACACTTAAATAGCCTCAGGGCCTATATTCCTGGCGAATTTAAAAGATTTTATGTAGAAATTTCATTATGGCCAACCAAATATTACAGTAGGGGAGATGGGGGATGAATGGGATAAGGGATGGATGGGACGCTCTCAATATTTCAGACAATAAACATTTTTTTTTAGTTGCTTCCTATCCTCATAGATTTCACTACCATAGTGTGCTTCAGAACCAAAAGCAAAAGCACATGGCTGTTTTCAGTTTTCTTCAAATTTGCATTTCCTGAAAACTCTGTGCTTAAAAGTAATTTTTTTACATTTGAAGTTACTTAAATATCTTATGCAATGTAAACAATTAAGATGTGTTGTAGTTTTTTATTTAAAGGCTCAATATTGGTAATTAAAATGAATGCATATTAACCATTGTGACAAAATAATTTCTGAGACAAAATAGCTGACAATTAATTATATATGCATCATGGGGATGATTGGGACATTTCAAATGGAGATGAATGGGACTGCTTCATTCATCCCTAGAGGATACTGAAATTTTTTTATTAACTAAATAATATTATATAGGTTGATAAATTAATACTTTATGGTAATTATTCTTTTAACATTTCATCCTCTTTGTAGCTATCGTCTTCAGTCCACCGTTTATGGGCCTTTTAAGGCAAAGCTGAGATGAGTCCAAGATCATTGACTAACAAATAATCCTGGAGATCATATTACAATTTATAATCTCTCAGCTTTTGCCAAGGCGGCATTTTTGTTCAGCTTTTAGTCCTTAACATTGAATACGGGAAGGAAAATGTTTGTGTCCCATTCATCCCTGCTGTGGGGATGATTTGGACATAGAAGAACGTTTTTTGAAATTTAATTTATATATCTGTATAATAATAATCTTGAAAAAATATTGTGCATAAGATGTAGTCAAACACTTAAAGTTTGACATGTGATATATAATATTGATAATAACTTATATAAAATATTAAAAATAAATATGTTTGTGAAAATGTCCCATTCATCCCCCATCTCCCCTATATTTTTTCCATGTCTCACATCATGTATCAACCAATGTACCTTAATATTTGTTCGATGTATTTTTTTAAAAGTTTTTCAATAGATATTCTATCTATTTTAAGTCAAACTATCTTTTAAAAAATAATAATTTATCCTCATTGCATTATAGAAAGGTCACTTGTCCCAAATTTTTTATTACATCATTTATATATCATGCATGAAGAAATTTCAACAATGTGAACTAATGTTAACTCATATTTATATTGTAACTTAAAATAACACTTAAAAAAAAAGTACCTTTATATTTCTCAAGAAAACGTTTTTTGTGTCTGCTGAAAAGTTCATTTTTCGGACACGTGCTCTTTTCTAGAATGACTGATTCAAATGCATTTTTATCCCACACTCCCAAAATCTTTAAAAATATAACTGAACTCTCTCATATACATTTTTTTAAATCTTAAAACCAACCGGTAGGAGATAGTAAGGAAGACTTTACTGAAATCCAACAATCTAAATAATAAACATTCACGATTTCTAATACATAAAAGTCGTTAATCTGACTTATTTATATACAGCTGTGTATTTTTATATCAACAAAAAGTAAGCACAATTCATATACCAATGCCTTAAACTTTCTGAAACAAAGAAGTCCGTAGTTACCAACTGCTACAATTTTTTTGTCACCACTATTTATCGTACCGTTAATTGCAGATTTCTGTAATTATATATGGCAAGGATTACTTTTAAAAAACAGTGGTGATAAAAATCATAACAGCTATATGTGCTAGTCCTTCTAATAACAATTTCACTATATTTTTATTAATATATATTTTATTTTAATACATTTGAATCAGTTTTTAAATGTTCAAAGTATTTCAAAATGATTAATTTTGCTTAAAGCGGTTCTGAAAAAGAAAAAAAGAAATCCCCCGCTCTACAACGCAAACATTTCTCACATATTTTCTGGCTCATTTTTAAAGACAAAATCATGGCACTTGCAGACATGATTATGGAAGTAATTTGTAATCGAACAGGTTTTTTTTTTTTTTTGATAAATGAGCCCATCTTGAGTCATAAGCGATTGTTGTCTTATGAAATCAGTGTTTTTCATTTCGCGCGCTGTCACGTCCGGAAATTCGGTTCAAAATTATAACTTTGACAGCATTTTCTGTGAAAAATTATCTGCCTTTACCGAAAAATGGAAAAAAAAAACATTTCGGTTACAAACTTCGGAATAAGAACACCTGCCAATTTCAAGCATTTCTGAACAAAAATGAACTATAAAATGTGTAAAAAAGTAGCCAGTTTGTATTTGAGAAAAGTTTAAGAAAAATGTTTTTTTGCCGCTCAACAACGTGAAACTTTCTGACACATTCATGGACTTATTTTTAAACTTAAAAGCGTGAAAATAGGCCCTTGGCGGCTCTAGAGGATAATTAAAATGATTTGGAACCCAATAGTGTTTTTGATTTTTCGAAAAATGTATTACATCTTTAATTATAAGCGACTGCTGTTCAACGACGACCGTTCTCAGGCTGTCGCGCCCTGAAATTCGATCCAAAATGCCAAATAGGACAGCATTTTCTGGAAGTTCTTTTGACTTTATCGAAAAAGGTAAACGCTGTTAAATTTCATAGTTCCTGAAGAAGAGATACTGCCAATCTCATGCATTTACGGATAAAAATATATTCAGGAATGTGTCAGAAAATAGCCAGCTTGAATTAGAGAATAACCTTAAATGCTACACAGAATACGTAGAGAAATTAATCTAGAGAAATACCTCTTTTACTAAAGGATAGTGGGGAAACAATTATCACGATGATTACATTTTCTTCCTTATTGCAAGTTACTTGGTCTTTTGGGACTTGACGCCGGATAAAATTTCCCAAATACAATTTTGGAAGCGGAAAGACTTGCAATAATTACGTTTGAACGTCAACAGTGTTTATAGCATTTCTGCTCCCAAAGGAACAATTTGAAACAACATTGGCCATTTCGCAAAGAACGCAACAAACATTTTATGCTGATATTAAAAGAAAAGTGTTAATGAAATCTTCTGAACTCATTTAGAAATATATTCTATAGTTTTAATGTGATCCTGACTTAAAGAATTAATTTGGAATACCCTTTTGATTGTTTTTTATTGACCAGTAATCAGATATTTACCCTAGAAAATTCAATTTAATTTTTTGACTGTTTTACGAGATTTATTCAAATTTAAAATATTTACTGGGTTTTAAAACGATTTCATAGATGTCAGTGTGTCAGTTCCATGAATAACACAAATTAAGTTAAAATACATATATATAAGACTTTCGTTATTGGGGACTTATAAGGGAGGCCATTTTAATGTCCGCACTAACCGCAGTCTCATTAAACAATGGAAACATTTAAATGGTGTAAAAAAATCCCTTTTGATGAATAAACTGAATTCAGTTTTTGACAGATATTAAATAGATTACTAACTTAATGTTAAAATAAACAATTTTTTCTTTTAATAATAAATTTAGTTCAAAAGCCAGTTAGTGATAATTTGTTAATGCAAAATAAATAAATTATTGGGGCAAAAAATGTAAAGAAATCGCCATTATTTGACTTTAATTAAACTAATCTCTCATTTTTCTTTGCATTACTTGAACAAGGGTCTTTTTTTTATCCCATAATTTTCTAGTTATGCTACTCGAAAATTTAGTCTGTTACATTTCACATTTTGATTGGTAATATCGGCAAACAGCCATTAGCAATTATTGAACCTCTCACTTTTGTATGGTAGAATGATTTCTTTTTCCTCATTATTGTCACTGACAGTTTCTTGATATTTAAATAATCAAAGTTACTTCAAGGTTGCTTTTGAAAAAAAAAATATATATACACACAAAAGCAGTTTCGATTTTGTTCGGCCGACTTGTGAAAAATTATCGGCATTATCTTATGTGTCCTTAACAGTTTTTTTTCTCTGACACAATAAATTAAAAATAAGGACAATACGCCACTTTATCCGTACTAAAATATTTGCTAGTTCAAAACCAGTTAGTGATAATTTGTTATGCAAAATAAATAAATTACTGGGGCAAAAAAAAAAAAAAAAAATGTAAAGAAATAGCAATTATTGAACCTCTCACTTTTTTTATGGTAGAAAGTTTTCTTTCTCCTCTTGTCACTGACAATTTCTTGCTATCTCAACAACCAAAGTTACTTAAGTTGCTTTTGAAAAAAAAAAAAAAAAAAAAAAAGAAAAAAAAAAAAAAGAAATCTATGTATATATATATAATTTGTAAATTGACTCTGCTATTTGGTAGAGTTATTTCATAGTATTTGGTCAATATCTTATGTTTCAATGGGTTAATTGTACAGAAAGCTTATATATATACACACAAAAGCAGTTTCGATTTTCCTTGGCCGACGTGTAAAAAAATTATCGGCATTATCTGATGTGTTTTTAACCCCTTAACAGTTTCGTTTTTTTTTTTACACATTAAACTAAAAATAAGAACAATACACCAGTTTTTCCGTACTAAAATATTTGCTTTATATAATTGTAAAATGCCTGCCAATTAGTAACGCAAAGATTACAGTTAAAAAGTAGCAATAGTTTTTTGTAACAAAGCAAGCAAACTCTTCTTGTCTGAGCTGAGTTCGGGCAAAACTGTTAAGTGGCTAACATTAATTGCAAATAGGAAATGATGGGGGAAATAAAATCGCCCTCATTAACCAAAGATACATCTTAAGTCGAGAAGCATTAACGAGAGTTCACTGCATATATTGTACTGAAAAAAATATTGAAATAAGATAGACATTGTTGTTTGTATATTCCATACTAAAGGAGATGGGGGAGGATGCAAAGGAGAATCAAAAAGTAACTTATTTCCTATGTATTTTTCAGGAAGGTTTGATACATCTACAGAACTTTATTTATAATATATAAAATTTAAACACAGATTTTTCATTTATATATCTCATCTGAAAATTATTAATGATAAAAGACAAAATAAACTCGAATTATTAATGTTTCAGAAATTTTCCGCGGTTCAAACTGAGAAATAACGTATGTTAACATCAGTGTATATTAAAGTTAATTATTGTAATTAAAAGAGAGTGGTTAAAAAAAGAAGTTTCTTTAATTAAAAAGTTATTAATTTCTGATACGTTGCTATATACATGTGATATGATTTTCCTACATAACTTTTTTTAAATTTTATTTTTTCATTTTTGCTATATGCATTTCCAAATACAAAATAGATTAAAATTTTCTGTTCTGTAAAAAATAAATAAATAAATAAATAAATATAAATAAAGCAAATACTAATTTTTCATCGATTTAACATGACTTATGTTGCCTATTTCCTTAAAATATAAACTAAAATTATTTTAAATTTTCTGCATGTAGTTTACACACATTTTATAAAGTTATTTTATAAATATATGATAGAATTATACAGAAAATTAGAAAAATTTATATATTGAATGTTCAGGCTTAAAACAAATAAGAATTTGTAGAAACATCCTCTTAAAAATGTTAAGAGAAATTAAAATAAAAAAAATATTTAATGTTTTTGCCCCCATCTCAAAACATGCGGAATTATATATCAAAAATTAAGTTTGCATCTGCGCGTTGAATTATATTTATAGTATCTAAATAATTAAAACATCTATTTTTATCGAGAAATATTTAAAATTCAAACAGGTAACTTTTCTTCTGTTTGATAGAAAACTTAATTCTAGAAAATAGAACGTTTTTTTTTTTTTTTTATATTATTATTAGTATTCTGAAAATGACAGAAGTAAAATTGCACTTAATATTAAAATTTAAAAAAAAATCATGTTGTGTTTTATTTTTAAATGTAATTGAAATATCACATCAAAAACAAAGACGATTTTTGCTGTATTTGTAGAAAAAAAGCTTTAAAATTTATTATTAAGTGATATTGGATGTATAAGTGAAAAACTTACAATAATTAATTTAAATAATTAAATAATTGTTTCCTGCATTTATACTTTGATTGTTAGAAAACATCACATCTTCGGTATCTCATGCAAAACATTAGAATAAAAAAAATAATAACTTGTAATTAATTTAAATAAAAATTTCCTGATATTATACATTTATAAATTTATAAAAACGTTTTGAAAACAAATTTATTAAATATCGATATTTTCATAATGCATAGATGATATATTAGTTTAATCTATAAAATTTCCAGATGTGTATCACAAATAGCCAAATTTTCTTAATACACATTTAAAAAAACATCTACAAACAAACATACATATAACATAAACAAAGTAAACATTTGCTTCAAATCTTTTAACTATATTTCTTTAAATGAGCCACATATGAAAAAAAATCATCATTATAAACAGACTTTTATGTTAAATTAAAAAAGCTTTGACAGTAAATATTTAGCCAGTGGTAGCATTCAATAGTTAAACATCCAAACATCGCACAATAAATAAATAAATAAACGGAATCCTACAAAAAAACGTATCATGTGTTTTTTTGATTTTTTTTTTTTATATAAGTCATTAAAAAACTTTTAAATGATCAAAATATTTGTATGAATACACACATCATTAAATATATATATATTTGTATATGCTGCATTTTTCAGAGTTTCTTCCATTAAATTGCACTGTGGGAAAATTAGAGTACAACAAGTCAAAAGTTATCGCAGTTGCTTATTTCTGCGCCATTAATTAAAAACTTCGTTTATATTACATCACACATTTACATTCACATGTCAGATAAAAGTTTTAAAAAAGATGGTACGTTTATAACATGTAAAAATCTAAACTTTAAAAACAATGCTTATGGGACACATGTGTTTAAATACGGTCATAGTTAGTATATTTAAGATACAGCATTTAAAAAATCTATAACCATTTTCTATTGATATATTTCATCTAATTTTTTTTTTTTAACTTTCAACGAAGACACCATAATTGTATTATGTTACAAAAATGCAGCATAAATTGATTAATCAGTTTTATATATTGTGGATGAATTAAAATATATAACAGAAAACATACCTGTAATGCTGAATAAAATCTATCATTTGATAAACAATAATTTTATAAAATAAAATTTTAAAAACAAATTTCATGCAAAACATTGCAAAATTTACACAACATTAGACATGATCAAATGCGTGAATGATTATAACGATTTTTCAATGCTTATGTTGAAAGTATTAATTATTTAACCACCCCTCAATAAATTCAACCTTCTTCCCCCTATAATAAAAAGAAAGACATCAAGATTGGCCCGGTCCGAAAGGCTATCAGCTACCGGTGATAGAGCCCCAAGGGCAAGTGTCCCATATTGGCGGCCCAATTGGTCTAGTACAACAAGCCTATTGTGACGTCACTATACCGTTAATATCAAGCGATCGCCGAAAGCCTTCCTATCACCAAAAATATCTTTTATACTTTATCTGCATAGTTAAGATACTTCAGATTGTACTACAGCCAAGGTAAAATTTTATATAATTTATATTAGTATTATTATTTTATGATATAAGTGAAAGATAAAGGATTATATATATATATATATATATATATATATATATATATATATAATTTTTCCTGTATAATATGAATCAGGACAATGTTAATATAATTTAGACGTTTTCCCTTTTTTAAAAGAAACAATAAATATTATGAGCAAAAATTGTAAGAAACGAATAAAATAAATATGCACCGCAAATAAATAAATAAATAAGCTTTATAAACGAATAAAATAAATAAGCAAACAAGAGTTCCTTTGAATATAAATTGTTTTTTGACAAGTTAGACTGGTATGAAATGTATTTATTCAAATTTAATTAATATTTTTAAGTGCGCTAATTTTTAGAATCAATTAATTAATTAATAAATAATATATTTCTGAAAACTGAAAATAAGTCTTTTATTGAAAATGATTTTTAAAAATTCCAACTACATGTTACATGAGGTATGTTCTTCCGCTATGGTTCGTTTTACGCGGATAAATCATTCTTTATAAGTCATCGCTTCATCCCACAAATTTGACATAAAATGATCACTTTTGATAAAAATATATTTATGAAAAGCAAATTTTACTCAAGATGTTAAAAAAAAAAAAAAAAAAAAAAAAAAAAACGATGTTTATATTTTTTTCACTAAATTTTATCCTGTTCTTCGCAAAAATTTAAATTATTGCGCTTTTAGGAGCTGTGAGAGTAGATTATTATTTATATGACTTACTTACGGTTCTTTTTTCTTTTATTTCAGTTAAACGCAACAGTTACATCTGGATTTATTTTTCTAAAACTAAGGAATTATTTTGTGACATTTAAATTTTTAAAGTATTAAAACAATTTAATCCTTATTTTATGCTTTAAATTAAGAAATCCACGACATCTATAATGTAAAACTGTTCATAATATCTAAACGAAATTAAATTTGTGCAATTTAAATATTTATTTTAAAATTTCGTGTGTACATTTGTAGTCATACTTTTTCTTCAAATTTAATTCATGTTTATGGTTTTATATGAATGTTGTAATAATTAGAATTTTTATCCTTTGAAAATGTATCGAATTTTTTCTGTATAAATATTATTATTTGAGTTGAAAGAAACTCAAATAATTTTTTTTTTTGTTATTTTATTTCGCCAATGTTAATGAGCAAAGAAGTAAAACTACTATTCGCATAAAATTCAGAATTAATCAGATTAATTGAATGAAACTAATGCAGGGATATCGGAAAATTTACTATCGAATATAATATATTAAATAACGTAAAAAGTTTTTACTTTTATTTTCTTGAATGAAAATAAATATTTATTATTATTGGCAGTTTAAACGCTTCGTGTTTTAAAAAGACATTCAGATGGTCAGGGCCGGCGCAATGTCCCGTGGGGCCCTTATTACTTAGTGGAGCCCAACGTCTCTGACTGCAATATTCGACTATTAAAAATCATTCTTAAAAATTGTGTGTATCATAGAATAATTTATAATATAGAGTATAAAATGTATGAAAAATAACATGCAAATTCTTTCACATGTAATGTGTATAATTATTTTTAATTTCTAAAAAATGTTATATCCTTTGGAATATTTTAAATATTCATTTTTTGCATTTACGGTTACTTTCGGGGTCTTCACATCTATAGATTCCCTGACAATTATATCAACTTTGTCTGTAAGAAATAGTTAATATTATCTTATTTTGGCGAAAAAACATTTAAAGACAAATTTAGAGCAATAATATTATTTTACGCAGGGTAAAGTTATTTCAAATTTTATAGAGAGGTCCAGGGCCCCTAAAAAGACTCCAACAGGCTCGGGGCCCTGGGCAGTTGCCCCATTTGCCTGATGGTTGCGCCGGCCCTGCAGATGGTAATTTATTAAAACTAGAAACGATTTAGTTATCAGGTGTTCTTTATATTCACGAAAGAATCAGGATATTATTACGCTAAATCTTATCTCTCCGTAGTAAACCCTCAGAACGTACGAATTTATTCCCCAAAAGTGATAAGGGTTGATAGGAAGGTTTTGGTTATTTCTCTTTTCGAAGTTATTTTCAGATATCTCCTAACGAATTATAAGTGGGGGAAGGAGAAAAGAAGATCAACTGTATGAACACATGGAGAAGTAGAATATATTTGATACAAACAAATCCTTAAAAAAATGTTTAAAAATCATTGAATTTGTTTCATATTTGATTTTTAGATGAAATATAGCTAAATTATTTTAACCGAAAAGAAAAGTCATCGTTGTATAAGATAAAAAAATGTCATCGCAAGTTTTTAAACCGTTAAAAATGTTAGAATTTAAATCCCTGAATATAAACAGTTTATGTTATTTGCCTGATATTGACAAAAAAGTTAAAAAAAAAATAGAAGGCTCATATTTATTTTTACGGGTCAATTTTTAATTTGTTTTTATAAATTGTGTAAAAAAAATTGCTAAATTGTATAAAAAACTGCTATGAATAAAACGGCCCGAGAATAATAGTAATAAAGAAATCTTAGCAGAGAACAATATAGTCTATATTAGTCTATAAAACAACACAGTCATCTAATTTCAATTTTATTTTATTTTAATTAAATTATATTTAAACATACTTTTTAATGAACACGCGGAATTATGTTTAGTCGAGATTTTTTTTTTTTAATCTAAGGAGAGATTTTTTGAATATATAAATTTGATATAGAGATATAAATTGCCACAATTCGTGTATCAAAATAATAAACTGTAGAAAAACCAATATTAATGTTATAAATTCCACACACATTAATTTTTAAGAGACAAAATACAGAAAAGAAAAATTACACAATCTTTTACTTCAAAAAATAATTATTTTCCTAAACTTCACACGATTAATGTAATTTTACATTAGTGTTTGTTTTCGATTAATGTATATTTTTATAATATAGTTCAAAATATGCCTGGGATTTTCTCTCTATTTTCTGTATTTGTTTGTAACTTAATTTGTATGAAATTTTTATTCAAATACGTTACTTGAAACTCTTTGTCTGTTTATTGATTTTATCGATAATATTAAAAGTACAATCGCATTTTCTTGCAACTCTTCGACAATGCATTCAATATATTTATTTCTCCGTTCTTTTTTTCTTCTTAAGCATAACGACGATTTATTCCAATCTGAGTATGTAATCTTGTTAAATGTTTTCATCTATAAAAAAGTCTGAATTTATTAGCTTTAATTAGTTGCATTCTTAAAGTTTTTTACGACTTATTAGATAACATGATCCTTTATTTTTCTTTTGCTTGTAGCTTTAAACATTTTGGTACTTTCACAATTCCTATATAAACTTTTAATTAACAAATATTAAAATTAATAATTAGAACCAATAGTAAACTAATATAAAAGAAAACCTGAAAACATTATGTACTGTAATGTTTTTAATGCAAATACTGATTGTTAATGTGCCATAGATTGCAAGCTATTAAAAATTTATGCAGCACTTTTTTAAAAAAGTATGAAAAAATGAAAATAGAATTTATTAAAACTATAGGAAAATAATTTTGTAATTCCCTCAAAACTCACTACATTAAAATTGTTGTGTTGAAATAAATGTAATTGATATTATCTCATTTAATTTTTTTTTTTTACAGATTTTATTTATTTTTTAACATTAGCCGAATTGTAAACAGTAAAAATCACTAAGTTCGATTTTAAAGTTTTCTAGAGAATGTGATGAATATGCAAAAAGTTTCTGTTATTTAACTTTTTTCAACATGGAAATAGTTATAAACATCGTATCTAAAATACATTGCTTATAATATCAGTAAGTTTACCTCCTCATCTCTTAGAAAGCATATATCTTTTTTCTTTTTATATTAAATAAATTATAGTTCAAACCATCAGAATTTGATGTTTTAAATATCTTAGCCAACTTAAAAGTACGAGTTTATAGCAAAATACCGATATTTTATTCAGATATTTAAAAATTAAAACAAAACTAACACGTTTGAGTTAAAAACATACAAAACTTGAAAATTGAAGATTGCCAAATATTTTACATGTCAATAATAACGCTTTATTATTAATAATTAATAAAAGTTATGGCCCCTTTGAATTTAGTTTCATTTTTAAGATGTTCAATTAAAAAAATCATTCTTTTTGTATAATTAAACAGCCAAAATTATTGTGTTTTATTTAGAAGTGGTCTCTATAATTAATGTTTGAATATACACGCATAATTAAACTGAAACATTTATAAACACATATAATTTGGACACCTCCCTACGTTGGATACATTTTTCTAGAACCATATAGGTGTCGAATTTAATTTTACTGTATAGTGGACTATTTGATAATATTAAACATTCGATTGTACAATCGTGGAAAAAAATACCCCACATACTAAATATTGCAGTAAATCATTGTATAAAAATTTATTCCAATCGATTAGTAATAACGTCTATTAATTAATGTTGTTCTTAAATTTTGCTTAGGGGTCGTCTACATAGAAATTGTAACAAACCCTAAACTTTTCAACACTACCACCTAATTTTGAAATCATATTTGGATTCTTGGGTAAATTTAACTTTTTGATGCTAAACAAGAAGTCATTCGGGCAGGATTTGGGCAGTTCAGGATATATGCAGGTTTAATATTTGAAACTTTTAATGTCAAATTTATTTTAATCGTTACAAAACATATTGAATGCGGTAAGTTTTTCAGCTTAATTCAAAACCTACTTGTCAGAATCACATGCAATTTTGAATTCACATATTTGAAACATCTAAAAATCGATTTCTATTTTTTTTTTTTTTAAATCATAGGTTACAATTTATATTTATTTCTAAAATTAATTAAAAAAATATTTTTTCCATATTAATTTTTGAGATAAATATTAATTTTAAGCTATGAATTTTGGAACAAAAATTAGTTTAAGGAAGCTTCAAATATGCAAATATAAAATTACAATTCATTCCGCCAATTAGGTTTTGAGTTATGCTAAAAAACGTACCTGCGTTGCAAACTGTTTTGCTATGATTAAAAATGAATTTACCATTATAGGGTTCCAAATTTTTAACCTGCATAATTTCTAAATTACTTGACCGAATTTTTTCCGGTTTGGTATCCTAAGAATCAGAAAAATTTAATCGAAGAATTGAAATATAATGCCAAAATTAGGTTGACAGTATTGGAAATTTTAAAGTTTGGTACAATTTCTGTATGTAGACGACTCCCTAAGCTAAATTTAGTTAGTAGACGTTATCACTAATCGGTTGGTACCAGTTACATTTTTATGCGAGGATTTACAGCATAGTTTAGTATGGAGATATACTTTTTGTTTTTACCACGGCTGTACCTTTGGTCAGATTATTATTATTTGAAATTAAATACTAACCATTAGTTAATATTTTCAGTGGGTTATTTTACAATGTGATTTATTTTGAAATCTGATGCTCTTTCCGAATCATTATTTTGCATAATTTACACTTTTTAAATCAATTTTTATATTCTATAAAGTAAGAATTATATGTTAAAGCTAATTTCAAATAATAGTTATCATTTCTTTTTGAATTTTTACTAAAGTTGCATTGAAAGGATGCAAATGCGACCAAATCATTAAAAGAAAAATATATGGTATAAGATACTAAAAAAATATGTTCCTTAGAAGAGCACAAAGTTTTTTTAATTCAAATTTCAAGAGTTCGTTATTATATTTTATGAAAGTTTCCTCTGTAGAATACACAGAAGTATTATATGAAACGTTGACAATTGGTGTTGTCAATTTAGCCGAATTTATATATATATTAAATCTTCACAATTGGTAACACTGATAATAATACGCCTTATTTTGTGACTAATCGCAAGCTTAGATTTTTAAAAAATTATAAATAATGTTACCTAGATCTACAGGGTGGCCAAAATTAAAGTGCATGTTTTTGAAGAGCTCTATAAGCTAAACTATTTAGAATATTTTAAAAGATTAGGTATTTATACTGTTTAGAGCATGTGGAAACAAGCTTTGAAATAAAAGAATTAATTTAAAAATTTCTAGTAGATGGCACTGTATTTCATTAAAAGAAAAATAGAGAATTTCCTACCAGCTAACTTTTAAAACTTTTTTATTGCAAATTTCGCATGATTCTAAGCTTAAGGTTTTAACCATGAAGATCCTTATGAACACTAAATTTTTTTCAAAAAAATCCGCGCTCGTTAATACATTGTTTTTTATCAAAATGTTAGTTAATTATAGCGCTGCTATGAAAGAATACACTGTAAAAAAAAATCTGTAATTTTGACAGAAAAATATTGTACTTTTTACAGAAAAAAATCTGTTTTAAAGAAAAACATTTTTTTCCTGTAAAAAAATGTGGATCTTGTAATTTTTACAGAAAAAAATCTATATTTTTACAGGAAAAAACTGTTTTAATGAAAACATACAGATATTTTCTGTAAATTAAACGGTTTTCCACTGGCGCTAAAATTGACAGTTTTTTTCTCTTAATTTAAGAGATTTTTTCCTTACATTGTATCGTCTTCTCAAAAGATATTGATTTAAAATTAGTTATTTTTGTTAATATTTTGTAATAAAACATCCCCCTATTGGTAAATTTTCGAACTAATCATTTTTGATTCATAACTCGTTTTCGCTTACTCTAAATATTAGAATAACCACTCTAGGCTTTTAAATATATTCCAAATAGCTTATCGTGTAGAGCGTTTCAAACACGTGCACTTAAATTATAGCCAGCCTGTAAATGCAATTACACGAATATAATATAAGATAAATCTTTCTAATATTTTTTATATTGATAAATCTAAAGATATTGATAGATTTTTGTATATTTCTAACTTTCTGAATGAATATTTGGTAACTAATTGACAACATCAGCCATTTCTATTTTGCGAATACAAATATGATATGGGAGAATCTGTCATAAATTCAATAAATAATAAAAAAAAAAAAAAAAAGAAAGAAACTTTTATAACTCTAGATTAAACTTTTATGACTCTATATTCATATATCTTTAGTATTTATATATTTATAGACAAATTTTGCTATTGTTAGTTATTTTAATTTAAATCGAAATATTGGTTAGTTTTATTTAAAACTATAATTTGGCCCTATATGTTTTATAACAAGAACAGTTGCCAAACCTTCCAATTTATGAGGCAGTTAGAATGTTGAAAACACTTAATTTAGAGAAAATCTGCATATGTTTTCAATATTCGTGCTAAAAGTCATTCTAAATACTGTAATCTTTTATAAATTTTTATATTTCTTAAGAAGAGTTTATTTAGTCTTCATATACTATAACACTTGAAAAAAAAATGTGAAACATCGATATTTATTTGTGCTCATTCCAATGACACTGTTAAATTAAATGTTGCTATAAACTCTCTGATACCGGAAACCTATTTTACTAAAAACTTTTTTTTTTTTTCTGCCTAGACTTGTTTATTACACAGAAATTTGCCAAGTCTAGTTTATCATAATTGTCATATCGTCGCAGTTAAAATTTTAATTAACCTCGAAAAGATTATTATTGAAATTGTGTTGAAAATAAGTATTTATTTATTTTTTCATTACGCTTACCCTGAAATGTTTTTAAAAAAAATTACAAGTTTTGATATTTTTTCTCTTTTGTTTAGGAAATTTCTTCAAAATTTCGCATAAATCTACAACATTTAATCATGCTCACATGCGAGCTAATTCTTTCATTTTTAAAGTATTTTCCTTTTTGTAATACTGATTAATACCATGAACATTTTTAAAATAAAAAATAATTGATGTATGTTAGTCCAATCAATTTTTTTAAAGTACTAAACATCTTTTAGTATATTAAAAGATAAAATATAGACATTAATAATTCTCGACAATAAATAATGATGTGAGTGAAAAAAAATGGAATCCATTTTATAGAAGACACGTTCTTTTGACACATCGTCATTTATTATTTACTTTTACTCTCACTAAGAGCAAAACCTGTCAATCCGTTGATAATCCATTTAAAGCTGATATATTTTTATTTTATTTTTGATTAATCCGATATATTTTTTAAATACTAAACATCTTGTAGTATATTAAAAGATAAAATAGACATTAATAATTCTCGAAAATAAATAATGAAGTGAGTGAATAAAAATGGAATCCATTTTAGAACACTGCAAAAAAAGTGTTGAATTTACAGTATAATACTGGCACCCCAGCTGCCAGTATTATACCGTAAAATTAACAATAATAAATAGTAAAATAAGCAGTAATACGCTAACCGTGCATACGCGGCAGCGTATTACTGCTTTTTTTACTGTTTATTACTGTTAATTTTACGGTATAATACTGGCAGCTGGGATGCCAGTATTATACTGAAAAATCAACACTTTTTTTGCAGTGACGACACATTCTTTTGACACATTGTCATTTATTATTTACTTATGTTTTCACTAAGCAAATCCTGTCTTTAAACAGCTGAAATATTTAAAATGAAAAATAATGGATGAATGTTAATCTGAGCAATTTTTTTTAAGTACTAAACATTTTGTAATATAATAATAGATAAAATAGACATTAATAATTCTCGAAAATAAATAATGAAGTTAGTGAAAAAAAATTGAATCTATTTTAGAAGACACATTCTTTTGACACATCGTCATTTATTAGTTACTTGTACTTTCACTAAGCAAAACCTGTCTTTATACAGCTGAAATTTTTAAAATGAAAAATAATGGATGAATGTTAATATGAGCAATTTTTTTAAAGTACTAAACATTTTGTAGTATATTAAAAGATAAAATAGACATTAATAATTCTCGAAAATAAATAATGAAGTGAGTGAAAAAAAAATTGAATCTATTTTAGAAGACACATTCTTTTGACACATCGTCATTTATTAGTTACTTGTACTTTCACTAAGCAAAACCTGTCTTTATACAGCTGAAATTTTTAAAATGAAAAATAATGGATGAATGTTAATCTGAGCAATTTTTTTAAAGTACTAAACATTTTGTAGTATATTAAAAGATAAAATAGACATTAATAATTCTCGAAAATAAATAATGAAGTGAGTGAAAAAAAATTGAATCTATTTTAGAAGACACATTCTTTTGACACATCGTCATTTATTAGTTACTTGTACTTTCACTAAGCAAAACCTGTCTTTATACAGCTGAAATTTTTAAAATGAAAAATAATGGATGAATGTTAATCTGAGCAATTTTTTTAAAGTACTAAACATTTTGTAGTATATTAAAAGATAAAATAGACATTAATAATTCTCGAAAATAAATAGTGAAGTGAGTGAAAATGGAATCCATTTTAGACCACGTTCTTTTGACACATCGTCATTTATTATTTACTTGTACTCTCACTAAGCAAAACCTGTCTTTAAACAGCAGAAATTTTTGAAATGAAAAATAATGGATGCATGTTGATCCGACATTTATTTTTTTCAAATACTAAACATCTTTTAGTATATTAAAAGATAAATCAGACATTAATAACTCTCGAAAATAAATAATGAAGTGTGTGAAGAAAATGTAATTCATTTTAGAAGACACATTCTTTTGACACATTGTCATTTATTATTTGCTACTCTCAATAAGCAAAACCTTTCTTTAAACAGCAGACATTTTTAAAATGAAAAGTAATGAATGTATGTTAATCCGAGATTTTTTTTTTTTTTTTTTTTTTTTTAAGAATCAAAACATCTTGTAGTATATTAAAAAATAAAATATACATAAATAATTTTTGAAAGTATATAATGAAGTGGGTGTAAAAAAATGGAATCCGTTTTAGAAACCACGTTCTTTTGATACATCGTCGTTTATTATTTACTTGCATAATCTCACTAAGTAAAACCTGTCTTTAAACAGCAGAAAGATATTAAAAATGCTCTCTTTGCTCAAAGAAGCGTGTTCGTTTATCATTTCAGAGAAATGTATAGGATAGCGAGAGGTGGCAAGTACATACATTTTTCGAGAAAAAATTTGTTAATCCAATAAGATTCCATACAGGAAACACCTTGAATTGTAAGAACACTTGGCATATAGCTACCAAACTTTCCGAGGTTTGAGTACCAATATTTCCGAATTAAAAATCTCGTTCTATTCAATCTTAAATTTCTGTTATAAAATAAAGTGTGCACTTCTTACTCGGAAATAATAACACTCAAAGGTCGGAATTTTTGTTTTTTATGACTTGGCATCTCTTTTTATAAACTCCATATGTTTTAATTTCGACGGTTTTACTTAAAAACAAAAGATTAAAAAGATGTATAATTTCTCTGACATGTTCATTTAACATTTTAGCACAATCTGAAATATTTTTTAAACTTTTTTCTTATGTTATGAAAATCATTCGTGTTAAAGTTTTTTTTAAAGATAAAATTTTACTGAAGTTCATTTCAGCAGTGTTTTAAGATAAAAATGTATTTTTCAGTTATAATAAAACATAATGAAAGGTGCCTTGAAAATAAGTAGTTTTTATTACAAATATAATATGTTCCATAAGATTTGTTCTTAAAAAAATTCTTCACAAAAGATTTACTTTGTTGTTTAATATGATATAGAAATTATAGGCGTTCATGTTACTAAAAAATAAATAAATAAGTTGTTATGATGATAGATAATACAAATCCCAACCTGAAAATTCTAACTTTGTTTAGGTTTTGACTGCTTACAGCATAATTTTATTGGTAGGTAAATATGTGATATTAACAATATAATATTTAGTAAGTACTTTATCACTGGCATAATTAATGTGTTTTTTTAATAAGAAACTGAAAAAAAAATGGAATTACGATTATTATAATTTATTACACTTTTATTATCTTATCTTAAATATTTTAAAAATTATATAACTTTAAATACATGAAATAGGCGTAATTAAATTGGTTACATAGCACTTTAAACTTTAAATGTTTACAAAAATAACCTTAATTTGTGGATGCTCAGTAATTTAAAGAATTGTAGCAAAAAAATTTTTCATTTATATATACAATTTTATACAATGAATTACAAAAGATAGAAGGCATTCCTTATTAAAATAAAAGTACATTAAAAATCATATTAAAAAGTGTAATTTTTAGGCATATTGTTTAGTACAGTTACCATAAACCGAAGAATGATATTTTTAATTATATCAATGTTCAGAAATCCGAATGTTTGAAGCTTTTTCCATTTCTTGCGCTAGAGTTATAAAGAATCCACTTCTTCTTTAGCTTTAATTCTTTTATTCTGAAAAAAAAAAAAGAAAAAAAAAAGAATAATAATTAGTTACTTAAAGCATAAAGTAATAGCATATAAATAATCGTATCAGCATTTTTCCTTTCTTTTTAAATTTGAACACGTAAATGTAGTAGTAATATTAGCTATAACATTAATGTGTAGTATTAGCAACAATAATTGTATTTAATATTGTATAAGACACAATGCTGTAACTAATACTCAATTACAATATTATATTGTATTTGAATATTATAATCTAGTTGCTAAACTATTTATAAATTATATGTATTTTGAGCGGCAATTCCGACTGTCGCTACTCGCGAAACAGCTGAATCCCCCCCCCCCCTTTCCCCTTAAAAACAAGACTGGTCGGTAGAGTGTCTCCGATCACCGAAGATTCCACCG
Organism: Maratus michaelseni; assembly: GCA_963931845.1. NCBI lineage: Eukaryota > Metazoa > Arthropoda > Arachnida > Araneae > Salticidae > Maratus > Maratus michaelseni. The sequence continues at coordinate 224,920,333 of OZ007599.1, forward strand.
AAAAAAAATTAAAAGTTATTTTCATTAAATATATGATCAGCTGGTTCACGCGGGGGAAGGCTGTTCGACATGCTGATCGACATTTAATACACTGGATGTGAACCAGGCAGCTTTGAACTTATTCTATTGCCCTCTCGATCGCATCTATACATTCAATACATCCAAAATCTAACTGTATGAAATAGTATCTTCTATAACAAATTAATATGCCATTGTAAAGCATACTCGTGTACATATCCAACTAAATATTTACAGATACACACTCACGGATTCGTATTGACACACGCGTATCAGCAGTGGCGTAAATATATTAATTCAGTGTGGGTTGGCAATCAATTTTCATGGAATTTTTGAAAAGCAATAATTAAATTTCATTAGTAAATAAGTTAAATATAATTAATTTTTATTTCTCATATTAAAGTAATATTTAAAAATAAACAGCGCTCTTTTAAGCTGTTTAGGATAAATAGTAATAAAAATATTTTTTTAAATGACTAATGTTCGTGATCCTATATCAATATCTGCTACTAAAATTTCAGCTTTTATTATTTTTTCCATAACTAACCACTTAACTGTTTCGTCGTAGGGCTATTTTTCTTGACAAAAGAAGTCGATTTTTTATAAGAAATTTTAATTCTGTGATCAAGTCTAAACTTGGAAATGTAATTCATATAACAATCCTATGTATAATTTAAGGGCTATGGAATTTTACTAAAAGCTTGCGTATATGCATAAAAAGAAAAACCTCGGGTGAAGAAGAATTTGCAATGAAATACGATGGAGACTGGTAAGTAGTTAAATATACGTTTTTTGGAATTTTTTTTTATAATTAAATTTCCAGTTTTTATTCCATTTCAAATCATAAGACCATTATTCAAAAGTACATTATTAAAATATCTAGTAAAAAGTGAAGACTTAACCAATTCTTTTTTTAAGTACAATTCTATAGGCGAGTGTATGAAATATTCATATATAACTAACAATCCGATATTTAAATATAATTTTGTCGGGAAATGTATTTCGTTATAATTAATTTATGCATTAGAAATTTCAAGAGAAATTGTTTAATAAATGCGCATGCACAACACGGAAAAAAATTGGCCGGATAGTTTGAAATAATTTCGCACTTCAGACTTAACGAACTATATCTTATTGTGAATATATTGAATACCCCTGTGACTATATACGAGTATGTGTCCTATGTTTTATTTGCAGTTTTCGTGGCAAAGTGATTTATCTTGAGCACATTCGTTATATAAGTGAAATATGTATCAAACATGAGTATGTGTTTTTAAAAATTGTGATTTAAACACTTGAAGCCATCACTAAAACCCTAGAAAACATTCAGAAGTGAGTACATTTTACTTATTTTTATTTACGTAATTTTTAACACTGTAAAAATCAGAGTACAAATGTGCTGTAAATTATAATGCTTTATTTTTATATGTAATCATCCATAATTTGATATTTCGTGTCTAAAATGACGTTACTCGAAGTTTATTACTCGTTTAAAGCTAATATAAAGATAAATACGATTTATGATGCAAAAAAGCCAGTAAATCATTTCAGCGCGTAAATAAGGCAAATACACGGTTATAAACACCAATTTTTTACTCTTTAAGCTACTGTTGAATACATTGAATTTATTGCAGGTTTTGAATTACCATTTTATTGATAAATAAATGTCACTGAAATCTTCGTGAAAATCTTCGTAGTAATGCAAAATGATTATCAAAAAATAGATTAAATGTTCTTAATAATGTTTAGTGTAGTATTAATTTTCCTGAAATAACACGCTTATCTTTTATGCCGAGTTAGATTTTAAAAAAAAACTATTAAACATTTATCTTATACCGTTTTATCTCAAACAAAGGCTTAAAGCGTTTATTCATAAGAAATACCCATCTATGCCTGAAGTGTCACTGAAGTAGTATCCGTTATTTACGAGCGCCCATTAAGTGACAGCGTTTATAGCCTGTATTTCTTAGTGAGCCTGCAAACATCTAAAGCGGCGTTAGAATTTCATTACAAGATACTTTTCTGTCTTAGACGCTTGTAGATGCTGCCTTTAGAACCCAATCAAAGAGAGTTTCTGTCGAACTGCATCTTCCCTAAAGTCATTTACTGATCTCATCCTCAAGATGCGACAACAGTTAAATAGGTCTTTTATAGTCTAGCCAGACCGTTTACGCATGCAAGTGAATGTCATTAAGAAAACTTTTTGTAAACCTATTAACACAATATTTGTAATAGTTACTTTTTTTTGCGCAAAATTTATTATACCTGATATATATGTACTACATAAGGTTACTACTTTTTAATTTACAAATTTAACTATTTTTCTCTGTTTCATTATAACCCATAATTAATTAATGCAAATAAATATAAATAGGGACATCTGGAGGATTTACTTTTCCACTTAGAACATTTAAAAATAAAGTAAAACACAGTTTTAAAGAGGAGTTTTAACATTTGCAAGTTATAGAAAAATTTCCGGAATAGTTAAGTAAACGAGTTATAGCCTGTATTTCTTAGTGAGCCCGCAAACATCTAAAGTGGCGTTTGAATTTCATTACAAGATACTATTCTGTCTTAGACGCTTGTAGATGCTGCCTTTAGAACCCAATCAAAGAGAGTTTCTGTCGAACTGCATCTTCCCTAAAGTCATTTACTGATCTCATCCTCAAGATGCGACAACAGTTAAATAGGTCTTTTATAGTCTAGCCAGACCGTTTACGCATGCAAGTGAATTTCATTAAGAAAACTTTTTGTAAACCTATTAACACAATAATTGTATAATAGTTACCTTTTTTTGCGCAAAATTTATTATACCTGATATAATATATGTACTAAATAAGGTTAATACATTTTAATTTACTAATTTAAGTATTTATCTCTTTTTCATCAAAACCCATAATTAACTAATGCAAATAAATAGAAATATGGACATTTGGAGGATTTACTTTTCCGCTTAGAACATTTAAAATAAAGTAAAACACAGGTTTAAAGAAGAGTTTTAACATTTGCAAGTTATAGAAAAAATTCCGGAATAGTTAAGTAAACGAGTAACCAATTAAGTGACAGTTTTTATAGCCTGTATTTCTTAGTGAGCCTACAAACATCTAAAGTGACGTTTGAATTTCATTACAAGACACTTTTCTGTCTTAGACACGTGTAAGATGCTGTGTTTAGAACCCAATCAAAGAGAGTTTCTGTCGAACTGCATCTTCTCTAAAGTCATTTAGTGATCTCATCTCCAAGATGCGACAACACTTAAATAGGTCTTTTATTAGTCTAGCCAGACCGTTTACGCATGCAACTGAATGTCATTAAGACAACTTTTTGTAAACCTTGTAACTCAATATTGTTACTGTTTATTTTTTCTTTTCCGCGCAAAATTTATTATACATGATACATATATGTACTAAATAAGGTTAATACATTTTAATGTAGTAATTTAACTATTTTTCTCTGTTCTATTATAACCTATAATTAATTCATGTAAATAAATAGTAATAGGGACATTTGGAGGATTTCCTTTTCCTTAAAAATAAAGTGGAACACGGTTTTAAAAAGGGTGCTTTAACATTTGCACGTTATAACAGAATTCTCGCAATAGTTAAGTTAACGTGTGCCCATTAAGTGAGAAAGTTTATAGCCTGTATTTCATAGTGAGCCTGCAAACATCAAAAACGTCATTAGAATTTCATTACAATATACTTTTCTGTCTTAGACGCTTATAGATGCCGCCTTTAATCAAAGAGGGTTTCTGTCAAGCTGCATCTTCCCCAAAGTCATTTACTGGTCTCATCTTCAAGAGACAACTACAGTTTAAATAGATCTTTAAGTCTATTCGGACCGTTACACATGAAACGCATGACTTCCATTAATGAATTTTCTTTTTGTAAACCTATTTTTTGTTTTGGTTCAAAATTTATTTTTTCTGATATAAGTGTTCTAATTAAAGTTAATCTTTTTCATGTATTCTTTTAACAATTTTTATCTTTTTTTTTTTTTTTTTTTTTTTTTTTTTACGCACAAAAATTTTCAAATAAATGAACGGAAATTATAATAAAAAGAAGAAGGTAAAAAGGTAACTGCATCAGTAGTGGACACTGTACTAGTAGTGGAGAATTTAAATTTTGAATTTCAACAAAAGGCTTTGAAAGTCAGATAGAGATTCTTACCGTTATGCGGCTGCTAGAACACTAGGCCTCGAGTTATAGAGACTTCAAGCAAACAACTCTTGAGTAAAATCAGTTCAACTCAAACAGTGCTACCCAACCCTGTTTTATCTTATCGTTATTCCGTGTAGTTTCAAATAAAGGAAACTATTTTTTTTTTTTTATGCTTAAGTTTAAGCTATTTTCTTGTACTTTTTTCTTTCATATAACTAAAATTAGTATGCAGTATATAACAGTGCATTTTTAAAAACTTTCGAACATAGTTTAAAAAAAAGTAGTTATGACTTCGGTTCGATTGTCTGTCTGGTCGTCTGTTGTCTGTCTTCCCGTCTGCCTGTGCTCTATAGCTTTTATAAATATGCTTGGATTACCACATAATTGGCACATATGTTATTGAGGTTTTCTGTAAGACGTTTCCCACTGAACATAGAGTGTTTAAGGATCTATAGTTCATTTACAAAAACATACAAAACAAATCTGTTACGTTATGATCTATGGGGGGGGGGGCGGGATTGTTTGCAGTGTATTTTAATGATTTTACACTACTTCAAACATAAGGAAATTGATATAAATTACTGAGATTCACTACAAAATACTTACTATAGTATATGGTGTGCGTGAGTTTAAGCACCCCCCCCCCTCCCCGCCACTGTTTCTAAAAGCGTAGACACAGGCTGTTCGATTTCATAAGTCGTTAATACGGCGATCTGTATAATGGTAGTCCCCAATGCCCGTACGCCCAATAATGTTGGAGGTTCTAACTGCGTAATCGTAAAAACGATAATTAATATAATGAAGCTCTAAAATTAGCCATTTCGCTTTTTATTTTACGTTTTCTGCAAGAATTCCAACGTACTATACTGGCGCATTTTATGCTCTCCGAAAAAAAATTGTGCTGAAAATGTTTAAAGTAAGCAATTTTTGCAACGTGCTGCAAAATGTAAAAACAGCTAATTGAGATACCGTACCCTCGCTTTCCCGCAGTCACTAAAACTAAGAACGGTACACTAAAAATAAGTGAAAAATGGCCTTAAAGTGTTCACTATTGGTACAGTTACCTGAAATACACTGTATATTACAGTCGAACCTCGTTAACGCGAATCTTGAGGAGAGTTAAAATTTGATTATTTTAACAGTAGTTCACATATGTTATCTGTAACTAAATCATTGTATTCATTTTGACAGCATTGTGAGAACAATTTATGTTAAAAATAATTCACGTTAAAAGTGTGTTCGTGCTAACGAGGTTTAACTGTTGAAGGCTATTTGAAGGCTTCTCATTTCTGTTAATAACTTGTAATTTGAATCAAACTTAGTTATTAGTGAGGAGGTTATGCAATATTTTCTCGTTTATGGCAGAATTCTCGCAATAAACAAAGTTAAATTAACCCTTGTAGGTGAGACAGCAGCTAAATAGGTCTTTTATAGTCAAGTCTAGCCGGACCGTTTCCGCATGCATGTGACGGCCAGTAAAAAAAATATTTTGTAAACATTTAAATGTAGTATATTACCGCATATTATTATTATTATTTGTGTTTTGATTTTGATTTAAATTTTTTGTATCTCTTTTATATGTACTAATGCAGTACAGATGAGTCCCGTTTGAACGAACTTCATGGTACTTCCAATATAATTTCATTAAAAGTAAATTTTGTTCTATGAATTTTGCTGCGATGGAAGTCGACTGCATATTTCGTTATAACCCATAAATTAATCAATATAAATGAATAGAAGTAAGAATAACAAAAATATTAAGTTATATATAGTTGATGGATACTTGAATTTTTCTCCTTTCCTTTTTGAACAGTCAAATACAGTCAAATACAGTCAAACAGTGGGTTATAACAAATGCACTGCAGTATACGGCATTTGCTCATTACTACATAATTCTCTCAATAAGTAAGGTTACATTAAATTATTATTTTCTTAATAATCACTCTTATAAGGGTAGTTGTTTCGTTTCTAAATAAGCAACAGCAAACTGTTGTCATTAAGAAAACAGATCTCCTCAATATGCGACAAAAATTAAATAGGTTTTTTATAGACTATACCTGACTGTTTAGCTGACTAAATGACTGTCATTTAGAAAACTTCCTTGTTTCACTACACCACATAAATTAATAAGATAAATAAATAACAAAAAATATATATGAGGGGGGTTAGAATGACAATGGAGTAAGCAAAAATTTTGAAAATCGAGGTAACCATATTTTCTCTGAACGCATATTAATTTCTGTTCAATGTGCCAGTCAAATAAGTCATAGTTCACTTAGGGAGTCACTAGAGGGCAAAAAAAGTTGGACCATTCAATGCAACGGCAATACAACAAGTTTCACAAAACCCTTCAATTCTCAAATAACTAAATTTTGACTTACTCCACTGTTATTCTAACGCCTTCATATGTGCAGATAATATATATATTCAGATGCTTTTCTTTTTCTTTTTAAACATTTTAAAATATTTATTGATTCTTATCAACATATTTTACATTTCCCATTCACCAGCGTAATTTTAATAATCTTATTGACATGATTATAAAATTAGTTTGAATACCATATATGCATGAAAATTTAAGTATTCTCATTGAGGCTTCAAATGTCAAATGTCTGTTGATAAAAATGTTGATCAAAATGTCTTTTGATATAATAAAATTATACCACACTATGACTGTTTCAATATCTAAGGCGTAACAAAAGTTCGGAGCTGCTAATTGAATTTTAAATTTTAAACAATACGCTTTAATTTATTATTAGATATACTTGCAACCCTTAAAAATAAATAAAAATTATTTGATTTTGTTTCAATATCCATGAAAATAGCATCGTTTTACACAGGGTAACTTCATTTCGAATTGTATAGAGATGCTCGGGGCCCTCTAACAAGACTCAACTGGCGCGAGGCCCGTTTGTCCGTTGATTGCGCCGGCCCTGGTTAGACCATTAAGACCGCGTGTCAAAATCACCAAATCATGAAACTAAATTAAAAAATTCATGTAAAAATTTATAATAGACGGCGCCATTTCACTTCAACGAGATGGAGAAGTCAATGAACAAGTAATTATTACGAACTATAATTTATTTTTGGTATAATAAGTAAGAAAACAACTGCTTTTCAGAATAATATAAAATCTTGCAAAAATAACTTGCACTCTTAGACGTACGCACCTCCCCTCTTCCTAAATTTCTGGAAATGGTAAAATATATAGCTTGAAATACTAAGAATCAAGAAAAAAATGTAAGAGGCAAGGTTTTGGAATATATGTGCCGATGATCTACAGCATAGTCCTTTTTATAAAATGCATAATATATTCATGAAGTAAGCTAAATTATAATTTTTGTGTCAGTGCTTCTGCAAACAAGTTTTAAACATGATGATGAGATATAAAAATTTAACAAATAAGAAATATTCAATATTCAAAAATAGGTTTTTAACAACAATTCTAAAAATAAACAAATGGAACTGTTTTTTGTTCTGTCAGGAGGCTTTGTCTTCCTGAATCCCCCGTTTAAGCTAAAATAAAAACACATAACGTTAAAGAGAAAACGTAAATAAAAATTTTTTCTTAAGAGGGGTTCAGGGAGGTACCACAGGCAAAAAATGCGTAATCACATTTAAATTTAAAAACCCGGTTGGGAGGAGGGTGAGATGTTCCTGACGGGAAACCGACGTCTGAATTTAAAACTGCCTTGAACCACCCGTTTGAGATAAATTTTTAACACATATACATAAAAAAGCAGATTTAAAAAAAATTACTTCCATGGTAGATTTATGGATTAATCCCCCCCCCCCCCCTTCCAATCAATGGAAAATTCTTAGCTGTACCTTCTCTTGGTGTTCAATTATTTTAAGTTACTCGAAAAGAATAACTTTACTGTGTTTCTTTTTTTTTCTTTTCTTGTTATTTAATCGCTCAAAAAGTAAATTTAATCAGTTAAATTTCACAGGAAGCGCTTTTTCATTTAAGAAATGTGTTGATAACAATCGAATATGCATAATTCATATCTTCTCCCTCCACATAAATTATAAAATTGTATAATCTTAACCACCATCTCAAATTGACCGTTCAAAATTTAATTTTTCTCAGCAACAAATGAATCAATCCTATAAAAATATCAACACGCATACGAATCATTCCATTACTTGCATTTTAAATAACTCACTCATGGAGTCCAATTGGCGCAATTGGTATAGGCGCTATATTTGTAACCAAGGTCTGGAGTTAGATCCCGCCGTGGGTAAAAAGTAAACGTAGATTATATCCTCTCGAAATCGAAAATAAAGGTGCTTCCATATATGGAAGCACTGGCAGTTTTTTTCTAGCTGTTTGATCGAGTAAAAAAATGGCGATATTTCAGACATTTCAAGTGTCTGAAATTAAGACACTTACAAGTGTCTTAAAAATTAAGACACTTTAAAAGGTTTCTTTTTCGAACCATCCGTTTCAGACATTTCAGTATACAGTGCAGTAATCAAAGCTTCACAATACTTGCGAATTGCAACAGTTTTTAGATTAAAAATTTTTTTAAAGAAAATATTTTGAGTAATATACAAATGTATTTCTTTTTTATAAGAAGAATCTGAAATACATTAGAACTTTGGTTCTCAAAAGCAAGTTTTTGAACAATTCGGTACTCAAACAAGATATTTGAGCTACATTTGATTCGTTTCATGAACAGTGAGAGTGTTGTTGCGAAATTGAACGATTGAAAAAACGTATCAAAATCGAGCAAATGGATTTTTTCTATTTTTTTACACAAACCACACATACATTATGTATAGTGATTCTAGCATTAACGAAATTCGTACATTTTGAGATTTCTCTAAAGCGAGGTTGCTGGATCACTGATTTTTATTTATTTTTCTTTGTTTTTATAAGGCGAGAAGCATTACAGGTGATAAAGTGTTTCAGTTGTTAACGATGTATTATGAGATGTTCCTTTTATTTTAAGATTCAAAAGCAATGAGTTAACTTAGTCATTGCCTGATTAATCTCTGAATCTAGAGGAAGCGCAGTATCATTTTGGAGCACCCCTTTCATTTGGCAAAAGTTTTCTTTATTCTTCATTCATGAAAACCCATCATTGATACAAATATTATTCCCGGAGTAGCTTAGCCGAAGTCACATATATTTCATTAAACAGCTTTTTTATGTCCCCTTTATATAATTCAAATATATATTTAGTGCATATATCTGAGTGCTCAATTTCCCGGGTGGTGTCTAACAGGCACATTAGGATGATATATCATTAATTAACATCGTGGATTTCCTCTTTGATTAAGCAAACTTTCTTTTCAAAAGAATTATAAATACAATGTATAAAAATAAATAAATAAATAAATGGAAATTAGAGGGCTCTCTTCAGAGTCATTGTGGGGCCCTTTTTAAATTTAAAGGATAAGCATGTGCTTCACATGCCTTTTGGATAATCTGGCCCTGAACTTAGTGGTCCTGATGATCTAAACAAATTTAAAAGAAAGGTACTCTTCTTCAAGACCCTTCCTTCTCAACATCAAATCATTCAAATGACCACCAATAAACATGTGGGTGCGGTTTAAGTTAAAATGTTATTAAATTGTCATTGTCTTATGTGTTGTACAGTACTATAGTGTGTTTTTATATTTTACTTTATTGTAATGTGCAAGTGCATTGTTTGAAACACGTAAATACAGGGGAGAAACTTGGAAGGTTTATTTCTTATGGTAAAAATAGATTTTATTCCCGTGTAAATGTTCGTATAATGCACATTCAGTTTACTGTCGACTTTTATCGTGATTACATCTCTAAGTGTTCGCTAGTGAAATTGTATAAAAATAGTTTGTGAATGAATATGCGGAGAAGATCCCACGAAGAAGTGTGTTCACCTTCAAAGTGTCAGCGTTTGAGGGATACCACTGTACATAAATTCCAATGCTACTAATATAGCCTGTTCTTCAATATCAGATTGATTAATTTTGAAATTTCATTTGAAAATTCAAGAGACCGAAAATATATCTTTCGCGATTTCAATGTCGAATTTGGAGTAACATTTAATTTGCTACACTGTAAAAAATATTTGGAACGTTTAGTATTCTAACAGGAATGTTTCTGATAACATCGGATATCTGAGAGCTATTTTCACTTTCTGAAACCATCAGAAACCTTTCCGTATGTTTAGGTTTAGGTGATTGAAACCGACCCTCTTCTATAGCAAACCAGTTTGTGCGCATTCCAAATATTTCTCTTCTCAACTATTTCAACCAGTTTACCCTGTTAACGGCAAAGCTAAAGCAGCACGTTGTTGGCTGTGGAAAATATTATGTTAGTTATTCGAGCGGTCCAAAAAGAGAATTTTAAAAAAGGAATATTTGAAAAGGTAAGAATTTCTGCTGTTTTAAATACCCTAATAATATTTTTTATAATGATTCTGTTTTATATTCATTATTATCTCATACATGGCGTGATATTTTTCAGTTTATATCAATATTTTTAACAAATGTCTTAACCCTAACATTTAGGACTATTTACATGCGCATTTAGATACTTTGAGTTGGAAGGATAATTATTAAAATATACTCTAAAATATAAAAATACAAATCCTTTATCTCTCATTTTAAGTTTTTTTAATGTTGCTTCAATAAATATGGTTTATAAATACCATTTAGTAGCAATTTTATCTCTTAAAGAATAATATCTGCCGGCGGTACTGTGTGTTTGTTTATATATATTTTTTAACGATGTTTCAGAACTCTAACTTTTACAATACTATATATTGAAAATTGACTTGTCTGACTTTAAAAATATCGTTTTAAAGTAAACAAACTATATTTATTTATTTTATTCTAATTCTGAAAAAAAATTCCTAGGTGTTTTTATTAATCTCAGGGTTATGTCCAGATTTTTCTCACAGGGTCCTGTTATTGTGAAACTGAAGTATTTTTTAATATTTTTAAAAATTCCGGTCATAATTTTGTGAATTTGAAATTATCGTTATATCAGGTTCCTTTGTATCTATCCTTTACACATAAAAAAGCTATGCACTTTGATAAGTTCAATTGTTTTGTGATAGGTCAGATTTTATTTTTAAATCATTAAAGTGAAAAGTTCAGTTTTTGAGGTGGTAAAGTCTTGTTTTTAAGACAAAGAACTGTGTGAAGGATACTGTTTTGGAACGAAAAATTTTGTGAAGGTCCCAGTTTTAAGATGAGAATTTTTGTAAACTGTCTTATTATAATATGAAAAATTACCTTTTAAGGACCGAAAAAATTAACAGATAAACAGATCTCTGAAGCTGCATTGCTTTTGGAAAGCTCATACATAAGTTTTAATCATTTGATGTTGCTGGGAGTTAGATTATTTGAAATGTATCGAAAATATATTAGTATAGCTTTAGTTTGTCTATTTCATGTTAATGAAAATTTTGAAAGTTTTCTTTCTAAGTATATATGCTATTTTTTTTTTTAATTTTTAAAAATAAATACTTGATTTGTGAAGCTGTATGAATCCCATATTTTTTTCATGATATGTTGTTAAAAAACAAGGTAAATATCTCCATTCCCCAATATTCACTGCGTGAATATTCTTAAATATTATGGTTAAAACATATTTGATAAAATTTTGATACAAACTGAAAAATATCACGCAATATACCGAATAATTTCGCCTAGAAAAAAGAATCATTATAAAAAAAAGTTTGATTAGAATATTTAAAAGAACAGAAATTCTAATCTTTTCAAGTATTCTTTTAAAATTCAGATAATATATAATAAAAATAGATAAAAATATATTCAGAAACACTTCAGATATATTCAGAAAGGTTTTAGATACATTCAGAAAAGTTTCCGATATATTATGAAAGATTTCCGATATATTCAGAAACTTTCCCAATATATTTTGAAAGATTTCCTATATATTCAGAAAGGTTTCAGATATATTCAGGAAGGTTTCATTACGAATTGGAAAGGTTCCGTGTTTTAACCGAAACATTTTTCTGATCGAATCAGAAACCTTTCTGTTAGTATCGTGCAGCACAGGTCTCCGTTACTTTCAGAAACGTTTCTGAAAATTTTTTACAGTGTACAAAATAAAGTCATATTAGAAACAAAAAGCTTTTTGTTAGATATTAACGTTGAGTAGGAACAAATTCTAATTCATATTTATTTTATTTGCTTGTTTATTTATTTATATAATTTATATATTAAATATAATAATAATTCGAGATGTATAAAATGAAAGAATGCCGAGCACAATCACGAACGAAAGGAAAAAAGCACTGTTTGTAATATTGTACTCTGATAGAAAAATAATAATTATTGTTTTTTACTGGAATTAATTGCAGACATCAAATCACTCGATCACTAGATTATATATTATAAAAAATAATAATAATGTTAAAAAATGCTGGATGGCTAGTTAAAAGGTCAATAGCAAATCAACGCGAGATATAGTTTTAGTGTTAATTACAGATTTCAGGCATCTTTTAAAGTAGTGTTGACTTTAGAAGTCTTTCACTGGGAGGGATTTATGCAATTCCAGATGGGGGGGGGAATACATTTTGGGGTTTCGGCCAAAATAAAAACCAATAATGAACGCCAAATCCTGCTTGGCACTCACGTTCAAAGAATTTTCCTTACATACTTTATGCTGATTGATGATAACGTTTTTTAAAAGACCGATTTGGCAATAAGTGTTGAGTAATATACAATAGTTCATGATAAAGAGCGTTAAAATATAATAAATGTGTGATAGATTCTCCAAACTGGATCCCGTTAGAAAAATAATACATTTTCTTGAAGAGGCATTGGAACAATTACCTGTTACCATTTAGCCACAAACACAAGGTTCTGACTGACCTATTCTAAGACATATTGGTGGACATTGGATGTATACTCTCTGTATATTCTATACAAGTACGCTAATATAATCTAGAATTTTTCAGAACGCTGAAAAAATATTTTACTTCAAAAATTGTGAGGTTTTGGTGCTTTCAAAGATTTCTTAATCTTGCGTTACCAAAATTAATGTTTTCTCTCAATTAACGACAAAATATACATATACAAGAGATTTTCCCATAATTCATGTTTGTGACATATTTCTTCATTTTTCCCCCTTTACATCCTTAAGTGTTTGAATAAAAATATATCATATACCCAGCGGAGCAAAGAACATTTATAGAAAGGAATTAAATGTTTACCTAAACTCTAAAAATCCAATAAAATGAATATGATTTTTTTTCTGCTACGATGAATATGTGTAAAAAGCAGCTTAAAGATAATAACAAACAAAAGTATAAAAAATATATACAGCAATTTCAAGACATCATAAAACGAATCTCAATTCTTCATGAAAAGCAACAGATATAGAAACAGCAACAGCAACAGCAACGGGCTCTTAATTATGAAGTTTTCAAATAAATGTAAAGCTTCCTTTATGTCAGCCGTAAGCTAATAATTTAAATTTTGCTTTGACCATTTCACACGGGGGCGGGAGCTATACACTCCACTCTCTCCTTTATGTACGCAAATTATAAAATCACAAATTCGAAAATGCTAGGAATTTTATAATATTTCTCGAAATAAAATTTCATTCAAATATCGATTGATTTCGAAAATGTCTTATTACAATTTTTTTTTATTAGATTTATGAATAAAATTACTATTTTGTTCAATAAATTATTGACAGTGGCATGTAAATATAATTTTTTAAAAATTCTTTTTTGTTTATTTTCAAGGGAGCTTACTCCTTGAAAATTTCATTAATTACAAACTTAAACAAAATAACTTTCACGCAAATTTAATAATTTAAAACTGTAAATGTTCAGAGCAGAACTTCTTCATTTATTTTTATTTTTTTATTACACAAACAAAAGAGAAATTTTCATTTTTCTGGTCTCAAATATTACTACAGTATCATCATCAACATAAATTTTCAAACTTAGTTTCCTCAATATATTTTTCTGTTACATTTTATTATACTCACCAGCAAATACTTCAAATAGTTTTATATGCCTTTTTGTTAAATTATAAGAAATCCAAACATTAATAATTATGTTTTAATTTCAGTTTACTATCTTGGTTTTAAACTAATCAACAAAAATAAAGTCCTTCAGCAACTAAAACATAAATAATAAAAAAATATGTCCTTAGAACTTTTTGACAAAATATGTTTTTCGTAGCTTTGTTTTACTGTTTATTTACTCTCTTTTGAGGACTGTGGATACCAGTTACTTTCTGTTAGACTAACTATAAACTTCTCATATCCACATTCCTGAAATTTTGAGATAGTCTAAGAGAGATTCTGAGTAACAGCATGTACTTTTCTTATTTCTTAATGAAATAATATTTATATTACAGACAACAACATCAAAATTTGTTTTAACTACTTTTGTAAATCAAAAAAGCCAAGTATTATGATAATATGTTAACAAACAACTCTAATGAAAGTTTTATTACATTTAGTGGCGAATAAATTAAATAAGGAATCAGATTAAAAAAAATAATAATAAAACTTATTATTTCTGTAAAATTTGAATGAAAAATCTAAAAATTGGCTACATTAATTTGGTAACTTTAACCGAAAATATATTCAAAACCGCGTTGTCTAGGTACACATATAAATATTTGAGAGTGACGCAAATATTTTCTCTGGGTCTTCATAATCACGCTCGTCATTTATTGTAAGAAATCATATGAAGCAAATACAGGCAGAATTCGTGTCATAAAATGTTATTTAAATGTATTTTTAAAAGGTTACATAAATAAAAAAAACTATTTAGTAATTATTAATGACTCTAATGTCGATTATTATCACGTTCGATGGCTAATAAGATAGTACCAAACAAAATATCTCGGCAATGATCTCAACATCATCATTGTTGGAAGTTATTCTTTCTCAAACATGTTGAATAAGTATTTTTCATTTGTAAACATGATGATTTGATGATTGAGACGAGTATTTTCAACAGAAGCAATCGCAAAAGATTGAAGGATTTTCTCCGTTACTCCCCCCCCCCCTTTTTCGTTAGTTCTGTTGCGGAAAATTTCGTTAAAACACGAAATTTTCCGCTGTTATTTTCCCAATCCCCCTCCCCCCCCCCGAAAAAATACAGAAATTCTGTAAAGTAAAAATTTCATGAAATCCTCTAATCTAAAGCTGCATTTTCGAAAAATCACAGGGATGTTCCGGCACATGTGCTGCCTGTTATTTTTTCGTTTTAGAAACTTATTTTCAAGGTAATTATTTTCCCGCAAAACACGAAACATTCGAGAACCGAATCTCAAAATTTCCTGAAATTCCTCAGACAAAAGTAGGGAATTTCTTCAAATCACTGGACAACAATGGAATTGTCTCAGAACTGAAATTAGTTGATCCTAAATCAGTTTCTTGCTCTAATTCCGAATATACTTTCCGTTTTTCTCTAGGTCGTCCAGTTTTTGAGAAATTTGCATATTAAAGTTTATGCAAATTTAAGCTTTTTTGTGCCATTTTATGGAAATTTTAGATACAATCAATGTCAGATTGAATTGCCTTTTTTAGATTATAATCTATGATATGATTACTGGAAGATTTGCTTCAGATAAATGTCGCAGTCTGCATATTCTTAACATTTACCTGTCAGTTACTAAGCCTAATTTGCGTATTTTTCAATAGCGTAATTTTTACATTAATTTCAACTTTAAAGTAGTTACCACAGAATTGACGTAATGTTTTTCTAGAGTGATTTTTATATTAATTTCGAATCTGTAATCCGTTTCCTTACATCACGTCTAGATTTTGAGTAAAATCAATTTCTACTTTTGTATTGTATTGGCACAGGTTTGATATAAAATGCTTTTAGGGGTGTGTACCTCATTGTCAAAAATGTGAATAGTGTCACGTTCCTATCAGGGACATAATCACCAATGGGTATAATCGAAAAACAATAGGAAAAAGTAGTAGAATTTATCCTAATTAGCTGAAGTACATCACAAAGTAGCATAAAAGCATTTTCTGGCTTTTTTTTTTTTTTTTTTTTCAAAAACTGAACATGATAGAAGAAAACGGACACCAGATTTGAAAACAGCGTAAAAAACTGGTTTAGAAATCTATTAATGTACTCATGTGGCATAAATATTTGGACGTCAAAAAACGTTATTAGAAAAAATTAAAAAATATGTAAATTAAGGCACAATATTTCACGGCGGCCCCACCAGTGGCTGAGAGGTTGTGCTCTCGAAGCTGGTAGACGGGAGGTGCTGAGTTCGATCCCAATCGCGCCCGTCGTCCTAATCGTTCGGAGTTTTCGTGGTTTTCTTCGAGCCATGGATTTATCCATGCGTAAATACGGATTAGGTTCCCTTAGAAAGACCCCCACGAAGGGCACTCCCCCCGGGCCTATATCCCTAGTGTAGATAATTGGCCGTCAATAATCAATCAACCCAACAATATTTCACGGTCACATGCCAGTATAATCTCGGATACAACATTTTTGTAAAGTAAACTGGCCAGTAATCATAACATAAAACAAAAAATCCTGTCTGATAATGCTTTATGCCTCAAATTTGCATATAATTTTATAGAAATTCCAAAAATTGCATAAAGAAAAATATGCAAATATCTAAAAAAATTGACGTACTGGAGAAAATCTAAAACTAGATTCGGAAGAAACAGCTAATTTTGGTTTTGGGACACAGCAAAAGTTCAAATTTGTTGTCCAGTGAATTGAAAAATATCTTCCAGCCCCATGGGTGTTCTAGCAACTATCTGGGGCCTGTACTTTTTAAGTTTTTTAACAAAATAGTTCTTCAGAATGTGGTGCCAAAATATACTGTATTTCATCTTGTATAATGCGCACCTTGATTTTCATAGGGAAAAACGAAAAAATATATATATCTCATGTAAAATGTATACCATGCTATTTTAACGGCAGAAAATCCATTAATAATAATAATAATAATAATAATAATAATAATAATAATAATAAAATAGAAATAATGACTCACTTTATTTATTTATTTTTTTAAGTAGAACTTAAATTGTTGTATTCACTCACACTGTTAAAAATTTGCAGCAAACTGTCCCAGTCATTCGACCGTTTTTATAAAAACGGTTAACATAACTTTAATTTAACTCTCTTCTGACCATATTATTGCCCATATTAAGATCAGAATAAATTTAAATTACGGTTATGTAACCGTTTTCTATAAAAACGGTCAAATGACTGGACAGTTTGCTGCAAATTTTTAACAGTGCACATCATATGTAGCCTCCTTATTAAAATACTCTATAAAATTAAGATACTACTTGGCGGAATGAGCTATAATTTTGGATTCGCATATTTGAAATTTCTAGAAAACCGATTTTTGTTTTAAAAAATAATAGGTTAAAATTGATACTTTTTCCGATAATTAATTTCGAGAATATATAATTTTTGGAATTAATTTTCGAAAAATATATGAATTTTAAACTAATTTTTTTTTAAACAGAAATCTATTTCAAATCTGCTTTAAATATGCGAATCCGAAATTATAGTTCATTCTGCCCAGTAATTTTTGAATTACGCTTAAAAGACGCATTCAATCTGCTTTGCAACTCCAAATTTTAAAAAATTCTAAATTAATTAATTAATTCTAAAGTATACTTGACCGAATGACTTCTCATTCGATATCCGAAGATAAAATCTACTAAAGGATCGAAATATTATGTCAAAATTGGGTGTTTAGTATTGAAAATGTTTAAAGTTTGGAACAATTTTTAGTGGACGACCCTCCAAGCAAAATTAGATATGGCACTAATTAATTGACGTTATTACCAATCGATTGGTAGCAGTCATATTTTTATACGATGATTTCAGGCAGAGTTAGTAGGGGTGATCACTTTTTTATTCCAGGACTCCTAACGCGCAATAACATTCTTATATTTATCACCTTCTGCTTTTGATTGACAAAGTGTAATCTCGTGAAATGGTGCCACCAATTGATCACAAAAATCACGCCATATAAAATCACTGAACACTTTTTTTGTGTGTTATCTAAATTGTCATTGAACATACTAAACAATCACAAATTAAAGCACTCCGAAGTTCTAAATATAGTTTTCCTTTTATTCAGATGAACTTTCTAAAACTATTTTTCGGTAGACCTTTATAATTCATGAAAAATTGATGTATGTATTTTAAAAACTAAAAGCGTTATTATTTCTTGTTAGAATTATATACAGAAAAATAGAATTATTGTGTTTCTGCAATCTTTATGAAATTTGCCATACAGATATAATTTTGGTTTTCTTAAATACAAAAATGATTTAAGCATTCTTTTCAGTTCGTATTTTGAATCATTAAATTCTCAAAATACTGTATTTTGTAAAAGAAAGAAATTATAACATTACTTCTTCATGAAAAAACGTAAAAATATTCTGTGCTTTGCACTGGCTCTAATACGTAAATCTAGCTGATTTTTGGCAAATAATTTGACAGTTGCTTATCTTAGATGCTGTAATAATGTTAATACTTTATAGTTTTCCACGAAAAAATGCATTCGTATAAAATTTTATAAAAATGAGGATTTTAAAATTTTGCGCATATATTTACTTTAAACAAGTACGCATAATATGAAAATATTATGTAGAAACAATAAACGTATAACGGATAATAACGAATTAAGCACGTTTTCTTCTAGCACGTGTTACTTTTCAAAGTAACTCGAGAAAAATATTTTTTTCTCCTTTTTATTCAAATACTACATTAGAATTTCAAGATTGTGAATGTGAACAGTGTGGTGTGAGTGTGTTATTGGGAGAGAGAGAGGGGGGAGGGAAGATAGTGATGGTATATTTACAAAAATCGATGAATAAATGAAATTCTTTGAATAAAACTCTCCCCAAAGTATAAATTAAATTTTGCTTTGCTCGACTGACCTTGATCATAAATATCTATAGTTTTCAGCAGTTCTGACATTTTTACAGAGTAATATTTTTGAAAGGGCAGTGGTATCTATCATTGATATTTACGGCTTGTTTCTGGGGATGTAGGCAAATAAAATAAAAAGTAGCTACCATGAGATAATCCATTTTCTCAAAGAATTATTTTTCAATGAATAACTCTGTTTGTTTTCATTAGAAACATGGGATCAGTTACTTAAAATCTAAATGATCCTTGCATTGTACAGCAATTTGATTAAAGGTCTTTAGGTATTATTTACTTTGATGCTTTATTTCTTGGAATACTGCAAAATCCACATATAACATAGCGGCACGTAAGTAAAAAAAAACAAAAGTTTTTTATTTTCAGATATGCAAGAAATATTTTGTTTTTATAAAATATCCACTAATTGTAGAGCGGAGGGGGTATCAGATTTATCTTTAACTGGAAGAACTACAACGAACTTTTGTGCGTTTTATTTTTTCTTTTATTAATTTTAGTTCTTTCAATTTTCTTTGATTAAATACAGATCATGTGCTTTATATATATATATATATATATATATATAAAGTCATGATACATATTGTGACTTAAATATACCCTACGACTTAATATAGTATTTTTATATTCAGTTAAGTCGTGGCCTTTTAATTATATCTTTCTTTCTTACTTTTTCCTTTTTTCTTTTTCTTTTTTTTTTTTTTTTTTTTTTTTGTTATTTTTTAAAGTGGTCGGGGATATAAAATTTTCTCTCAGTGATAAATATATATATATATATATTTTTACTTATTTATTTTTGAATTGTATATTTATTTATATATATGGATTCCTTTTCAAATGTAAATTCTTTAAAAAATTATTTTTTTTATTTTTATAAATAAAAAAATTGTAATTTTAGCCGTATCTAAATATTAATATATCTTCCGAAAGAATGGCGCTTTTCGCATACTTTTTACATTTTTATGCGTACAGGAAAGAATAAATATTAATTTGCCTTCAGGGTTTACAAAAATATTTACTCAAAAAATAATAACTTTTTAAAGATATAAGTCACTTTATTATGAGTACTTTTTACTAGAAGAATCAAATTT
This sequence comes from Maratus michaelseni, assembly GCA_963931845.1. Taxonomy (NCBI): domain Eukaryota; kingdom Metazoa; phylum Arthropoda; class Arachnida; order Araneae; family Salticidae; genus Maratus; species Maratus michaelseni. Next base: position 224,940,481 of record OZ007599.1, read on the forward strand.
CCAAAATTTTTCTCGAAACAAAAAATCCTGACGTCAATGTTTAATAATATATATTTAAAATAATTGTACGAAATCTCATATTTTTATTTTTCATGGAAATTTATACATACATCAATTTAAAATGACGAATCTTGAAAAAATACATTTAAAATTTGAAATTTTAAATAACACTACCTAAACAACCACAGAAAGTACAACATAAAAAGGGTTATATCATTTGATCTGATTATTGTTACTTTCATGCGGTTTGTGCCATTTCATTCTAAAAACTGTAGTGCATTTTTAAGCCAAATAATAATAATAATGTGATATTTTCGAGGATTTCATATTCCCAGACCGCTTTAACCAAAAATATAAAACATTAATAAAGTCGTAAAGTGCAAATTTAAATACAAATTCATGAAAAATAAAGTACATGTATATGAATAAACACCTATTAATGTAAATACTCTCCATCAAGATTTACACAGTTTCTAAGTTTAATTGATAAATATTCTAAATATACACCTTGAATATTACATTTAGTGAAATCTACTTCAATTTTTGCTTCCCCTTATCTTCAAAAATATCTTATACATTGTTGGTAAACCGAAATAACATTTGCACCAAATTCACGCGAAAGTATAGTGTCGTTGAAAACGTAGAAAAAACGATCATATTAAAATAATTCACATCAAAAACAATTTCTAAGGATATTTATTTAATAAATACATTTATATTCTTATATTAAGTCGAATATAAATAATGCTTTCAATTTTCAAGGACTTTTTTATTATTAATTTTATTTATTGTATTTCCACACTTATACGTATTTAGTCAGTAACAAAATATTTAAATAAATTGTTTCGTTTAATATAGTTTTCAGAGTATAAGATTCTCAAAATTATTTCGAAATATTATTTTTATCGTCAGAAATTATTATATTTTTCTAGAGAAATATGAATATTTTAATAGGTACGCATAATATGTGACAGATACAAGTATAAACACTCTTCCTGTAGCTCTACATATTATTTTAGGTTAAATTGAAAAATATTCAGTTATATCTAAATATATAGTGAAATCTGCTGGAATTTTAGCATCCCCTAGGCTTCAAAAAATATTTTCCTTTGCAAATAAACTGAAATAACAACAGTGCCAAGTTTTGATTACACGAAAGTAAAGTGTCGTTGAAAGAAAACAGAAAGAATGTTCACATTAAAATAATTCAAATTAAAACCAATTTTCTAAAGATATTGATTTAAATGCATTTCAATTCTTATATTAAGTTTATAATAAATAATACTTTTAATTTTAAATGAGTTTCTGATTAATAAATTTTGCTAAAGGTATTTCATGTTTAAATTACATTCTTAACAAAATCATTAAATTAATTGGTTCATTTAATTTAGTTTTTAAGATTCACAAAAACATTTTAAAAAAAAATCAGAGTTTCAGAAATTATTAAATTTTTCTAGAGGAACGGGAATATTTTAATAAGGTACGTATACAAATAAACATATACAGCTGTAAACATTCTTCATCAAGCTCTACACAGTATTTATTAGCTTAAATTTATAAATATTCGCTTAAACCTAAATATAAGTTTAGGGAAATCTGCTCCAATTTAAGATTTCTCTTGTCTTCTAAAAATATCCTCCGTTGTTGACAATATGAAATAGCAACTGAGCCAAACTTTCTTTACTCAAAAGTGTAAGACATAAAGAACGTTTATATTAAAATATAACTTAGGGCATCTAATCCGGATTTCTCGAATTACAAAACATTAGACGAAAACCATTATTTTCATTAAAAACTCTAAGAGATATTTTACATTTAATACATTTTATTTTTAGATTGTCCATTAACAATTTCAAAAAGGATTTTTATATAAAAAATATAAATAATGTATTGAAATAAAGTTTTGAAATTTATTAAAAGAGATAATTTCGTATTAATCACGTGTCAGGAGTTAATAGTCAAAGAAATCGCAAAAAATTTCGCTACTTACACCAGACTTTTTTTATTCTGATAATTTCGTTAAATTCGTGATTTATTTATATTATTTTATTTATTTATGAAGTTATAATTTTGTTATGGAATATCAGTCGGAAACAAATGTTGAATTATTTATATTGTTTTAAGTGCAAGCGTTATTAATCTTTTGTAATTGTGCTGAACGCGATAGCGATAGATTAAAGAAAATCATGTTTGAAAAATATTTTAAAAACCATAAGAAATCACTAAATTAAGGTACAGTTTTTGAACAAATTGCATTTGAAAAAAAATTAAAAAATCCGTATTCGACGGTGTAAAATTTGAAATTGCTCGATGTTTAGAAGTTAAAAAATTGCAATAAAAGCTAAATTTACTGTTCAGGTGTTCTCACCTTCAATATGAAATCAGCATTATACTAACGGACATATTGACTTAAATGCTTTTCTATTCTTATATTAAGTTAAATGTAAGTTACACTTTTTAATGTTAATTTTTTTTTATTAATAAATTTTGTTAAATGTTTTTCCTGGCTTATATTAAGTTATTAACCAAATTTTTAAATCAACAAGTTCGTGTAATTTAGTTTTCAGAATATAAAATTCGCAAAATTATTTCAGAAATAATTATTCAGCTAATAGTCAGAAATTACTATATTCCACTAGAAAAGCGTGAGTACTTCAATATATATATATATATATTTAAATTCTTGTGGCACGTATGTTATTGTTATATCTTGGGAATAAATTATTTTGTGTAAAATAAAAGTGATCGACTTTTGCTTGAAAGAGAGACAGAAAGGAAGAAAAATAAAGCTTTGTTATTAATTAATTTTGCTAAATGTTTTTTCTCACAGGTATGTTATTTTATTAACAAAATCTTTAAATCAACTTTAAATCAACTTGTATGTTTAATTTTGTTTTTAGAACATTATTCCAAAATTATTTAAAATATGTATATATCCAGCTTGTCAGAAATTATTTAATTTTCCTGGAGGAAATGCGAATATTTTAATAAATGTAATATTTATACTTGGAGCTCAAATGTTACTGTTACAATTTGGGAATAAATTAATTAATAATAAATTGAAAGTGAGCATTTTTTTTCCTTTGAAAGAGGGAAAGAGTATGTTAAGTTTAATATTAATATATTTTTTAAATCTTTTTAATAGTTTTGTTATTGATTAAATTTTCTAAATGTTGTTCCATGTTTGTATTGCTCTATTAACAAAATTTCTAAATCAATGTTCCTTTAATTTAGTTTGTTATTAATTAATTTTGCTAAATGTTTTTTTCTCACAGATATGTTATTTTATTAACAAAATCTTTAAATCAACTGGTATGTTTAATTTTGTTTTTAGAGCATTATTCCGAAATTATTTAAAAATATGTATATATCCAACTGGTCAGAAATTATTTAATTTTCCTAGAGGAAATGCGGATATTTTAATATATGTAATATTTATACTTGATGCACAAATGTTACTGTTACAATTTGGGAATAAATAAATTAATAATAAATTGAAAGTGAGCATTTTTTTTCCTTTGAAAGAGGGAAAGAGTATGTTAAGTTTAATATTAATATATTTGTTAAATCTTGTTAATAGTTTTGTTATTAATTAAATTTTCTAAATGTTGTTCCATGTTTGTATTGCTCTATTAACAAAATTTCTAAATCAATGTTCCTTTAATTTAGTTTTGTTATTAATTAATTTTGCTAAATGTTTTTTCTCACAGTTATGCTATTTTATTAACAAAATCTTTAAATCAGCTGGTATGTTTAATTTTGTTTTCAGAGCATTATTCCAAAATTATTTAAAAATATGTATATATCCGGCTAGTCAGAAATTATTAAATTTTCCTAGAGGAAATGCGGATATTTTAATATATGTAATACTTATACTTGAAGCATAAATTTAACTGTTACAATTTGGGAATAAATAAATTAATAATAAATTGAAAGTGATCATTTTTTTCCTTTTAACCCCTTGAAGGGCACCGGTATATTATATATACCACTTAATTTTAATCCCAAAATGCCACAGTGACACCAGAATTTTATAATCAAATTTTGAATTTATAAGGTACATGAGGAAAAGTTTTTACATATTTTAAAATAAATTCGTTCATGAATCCTGGTGTCAATCAATCATTTCAATATTTTAGCTACGAGAGTACTTTGCCCCTGAAGGGGTTAAAGAGGGAAATAGTATGTTAAGTTTAATACTAATATATATTTTTTAAATATTTTTAATAGTTTTGTTATTAATTAATTTTTTTAAAATGTTGTTCCATGTTTTATTGCTCTATTAACCAAATTTCTAAATCAATGTTCCTTTAATTTAGTTTTCACACAGAATAAATTCACAAGACTATTTCTAAAGGTATTATTTAGTCAATAAGAAATAATATATCGGATTACTAGAGAAACGTGATTTTCTTATTTATACATATTTTTTCTTCGGTCAGAAATGTTATTTTCATAAAATGGGAATTATATAGTTGTGTGTGTGAGAGAGCGAGAAAGGGCGAGAGAGAGAGACTGCTTATCATTTATAGTATCATTGATAAAATATAGTGGAATTTTTTTAAATATAAAATGTTTGATAAAATTATGTCGCTTGATAAAACAGTTGTCAAGACAAAAGAACATAAAAAACATCGTGTCGTATATTATCTTCAGTATTCTAACCGTGAAGTTTGTTATTCATCGATCCTTGACACATGAGCGCCATCGCGTGGGAAAATACGGCAGTACATTTCGAGCGTTATTGAATAATACGCGATAGTTATGAAATCACTTATTTCAAATTTTGTTTAAATTCTCTTTCTTCAGCTTCCTGTTTGCTTCATTTATTTAAAAATAAATTTTATTATCGTATCTTCTTTCAAACATTCTTACATAGAAAATATAACTGTAATTATTATATTTTGCGTATAGTATTATTATATTATTAATTTAAGTGTTTGAAACTTATTACTTTAGAATATAATATTTTAACGATGAATATAAAACATACATATTCATTTCAGAATGTTTTACCTATCTTGAATGAATACTAATTACAGCAAAATATTAGCAACTAATTTTTTGTCTTAAGAATTTTAAAACTGGGTGAAATTATTTTGATTCTTAGCCTTAAAATTTTTTCAAAGCTGATCTGATCTTAAAATTGTACCCTATTTAGTTTTTACTAATGTTACCCTAATGTTTTCCCTTCTGCGCCATGTTTTCACTTCTTTTGTTTTTTCCAAGAAAATTTAATATTATTCAGTTAATTATGGAACAATATATAGATATTTTTAATGTCCGTCTTTTTTTTCCAGTATTTATTTCTAGCTTGAGAAATACAATCAGAGTTCCCATATAATCCGTTTTTTAAATACCTGTATTCCCCAAGAAAAATTTTCGTGGTATCTTTCTTCAAAATTTGCAAGAAAAAAAAAAAAAAAAAAAAAAAAAACAGTAAGACAAAAAGTGGTATTTTTAAAAATGCAATAAAAAACACGTACAATTTATGAGCAATTACTCATCTTTTTTTCTTCCAGTTAGCATCATCAATATTTAGTTTAGTTATTCAATAAATTATACATATGTTTGTATTTTTAACTATATAACAAAGCTTATATCAATTAGTTTTGAAAATATTAAAAGGGGTAAAAGCTATTGTCAAACTAATTTTATCATGCTGTTGATAGTAAATCTGTAGTATATCATATGGGGTCTTCTGTGGTTTTAAATCTTTAAAATAAAATACATAAGTTCAAAATAATATAGGGCAAAAAAGTATATTATTTATGGTAATATTTGAAAATGTTGTACAGAAATTCCGATATTGCAAATTTATCTTATTTCTTAAACCATATACTATGTACACTAAATTAAATTATTTTTTCTTTAAAAAAGTTAATTCATAGTTAAATTAATAATTTCTTCTTTTCAAATTAATTTCGACTGAATGTTATCATTGTAATGGGATATTATAAAAATAATAACATATTTGATCATGCAAAACACCTGACTTTCAATAAATATTCCAAGATCATGCTGCAATAAATATAAATATATCAAGAATTTGCTTTTTAAAACTGTTTTTAGTACATAGAAAATCATTTTCAACTGTGTCAGAATTGTTCTGTGCTTATCGAGATGTCAAATTACGTAGCTATTTGATTTTAATAATGTTCACATAATCTTTATCTAGGCGTGTATATCTCGCATTTTTAAAAAATAATATTTTTTAAAAAGTATTAAGAGTAAAAGCCTTTTTAAGAATCCAACTCTAAAAAACGTAATAACCATAAAACAGTCAAATAAAAATGAATTTCGACAGACTAATACATAATCAGAGGCTGTATATAATAATAAAATTAAAATAACGTAGTTTAATTATCTTAAGTTACTTTTACAAATATTCGTTTACAATTAATTTTATTGAAAACGAAATTATGTTCGATAGCGTTATTGAAGTAGACTTTATTGCAAATTTTATATTAATCAATTCATCACGAATATTATTCTCCCCTTTACCATTGAGTATTTCTGAAAAAAAAAAATCGCTAAATAAGTCGGCCGAGATGAAAATTTCTCACTCAAAAATGAGTTTTAGACCTAATACTTTTCGAAATTCGTAGATACTAATTTCCAGCTTATTAGACTTAATAATTTCGAAATTAAAACGTATAAATGCAATTAGGAATTCACTTACGTCGTATAAGCGAAATATTTTGCATTAGAACAGACACACACACATATATAATATAAGAACGTACGTTATATTTATACGCCTACGCTGAAAGACGTATAAATAAAAAGAAGAAATAAATCCGCGTGACACGTATTTGAACGGTGTTCCACCAGTTTTGCCCCTATAATCCTTCCATCATTCGCTAAATCCACTGTTGTAATTCTGTTTTCCCGTCTACGTATAATTTGCATTTATGTTTAGCTGACTTTAATGGGATAAAAAGGAGAAATTCAAAATTACCTGATTTTCTGAAAGGATGGACAACATATCCTTGTTCTAACTTCATGACAAATGCAACTTATCCAATGATTCACAACGCATGCAACTCAACCCAGATGTTTGTCGAATTATTTTCTATTAAGAGGCATAACATGAAATGGGTATAGAGATGATTTACGACCCTCAGATATATTTTTATGATTTCCATCTTCAAGAATCTCGGTATCGTAAGGTGGGTCTTCAGATCCGACAAGGAAACCTCTGACATACGCAAGGTTCAACATTTTTTAATGGACGTTATGTACCAGTCGTAAACTTCTTCGGGACTAATAAATTTCCGGACTAATCCTCTATCGTGATAATAGTTTTAACTTATTTTTTTTGTCTCTTAAGTATACAATAGCCACTGGTGGTCTCGTAAAGAGCATGCATTCATATCTGTATATTATGTAGCTTACGTAATTTAGTATTCAAAATAAAGAGTAATCAACCTCTTTTAATGATTCTAATTTGCAATTTAGGGTTTTATCTTATTGTATATTAGTTACTTATATAATCTTTGCCGTTGTTTCTCAGAAAATATTTGTTGAAATGATTGAAAACGTACATTGAAATCAAATATTAACTATATTTATTTAGCACATAAATCTTCGTAAAAATATGTATTATCTAAATAATATATATTTTGCAAAATGCCATTTTGATCCAAAGGGAAAAAAAAATGCTGAATGAATGACAAATAACAAAGGAATGAAAATATTCAAAGAAGAATTAGCCTTTTTTTTTACCTTGATATTTTTAATACGTGTCATTGTATGGATGGAACAAAATACGAAATCGATTATTTCATAATCGATGTAGTATGAAGCGTCTTCCAATCAGTCGCATCACTTACTAATAGTTTCCCATGACGTTAAATCTAAAAGCAAAATACATAGACAAATTCGCCTTCATAATACATTTTAGATTTTTTAAAAATTAAAATAACTCTCAATATTTAATTTTTCCACCAGTCTTCGCTATTCGTTTGATGTGCCATATGAACAATGGAAAATTGGATTACAAATTATTAGAAGATGAAATAGTAAAAAATAATAATTACTGTTACTAAAATTGTAGCTTTTTTTTAACATTTAAATCGATTTAAAGTGCAGGGCCAAAACTGCATATGCCTCGGGCGCCAGAATTGAAAAGGGGCGCCAAAGGAAGATTTGGTTCGTCGTTTGGTACAAAAAACAAATAACGAAATTTTGGAATAAAAGTTATGCAATTGGTCAACCCCCCCAAAAAATTGTATTCGTTAATTTTATAAACTTTACTTTGAACAAGGCCGGTTTTTCCATTAGGTGTGCCGAAGCAAAACTTGATTAACGAATTCATCCAAGATGAATACTCTATCCCAGTTAGAATTGAATTGTTTTAGTATTTTGAACGTTATCGTGATGACAAGTTTTGCATGTTTTGCTTTCGTGTTCCTTTAAATGAATTATTAGAACTAACATACTTGATTAACAAATCGTCCAAGATATTTCCAAAATAAATATACTGTCCCAACTAGGTTCAAATTGATTCGGTATTTCGGACGTTTATCGTGGTGACAAGTTTTGAATGTTTTTTGCTTTTGTGTGTCCTTGAAAAAGAGCCATACATGATTAACGAACTTATACAAGATACTTGCAAGATCAATGCACTATCCTAACTTTAAATTGGTTCAGTATTTAGGACGTTATCGTGAAGACAAGATTTATATTATAGATATATTTGCATTATATATATATTTGCATTATATATATAGTTGCATTATATATATAGATAATATACTCCCCATCACTTTACTGTTTAATGAAATTTATATGAATTTTCTATGCTATCAAAACTAAGAGGGAAAAAATAAACTGAAAGAAAAAAATAGCTTCTTAAGCATTTTATTTTTTTACATTAAAAGAAAACCATTTTATAATTAATTTTGTTAGTGTGAGATTTATCATATGAACAGCGCAATATATAAATTATCAGATGATAAACTAATTGGATTGTTGATGTGATCTTGTTTGTTTGGTTTTTTTTGTTCCACTTATATTAAAATTAAAATTTGTTTCTTTGAAATTTTGATTTGAAAGCACATTTCGATATTAGATTTTTCCTTTTCAAAATTAATATCATGTGAACTTTGTAAAAATGTCTGAAATCAATAATCGTAAGACTCATATAGTGGACGTATACGTTTTCATAAAATTTTCAGAAAAGCAGTTGATTTCGTAAATGTTTGCGATGCGCATTAGGATGATTTAAAAAAAAGGTTAGACAAATTTTATGAGGTTTTAGTGCTTATCAAAACAAATAATTTTTATATAACCAAGGTTGCAATTCATTTTTTCACAACATAATTATCCTACATATCTAAAATGAAAATAGTTGAAAGAAATTTTAACAGACTTACTTACCTTGATACACCCAGAAAAAAGTTTTGTTGAATCAACAAAAATTTGGTTGGCCCAATAAAACTTTTTGTTTAAATATAGGTCAATGAAAATTTTGTTTGAATCAACAAAAAAAAAATTTTTTTTGCAATTCCAAAAAATTTTTTTGTATCGTCAGCAAAAAAATGTTTTGTTAATAAAATGGTTCAATTTTACTTGAATTTTGCTAAAACAACCAAAATGTACTCAACAAAACATGTTTTGTAGTTTTAATCAATTCCTTTTTCTGGGTGTATTACTTTACCTCTTGCAACGACATCATGAAAATTGATGGAAGTGTACATCACTTCAGTATAAGTGAAACCGTATGAAATGTCAATTATATTCGGAAAATATGGAGCGTTTGTTCAACGCTATATTTTGATAAGGATGGTAGCAATTTCTACCATTTCTCGTGATATTCTTACATTTTACACAAAGAAAAGGTCAGTCTATTCCAAACTTCACATTTTTATTATTTTTAAAGTTATAAGCAAAAATCCGAATTCGAATTTGAATCAGATTTACTCAATATTTTTGACTGAATAAATGGATTGTGAATAGTGTTACCGGGTGTCCCGATTTACGCGGGACGTCCTGATTTTCAGGGTCTCCAAGACCTGTCGGGCATAATCACTCTGCGGGGCGCCAAAGTCCCGATTTTTCATGATGCACAAATTCTTTTTAATTTCTTTTAGTACCATTCTATTCGTTAGTCTGCATCAAGTGAAACTTAATATAGTAAATACTATGAAGACAGAACCTATATTTATAAAGGAAATTTTTTCATAGTCTCTTCCAAAGCCTTACAATCTACCTGCCTAGACGGAAACTTGTCTAAAATGTAACTGTTTGCGGTTCCTAACGATTCAGTTTTACCGTACTTTGTTCAACTCTATGTAAACGGAACCTGTTTATAACGGAATTATGTTTTAAAAGTAAAAATTTCATTGTCCCTACGATAAAAAAATTATAAAATTATACCTGCTAAATTGGAATTTTGTTTCAGTACCAAGCTATTCCGCTTTCACAGGTTTTACAGTATAAGATTGTTTTGTTTATTTGGTATAATAAAAACTTGCTAAGACGGAATCTCAAGGGACAAGAGAAAAATTCCGTTTTAAACTTGCTTTCGTCTTAGTAGGTATAATTGTATGGTATTCCTATATACCATAGGGACAAAAAAGTTTTTATGTTTAAGACATAATTCCGTTATAGACAGGTTTCGTTTTCATAGGGTTTAACGTATTTTTATGCCCCGATTTAGAAGCCGTTGTCCCGCTTTTTGTGACACTGCACTTAGCAACACTAATTGTGACCCAATTTTCATATAAAAAATTGGTTTTTGTAGTGTGCACTATATACCACCTCTTAAAGATTGTTCAATCTTTTTTAAATCACCCTGTATATGTGCGATATGAACAGAAGGATATATGAATTTCAGGTTAAAAGAAGATGACTAATACAATTTAAATATGGATGTTTAAAAAATTCATCTGTTTAATGTATCTCAAGATAGAGTGAATAAAAATGGAAATCATTTCTTTGTCATATTGAACCGAATAAAAATGTTAACGTCAGCTCTCTGAAAAAAATACTAGGCGAACTCTGCAAGAGGATCTTGAATAATCAATATTCGGTTAAAGCTCTATGCTCTTATACTCACGTAAAGGATTTCATTTTTATGAAATAGTTCGGTTGCATAGGCATTTCATAGAAAAAATATTCATTACAGACTTGGCCGGCATAAAATTTAACGACTTTTTTTATGCACAAAAGTATCCAAAAGTTTCTGATAAAAGACCTTAACGTTATAAAGAGTAGACTTAGTTTAATGAAAAAAGTTTCAATAAAACTTCTCTTTCAAAGTGTTCCCCGGAAAGAAAATTCACTTCCTCTTTTAATAACTAAACAAAAAAAAAGAAGAAAAACTGGAAAATTTTATTTATTTCACTAAATGCATTTTAACTAAATTAATAAAGTTTTTACGAGAGGAGCGTTCGCTCTGTGTATTAATTTATTGAGCACAAAAGGAAAAAAAAAAAAATCCCACATATGCTTAGCTGGAAGTAATGAAACATTTTGCAAGTGGGCTGAATTTAACAGAAAATATGAAAAATATATCATTAAGTAAACATATTTCTCACTTCTGCACTGACAAAAAAAAAAAAAAAAATGCTGATTTTACGGTTTAATACTGGCACCCCAGCTTCCAATGTAATACAGTAAAAATAACAGTAATAAATATAGTAAAATAAGCAGTGATACACTGCCGCACATGCGCAGTAGCGTAATACTGCTTATTTTACTGTTTATTACTGTTAATTTTAGGGTATATTAATGTTAATTTTTGGATATAATAATACTGGCAGCTAGGATGCCAGTATTATACCGTAAATAAACTTTTTTTTTTTTCCAGTGTGTTATAAAAATAAATTAACGTTCAATACATTATTTTGTTAAGTGATATTAAAATGGGAAACTATTTGTATTAATTATGTTGTTTATGTCCTTTAAATGTATCCATAAAAATACAACTGTTTATTTAAAAAAAAAAAAAAGATCGTAAGAGTAATGTAATGGTTAAATTTAATTAAATTAGTTATCTTTAGTTCACCATTTTTAAAAAAATATATTAAGTTACATTCATAGTAAATTGAAAATAAAACTTTATAACGACATTTTTTGGTAAAATATTGCGCACATCCTTTTATTAAAAACGCTTTTACAAGCAAATGAAGTTGTATTTTATTTAAAAACAATTCATATCCCCTCTTTATCTCCCCTACAATATATAAAGCTTTATATACTTTAGATATTAGATTTTTTTATGATCTTACATCATTATTATGGGCCAATACAAATCAGATTTATGTACATATATTTCATAATATATAGTTGAATGGTCTTTGATATGGTGAATGATTTTATGCTATTTTTTTAAAAGAACATTTTGCGGAACTTTAATCAACTTAAAGTAACAATTACAGTTTTCTCTGCTTATAAATCATTACCTTTCTGTTATTTTACGCATGTATGCAATTATGTGTTACATTGTAATGAACAGGATTTATTCTTGACTTCTTTTATTTCTAATTTTTCCCCTACATTTTTACCTGCTACATTTTCAATAAATCTTTAAATTACTTAAAATTTATTTAAAATAAATAAATCTTAAATAAATTTAAGATTTATTTAATAAAAAATAAATCTTAAACTTCATTAATGATTTTTTAACTCTATTCATAGGCACTGTAATTAAAAAAATATATATCAGTATTATGCTTTTAACACCAGATTATGAATACCTCTCCTAGTGCAAATCTTTCTGTGCTAACATAAATACATTTACCATTTCTTTTTAAAAACTGTAAATAAAAAAATGAATTTTAAAATTTTAAACAATTTGAAATTAATACAAAGCAAAAATTAGCACATCTTAATATTTCTTAAAACAAAACAGGAGTTCAATATACTTTATTTAATACATAAACTATCTGAAAATTTATTTTAATAGTGTGCAATAAAAGATAATTTGTAGAAGATGAGCAAAAATTTCGGCAAACTGCATTTAGTTTTTCTAACGATAAACTCACCGTATTCCTTACTTTATGGCATAAAGATCGAGACTTGCAATAGATTTTATCAAGAAATCAAGACTTGCAATTCGTTTAACGCGAATTACTTTTAGCACGAACTGTTTCCGATTGCCCGTCCAGTTGTATGTAATGTATTTAAGTTCGGATAGCAAGAACTACTTTTAACAGGAACAAAAAAGTGTCCCCTTGAGTGTTCGCGTTAACGAAGTTCCACTGTATTTGTTAATGATAATTAAGCATGGGATTCTTCAATGTCTGTAGCAAATTCTTGCAGTTCGCTACTTTAAAAAAAAAAAAAAATCTGATTGCTTGATTGCCAGCACTTTTTTGAAGTAGAAATATTTGCCTTATTTAAATACAGTCAAACCTCGTTAACATGAACACGCTTAACGCGAATTACTTTTAGCACGAACTGTTTCCGATTGTCCCGCCCAGTTCTATGTAATGTATTTAAGTTCGGATAACACGAACTACTTCTAACACGAACAAAAAAAAGTTTCCCCTTGAGTGTTCGCGTTAACGAGGTTCAACTGTAATGCGAAAATAAGGCGAATTATGCTAATTAAAAAAAGGTGGTGGTAATCAGGGCTCGAAATGTACCGGAGCAAACCATAATGATATTCCGGTTCTTGACATTAAGACAAATATTATTCCGGTTCCTGAAATTATGTTAAATATCGTTCCGGTCCGTGCAATAATTAAAACATATTGTTAAAGTTATATATAGCTTATTGTGCTCTCTGTAACTTTTTTAAAATTATTATTTAGAATCTTGAATGCATTTTTAAAATTATTTTTGTATGGTTGGAAATAAATTTGTCTATATGTCAAAAAAAAAAAAAAAAAAAAAAAAAAAAAAAAAGTCAACATTAATATAGCGGCCAAGTTCGTGGATTTTTCCATTTGAAGCCCTGGTGGCAAACAATCTGAATTAAAAAAAGAAGTAATGGAATGCAACGCTGACATGTAGCCATTTCTGATCATTTGCATTAACTTCTTGAGACGTGAAGTTAAAGTAACACTACAAATATACAATCATTGCTTTTGCACAAACAAAATGACACCATAGATGGCATAAAGAGCCATTTTTCGGAAATTGATACTTTAGGGGGCTTGTAATTTAGCTTCCCAAATATGGATTTAAAATTACTAACCCCCCTTTTTAGTCATAATATTTAGTCAACAATAATTTTAAAATAGCGTCCAAGTTCGTGAATTTTTCCATTTCGAGCCCTGGAAGAAATCAAGCAATCTGAATTAAAAAAGGAAAAAGTAGTGGAATGCAACACTGGCCTAGCCATTTCTGATCATTTGCATTTACTTCTTGAGACGTGAAGTTAAAGTAACACTACAAATATACAATCATTGCTTTTGCAGAAAGAAAATGACACCATAGGTGGCATAAAGAGCCATTTTTAGCAAATTGATACTTTAAGGGTCTTGTAATTTAGGTCCCCAAATATAGATTTAAAATTACTAGCCCCCTTAAAATATAAATTTAATTATCAATAATCTACAGTGCGTCCCAAAAATGACTAATGGATTTTGAAAGTCAATTAAAAAAAAACAAGAACGAAAAATCATGCGTCAAGCATAGATTATATAGCACTTTCCAACGCTTCCAAAATAATTTTACAAATCATACCGTTTAATAAGCTAAAAGCTAACATCTAAGTAAACAATTTAGAAAACGCATAACATATTTAAAAACATAATTTCAGGAATTTCCAACATATACAATATTCGGAAAAATATCCGAATACTTTTATTCAGCCCTGTATCAGATCTATAGATTTGTATATATACTACATAGGATGATAATTTTAGTTCACTTAGGAAACGCGTAGCACAGTTTAAAATTCTCCGTCTGGAGTTTGTCAATAAACAGAAATGTGTTCGCGAACTTTTGTGCTGCCCTGTATAGGATCTACAGAATTTATACACACCACGTAATAGACAAAAAGCCAGTTAAAATTAAAATCGCGTTCAATAACTTAAAACGCACTTCCAGGAATTATTGTTAACAGACAGTAGAGAATTCTTTTGCGTGTCCCTGTAAATGAACGATGACTGCTATACACACAATATTCCGTAGTAAGCCTCTTGTAATGCACCTTAGTGATCTATATAAATTTCAATGCGTTTAAAATAGTGAAACATTATTTAAATAAACCGCAGACGATTTTTCTCCATAGACGTAATGTAACGGAATTATTTTTACTGTCCCTGTAAAGTAACTATAAGTGCTATGCACACCCTGTTCCATATTAAGCTTCTTCTAATGCACCTTAGTAATATATATAAATTACAATGCGTTTAAAATAGTGAAACATTATTTAAATAAACCGCAAATGATTTTTCCCCATAGACCGCAATGTAACGGAATTCTTTTGAGTGTCCCTGTAAAAAAAGTATAAGTGCTACACACTTCCGTTGAAATAGGGAACATGCTATAGATAACGACAATAACATATAAAAATTGCAGAGCAATCCGAGCATATTTACGGGAGTTAGAGCACGGACAGACGGCAGACGGCAGACGGCCAGACGGCCAGACGGCCAGACGGCAGACGGCCAGACAAACCGAAGTCATAAGCACTTTTCAACTAGGTTGGAAAGTGCTAAAAAGGAACGCGATAGAAATGTATCGTTTGCGACCTTGTGTTTGGGAAACCAGGGAATTTTATCCCACCAATTTGCAAATTTAGTTAAGATTTTCGCCAAAAGGTGGCGTTGCAAAATAGAGGTGATACTCCAAAACAAGACATATCCGCTGTTATCAATGTATAAACCATTTTCAATGGTGTATACTTTTTAAAAAGCACTCAGTAACAAATTGCGTATACGCAATTTGTTACTTGCAAAATAACGAATGAAAATGTGACGGATTCAATTTCTCTGCAGCTCTCGCATATCTGTAGCGCCATCTTTTGGTGAAAATGGTAACTAAATTTGCAAATTGGTGGGATAAAATTCCCTGGTTTATCAAACATAAGGCCGCAAACGATACATTTCTGTCACGTTCCCTTTCTTTTTTTTTTTTTTTTTTTTTTTTTTTTATTGACTTTCAAAATCCATCTGTCAGTTTTGGGACACACTTTAAATTCACACAGTAACAAGCTGAAAGCTTTAAACAAGTGAATGTTCTACAAATCCTCATTTTTTTTTATTGTAAAGGTTTTTAATTAAATAACTTTGAAAATTTCTACTTTTCTGTCTTGAAGGAGGCATTTGAAAACTCAAATTAAAATAACATTTATTCTATGAGAAAATAAGCATCAGTTCTGTCGTTTGTTGTAATTTGTTCCAAAACAAAAAACAATCAGCTATATAGAAATAAAGTCAAAATTTAAAAAGAATCAATCGGTTATGTTTTTATGAGGAAAACAATAGAAGTTTATATTTGTTGTACCTTAGGTCTGAAGAGGTTAAAGGCCACAGACAATACTAGCTATTATGCAAAAGCGTTAGAAGTAAATATCTGAAACTTTCAGATTTTTCTTTATCGCTTACAGAGCGATAAAGAACTTATATTTCACTACTTTTTGTTTTTTCAAGATAGTTGGAGAAATTTTTAAAATGGTAAGTTTTGAGTAATAAGTTCACATAATTCTATTTTCTATATATGCTATGCAATAAAATGATTTTAATTAACCTTTAATTAAAGAAACGACAACAACATTTATTGACGTTCATTAGCATTTTAAATTTCATAGAAAAAATGTATGTCATTTTCATTATGTTGTCAGCATGAAACTTCTGCCCCTACAGTGCAGATTTTTGGCCATTTACAATTTCTGAAAGGATGTGGCGAGATATAAATACATAAATAAATAAAATAGTGTAAAAAAAAAAAAGAGTCAAAATTAAATTCAATGCAAATCAGTAATCCATCTATCTTTCCTTTCTTAAAATAATAACATGAGTTCAATGTACTCTTTATTTAACTCATAAAATATATACAAAAATTCAGTTCTAATTTTGCGCAGTACAAGATAATTTGTTGAAGGATAAAACATGCTATAGCAAACTGCATTTAGTCATCCTAAGCGATAAACTCAACGTATTCCATGGATTGTATATAGAAAATTTTGTTAGTGATATTAATGAGCATGAGATTCTCCAATAATTAATTAACCTGTGGCTCTTTCAGACCATTTGAATTAACGGTCGCCGAAAATCTGAGAGATTATGCATAAACGTAAAAAGTAAATGTATATTAAACATGCAGATTTTTCTTTATTGCAAAGAGAGCACGAGATTTCATTCTCTTTTGCCTGTTCAACATAAGTTGGGATAATTCTTAAAATGATAAGCTTTGAGTAAAACGTTTATTCATTCTATTTTTTCTGCTTTACAATATACTTAATTTTAATTAATCCTTAATTATACCAACAAAAACAGTTTTTATTTATATCCCATTAGTATTTTAAATACCGACGAAAAAATTTAAGTCATTACGATTCTGGCCCCGAATTTTTCGTCCAGTTGGGAAAATTATATCTCATATGATTTCTTTACCAATTTGAATAATTGTGTCAAAATTAATCTAGTATAAGTCATTACGTTGTCAGCATAAAATTCTTCTTAGAATATTTAACCAATTACGATTTCTTAAGGTGGTTCTCAAATGATCTGCTCAGCAACGCGAAACTTTCTGGCACATTTTCTGACTCATTTTTAAAAGCAAAGACATAAAAATGGCAGGCCTGATTATTGATGAGATTTGGAATCGAAATAAGTTTTCCATTTTTTTTTAAATATATAATAGATTACTTATCGAGTTATAAACGATTCTGGTCACGTGACGGCACGTTTTTTTCGCTTCTCGGGCTGCCGCGGTGGGAATTCGGTTCAAAACGCGAACTTTGACAATATTTTCTGAAAAATCTTCTGCCTTTACCAAAAAAAATGGAAAACGTGTTTCGATTACACAATTTTTTAATAAGAACACCTGTCAATTTCATGCATTTTCCAGCAAAAATGAATTAAAAAATGTGTCACAAATTAGCCTGTTTAGATTTGAGAACAGCCTTAAAAGGCATGTGGCGGAAATAAAAAAACAATAATAAGGCAAACAAAAAGAAGAAACAAAACAAACTGCAATGAAAAAAATGCTATCTCTTTCTTTTCTTAAAATAACGAGTTCAATCTACTTATATTTAATGCATAAAATATACGAAAATTCAGCTCTAATTCTGTGCAATAAAAGATAATTTGTAGAGGAGGAGCAAAAATTGTAGCAAACTGCATTTAGTTTTCCTAACGATAAACTCAACGTATTCCTTATTTTATGACTTTGGGATCACGAGTTGCATAGATACATTTGTTAGTGATAATAAGCATGAAATCTCAAAAGCCTGTGGCTCTTTGTGACCATTTGCATTAATGGCCACAGAAAATCTTAGAGATTATGTAAAAACGTAAAAAAGTAAATGACTGAAACTTACAGATTTTTTTTTCTTTATCACTGGTTCATATTGATTGTTTTGCGAGTCCCAGAGTATCAGTTTTTATCATCTTTTGCTTCTTCAACTCAGCTGCAGTAATTCTTGAAATGGTATAAGCTTTGAGTAATAGGATCATATGCTATGTTTTCTGTGCTAAATTAAAAAGAGGTATGTAAAAATTATGATATGAAAAATATTTTTCAACAGTATCGGTAAAAACTTAATAGTTCAGGTATATACTTATAATTATTTTCATGTATTTTCCCTAGTAGTCAAATATTTGTCCAATATTCGCTATAACTAAGCTATATCTTGGTCATTAAGCAAGAAATATGCCAATATTTCCAGTATAAGGCCAAAATTTCTGTAATATTATGGTGTTTCAATGCAAATATTGCCAATGCATGTTTAAAGACTATATATCTATCTTTATCAATTTTAATAGTGATAAATATTTTTAATTGAAAGCCAGTATTTAATAAAACGTGGTGTTTTTTTATTGATGTGTTACGGGTGAATGCAATATTGGTGCAATAATTGTGCCTTTATGTAACCAATATTTGTTTGCTATTAGATTTTAGTCATCATTTCTACTTTTTTTTAAGTGTTACCGATTAGACCAACCATTGGTGCAATATTGTTCCTTTATATTACCCAGTATTTATTTTATATTGGGGTTTAGTCATAATTTCTATAAAATTGTATTTTTCTGACGAGAAGTTCTGCATAAAATACAGTCCCCTGTTAAAGTTCTGCAATACCTCTTTCAACATGTAATCTGAGAGTGTTAGTCACATTATAAAAATTAACTTCAAGTCAAAATGTTAAAATTTATGCTTCAATTTAAAGACAATTTTATCTAAAATTCAAAACTTGACTTTTTAAAATAACAGAATTACGAAAGGAAGAATAAATCATAAAAGCAAAAACAACCAATAAAATCATTAAAACTGATTATTCAATGGCATTTTTAGATTAATGTAAAATGCGTGATAGTTTGTAATGTTACGTTATTATTTTCTTTTGAATTTAAGAAAGTATTTCTTCTTTATAACAATCAGAGGAAAGAAGTTCATGTGAGATTTCAGGTTTTTTCCATATATTCTCATGCGAAACCCTTACAATGTTCTTAATTTAAATATCAGAATAAATATCTATAAAATTGTCTTCACACACAAACACATGTATATCTGTCCCTTGGTATGTGACCAATGTCAAAAATCTTCATGTATTTGGTCTATGTCCATCACTTAATTCACAATAGCCACAGGTATATAATTGAAAAAGAATGACAAAGCCTTTCCATTAATACATTCTGTAATAATTACCGTCCCTTAATAATGACCTTTATTTTTTCTATGCCCCTCAACCCCTTCAAAATAATCATAAAATAAAATGTAAATAAATAACAATATCCTCATATCCCTCCTTTAAATTATACAGCAAGGATTTTTTTTTTTTTTCAGTAATTACTGAAAGAAACTGAAAAAAGGGGGAAAATTTTTAAATCCTCTTTTTCTCAAAAGGCCAAAAATGAACACAGGCTCTTTTCTACCATGGTGCAGATATTATTAAGTTTAGCTTTAAATGATTTTTTTATAACATGTTAGATGCACAAATACGCGCTTTTATTACGTTTTACAGAACTCTTTCATCATGACACATGCATTTTTAACACTTTCCAACCTAGTTGAAAAGTGTTTATGACTTCGGTTTGTCTGACCGTCTGCCGTCTGCCGTCTGTCGTCTGTCCGTGCTCTAACTCCCATAAATATGCTCGGATTGCCCTGCAATTTTTATATGTTACTGTCGTTATCTATAGCATGTTTCCTATTTCAACTGAAGTGTGCAGCACTTATAGTTTTTTTACAGGGACCCTCAAAAGAATTCCGTTACATTACGGTCTATGGGAAAAAATCATTTGCGGTTTATTTTAATGATGTTACACAATTTCAAACACATTGCAATTGATATATATCACTAAGGTACATTACAAGAAGCTTAATATGGAATAGGTGTGCATAGCACTTATAGTTACTTTACAGGGACAGTCAAAAGAATTCCGTTACATTACGTCTATGGAGAAAAATCGTTTGCGGTTTAATTAAACAATGTTTCACTATTTCAAACGCATTGAAATTTATACATATCACTAAGGTGCATTACAAGAGGCTTACTACAGAATATTGTGTGTATAGCAGTCATCGTTCATTTACAGGGAAATACAAAAGAAATCTCTACTGTCTGTTAACAATAATAACTGGAATTGCGTTTTAAGTTGCTGAACGCGATTTTAAATTCAACTCACTTTTTGTCTATTACTTGGTGTGTATAAATTCTGTAGATCCTATACAGGGCAGCACAAAAGTTCGCGAACACATTTCCGTTTATTGACAGAAACTCCAAAAGGAGAATTTTAAACTGTGCTACGCGTTTCCTAACTAAACTAAAATTTAGCATCCTATGTAGTATATATACAAATCTATAGATCATATACAGGGCTGAATAAAAGTATTCGGATATTTTTCCGAATATTGTATATGTTGGAAATTCCTGAAATTACGTTTTTAAATATGTTATGCGTTTTCCAAATTGTTTACTTAGATGTTATCTTTCAGATTATTAAACGGTAATGATTTGTAAAATTATTTTGGAAGCGTTGGAAAGTGTTACATAATCTATGCTTAACGCATGATTTTTCGTTCTTGTTAAAATCATATTTTAAATAAATTTTAGTTCACGTATTTTTTTTTTTTTTTTTTTTAATATTTCATCCTATAAACTTTATTAAATACCTGGAAATATGAAATATACTAATATCAAAAATACATATTTTTTTTAAATAATTGAGTTTATAATTATTATGATACTTTTCATATATAATAATGAGAAAAGATAACTTTCTTTTTAAACTCATAACAGTGCAAATAGATGCGACAAACTAGCTTGAAAATGTAAATAATATGATCAGAATATGGCGAACAAAAATAGTTTATTCAAGTGATTTAAATAATAGTGTCTAAAATAACTTCAAAATTTTTGCTTAAGCCTTAAAAATATAAATATATAAAGCATTTAAGATAATCACCTTTTTTACCTTAATTTTCTTAAAATTCAAATAAAATTATTGAAATCATATCAACTGTTGACCTTCTGTTATATTTAATTGTGTATTATTTGAACTTATAAATTTCAGTAAATTTCAATAAAGCCGTTTATTAATTACTAAATATTTAATAGTGAAACTTTCATACAATTTCAGTCTTGGAAATGGTAAAACTAACTGTTTTGAAAAAAAAAACATTTTTTTTAATACTTGTACTTACTTTTGATATTACTTACTTAGAAAAAAAAATGGTGACTGAAGAGATAAAGATATTTTTTACCCCTCATAACCACGTGTATTATTATGTTGTAGTTAAAGAGTTATTTAATTTTAGGAAAATATCTCGATTGCAGAAATTAAAAAAAAAACAAGTAAGGAAAAACAGAGAATGGAAATCTAGGTAATTAGAAGAAAAAAAAAATGTTTTAAGTTAATAATAAGACAATTTTTCATCTTTCAACCATCAATGTAATTCTTATGAACATTACATAACATGTCAATGAAACTTTTCATAGATTTTGTTGGTAAGAGATATCTGTGTGTTTTAAATAATAATTAAAAATTAATTGATTATAAAGATATGAAGATATAAAGATATAAAGATATTTAAAGATATGCTCTGCTGAATAAAACTGTATCTAATATACACGGATTAACAGATTACACAAAAACATATATCAATACTACTATTATTGTTATTATCTAAATATATCGAAATAAAATGCCAAAGTGAAGATCTGCAGATGACTGTCGAAATTTCTTCCAGCTGTGTCTTCTTTTTCGATGGTAACATTCTTTGCTGCTGTTGAACCACCTATTTGCAATTCATATTTGTTACTTTAAAAGCCTAGAAAATAGAAATAAGCCAAAGTTATTGCATCAGTATCTTTACAAAATGCTCAAATATCATATTAATTTTCATTAAAAATCATGCGGTGCATTTGAATAATTTTTATAACAATGGGATTAAGACACCGAATAAAAATTTATATATAAATAAAATGAATTTTTTGAAGCCTCACAAAAGTACACAACTACAATCTAATAAATTTTAAATTTGCGGTTTTCATCAAATTTATCAAAACTTATAAATTTATTCTGGAAATTATCTTCGATATTTTGGTCAAATTCTGAAATAAAAAATAAATATTAAAACAACTGTTTTTAAACAAATTACTGCTATAATGCAAAATCTTTAATGTTTTTTTTTTTTAGATTTTTAATATTACATTTATACTTTAAAAAATAGTTCTATTCGGTAAAATTGGAATTTTTAAATAATAGCCAATTGAAGAAAGAACACATTGCACATATCACATAAATAGACATATAATACATTTTATGCTCTATCCGTGCCCAAAATGCTTTATTTATTTGCTATCTGAAAACTGTCGAACTTTCAGCTCATGGCATGAAAAACGTTTTCTACAATCGCGATGTACAAAATAAATAAAATAAAATAAAATGTGTGTGTGTCGTATTATTAAAAAAATATTTTGTAACTAAAAGGAATTGCAACAACAAATCGGATCTGTAAACGCAAATATAAGGAAAAACCGTTTATTATATAAAAGTTATACTTCTCTTGAATTTCTCCTTGTGATGATAATAATAAAAATAACAATAATAATTAATAATATTGTGGTACCTGATGCAAATAAACTCAGTTAACGATAAAAAGGTTTGCTTTTCATGCACGTTTGAATAAATTTTGAACTTAGAGAAGAGAAAATAAATATCACTGAGTCATTTTTTATTTTTTCAACGCACACACACAAAGAAAAATGCAGGAATAAATTTAAAGAATTACAAAGATTCCCATTTCAAAAGTACTATTTTACTTTTAAAAGCTTTTATATAAAATAAAATAATAGTAAATAATAATTGCATACTCACATACTGCAACTGTGCCATTTAAAATAAAAATTATTATAATTAGAGACTTGGTGACGATACAGATTCTCCGATTAAATGCAATTTTGTTGAATAAACTTTGACTTGGGTCTTTAACTTTTAATACAGAGTTTTAAATACGAAAATGTAAAAATATTCGTTAAAATGTTGCAAAATCAGAACCGACACTGTCGGTTTATTATATATAATATTAAAGCGAGTAAGATAATGATAGTTACGGGATCAGCAATATGAATCACTGATAAACACTGATGAACATTTTATGATTAATAGACATATTATTTTTTTGTTTCATCCTTTACACTTCTTAATTTAGGAATATTTAAATAATTCAAAGTTGAATGGATAAAATTTTATGATAAAATATCTTTGTTCACTTTTTAGATAGATTTTATGTGTTATAGGGCAAAAAAAAAAAAAAAAAAAAAAAAAATATGTGCGCTGTTAAAAACATTTCTTGTGAAATAACAAAAAAATTTACTGATCTTAAATCTTTTGTAAATTTACAGGGAACTGAAAACCGAGAAACTGTTAAAATTTTAGAAACATTTCTAGACATTTACCCGTAATCACTGTATATTTGGTATAAAACACCCAAGACCCCAGTAATTTACATACCTAAAAGCATAAGAAGGTTGCGGTTTTGTTGCTCATACTGTTAGCAAATTATAATACATTGCATGAGAGTATTTCGTAACCGTCGCATTCGAGCACAAAAAAGCCATTTTCCTAAAAATATGCGAGAAATTTATTGTTACAAAACCTCGCAATAAGGCGAAAACTGCTATATACTATATATTTATAAATTAGAATGAATTGTAATACAATTCTTGTCTTCATTTGTACAAAATTTCCAGAACTAATTTTTTCCACCTATATCTATAAAAAATGTATGAACTGGTCAAGAATCTTGATCGAATGCATTAACCGAGAATTTACTGTAAATTTACAGAGCATCTCGTTTCTTGTCTATTTTTATTTATTTATTTATTTATTTATTTATTTATTATTTTTTATTATTTTTTATTTTTGCATAAATTTATAACAGTGTAGCTGATCTTACAAAATTTTATTTGTTTATCATGCAATTAGACCCATGACAAATATATGAAAACTAATAATTAGACGACAAACAACTTGAAAATGACAAAAAAAAAAAAAAAAAAAAAAAAGAAAGAAAGAAAGAAACGTGCTTTCGCAAATTGTTTGTAAAGAATGTAATCCCTATCAACAGAAAGAGGATCAACAAAATAATTTAGTCTTAAAATATATTAAGCTTTTATGGTTGAAATTATTATGATGTTATAAAGTAAAAAATAAAATAAAAATAATAATGAGTATTATGAAGTATTATGCTCAAAATATAATCTTCGTCATGAATGTCAATCAGTATTATTTCTAAATTGTGTTGTTCATAATGAATATTTCAAAATACCACGTTTGTGTATATCGATATTACGTTTTTCATAATAATAATAATAATAATAATAATAATAATAATAATAATAATAATACACACTGCACTGTAACTAGAGCTGTTGTTTTATAAGTAAAGTATCTTTAACGAGCGCCATTATTTGAATTTTAGCATAATAGTATCGTTTGTGAAGAATATAATTACAATATTTGTATAACGACAACAAAAGAAGGCAAACTGTATACTGACAGCTTTATAAAAGAAGTGTTTTTAATAAACGGCGTTATTTTTATTTTAGCAAAATATTCCTGTTTGTGATGAATAATATGTTGCTCTACACCAAAATAAATGCCCTTATTAATTAATTCAGTTGTTATTCAGTATAATCAGGGGTCGATGCAGATTTTTTTGTTGGGGCCCATTTTGTGAAAAGTAAAGGTTATTTTTGTGAAAAATAACATTTTGTAACTGTCCAAGTTGTGTTCAAATCCAATTACTCAAATTCGAGCCAAACATTTATTAACAAAAACTTTTTAAAATCCTTTTGCTGAAATTTTCCTCTCTGTTGAACTTGTTTGTTCACAAATTACACATTTTAAAACGTCACAAAATAATAAATAATTAATAAATAGTAGGTTTTTATGGAATAGAATTTTGTGAAGGGCTTGTTTTATTATAAAGATTTTTGTGAAGAGGCCCATTTAAGCAAATTGATTTAGGTGATTGTTTTATTAAATTGATTTTTGTGAAGGGGCACCTAAATAGACCCCAAATTTTGCCTGAGTCGACCCTTGATAATGCCAAAATAGTGTCTTTCATAAGGAATATTGTTCAATAAAACATTTTGAAAAATAATAATCTGTTCTTGAAACAAGCAAGTTTAAAATAAACTTCAATATTTTAATTTTTTCTAACAAAATAATATAAGCTATTATATTTAATATTCCCGAACAATATTTTTTTGTTGAAATGTAATTTTTTCTCTATAGATTCGTTTAATAATTTCTTAAAGCGCTTGCCAAATCAAAATAAAGTTTTTAAAAAATACCAATCTCTTTACAGAGAAAAGTACAGAAGTAAAAATACATGAGAAAAGTTGGAATCTTTCGGGGCCTTTTTATTTCAGTGAAAAGAAAGAAATTCCTTTTTCCTATTAGTTCTCGGCTCTGGTTTACGAGTTCTATAACTTCCAATTTATTCTGTTCCCGACGTGACGGTTTTATTCGCCGACGGGTACTTCGACGAGCTTTCTCCGGACCAAAGCGCACTGCAGACGGCATTAGAGCCTTGGCAATTCGCGCACTTTTCCCAGCTTCTCCAGTGAAATCAATGCTTCCCCCAGTTTCCCCCCTTACTTTCTCAAAAAGTTCTTTCATATATTTTATTTTCTTTCTTCATTTTCTGCAGGAAAATTCCGGAATTACACTGCAGATCCCGTTTTATGCTTAAGCCATCTCAATTATTGATCTCCAATTTTATGTTTGTTTTGTTAGGAGGTTTTTTTTTTTTCTCAAAGAATTTCTATTTTGAACACGATTCTTCTTTGAAAAAGAGATTTTACTTTATGATGTTTTTCTTTTTTCTCCTCCCGTCAGTGGATGTGATTTATTGAGAAAAAGTTGAATTTTTTGTCATTTTCTCATCAAAGAGTTGAAGACTGAAATGACATAAAATTATTTCATTCTCTTTTAATATTTGTGTAAATATAAAGAGGTTTTTAATAGTTAAAATTGTTCGAAACATATTTTGAATTGCATCAAGCAAATATAAATTAATTTGAAAATACTGATGTTAACGTTTATATACCAAATAATCCCTACAGTCTCAGAATATCCTGTCATATTACTTTTTTTTTTCTAATTTCTCTGAAAGAAAATGCTATACTATACAGATTTTATTTTATGCTCAAAAAAAAAAAAAAAAAAAAAAAAAAAAAAAAACGTTGTACAGCGCGAAACTCTCTGACATATTTTCTGACTCATTTTTAAACAGTAAATCATGACACTTGCGGTCCTGATTATTGAAATGATTTGCGTAATCGAACAGTTTTTCTTTTTAACATTTTCGATAAATGAGTCCCATAGTGTGAGTTATAAGCGATTGTTGTCTTATGACATCAGTGTTTTTCTTTTCGTGCGCTGTCATACCAGAAATTCGGTTCAAAATGCCAACTATGACAGCATTTTCTTAAAGATCTTCTGTTTGTACCGAAAAAACAAAACAAAAAGAGAACATTTTGATTACAATGCTTCTGAATCTGCCAATTTCATGCGTTTCTGAACAAAAATGAAGGAAAAAGTGTATGCGAAACTGGCCAGTTTATGGTTTTGAGAACGGCCTTAAGCTATTTTAATTATTGATCTATAATTTTATGTTTATTTTGTAATAAGTTGTAATAGTCTTTTTTTTTTTTCATCACTCAAAGAGTTTCTATATTGAACACTCGTCTCCTCTGAAGGAAAAAAAAAAAAAAAAAAAGATTTTCTCTATGAAGCTTTTCTTTTCTTCTTCTTTCTG
This sequence comes from Maratus michaelseni, assembly GCA_963931845.1. NCBI lineage: Eukaryota > Metazoa > Arthropoda > Arachnida > Araneae > Salticidae > Maratus > Maratus michaelseni. The sequence goes on from OZ007599.1 coordinate 224,967,883, forward strand.
TGGAGATGTGATTTACTGGGAACAAAAGTTATTTGTTTTTATTTATTTTCTCATCTTATGTGTTGAAACCTCAAATGATATAAAATTACTTCTATTCCCTTTCCTATTTGTATCAATAAAGAAATCTTTAATAGTAAGAATTGCGTAGTAAGAATTTCCAGTAATATTAAAAATAATACTGTTTTCATGCATGTAAAATGTCATGAGAAAATTTATTTATAAGGATTTTTTTTTTCTATTCCTTATTATGCATTTCCATAAATGCACAATGAATTAAATGTAATTCCTTCAAAATATCTTTTTTTTTTAATTCTAAAAATATATTATATATTTTTTAACATTTATTACTACAGTCAAACCTCGTTAACACGAACACTCTTAACGCAAATTACTTTTAGCACGAACTGTTTCCGATTGCCCCGTCCAGTTGTATGTAATGTATTTATGTTCGGATAACGCGAACTACTTTTAACACAAACAAAAAAAGTTTCCCCTTGAGTGTTCGCGTTAACGAGGTTCGACTGTATACTCATTTACACTTATCAGCACAAGTATTTTATTATTTTAAATAATTTAGTAATTATGCTCTTATTAAGAAACTGTGTAATCGAACTGTTTTTCCGCTTTTCGCTAAAGGCAAAAAACTTTTTAGAAAATACTGTTTACATTTCGAATCGAATTTCCGGGCGTGATAGCAGTGGAAATTGAAGAAACTTCCGTCCTGAGATAACAATCGCTCATAATTCAAAATGCAGTTCATTTATCAGAAAATGAAAAAAAAAACTGTTCAAATACAAATCACTTCAATAAACATGCCTGAAAGTATTATGCTTTTATGTTTAAAAATGAGTCAGAAAATATGTCATAAAGTTTGGCGTTGCTGAGCGAGAAGAAATATTGTTTTCGTCTTAATGAATGAGAAAAGGTAATAATAATAAAAATGATAACTACATTTAGCATATCTTACAACTACGGGCTGAATTAAAACTTTCCTAGACATTGAGAACATTTTCTAAAAATGTTCATGGTTTAGAGATATATTACTTTAGATATATAAACTATATAAGAAGCAATTTATATACATTTTACAATTTTGATTTCAAAGTAATAATCCATATTTTCTTCAATTCTCTTTTTCGCGCTGAAATGTCACATGAACTGCAAAAGAATAATGAGGGAGATGATCTCGAATTACAATTTACTATTGAAAATCGTTTGTGATATTCATATTTATATTTTTAATTATACACTGTAAAAAAATATTAGTATAAATACAGGCAATTTTCCGTAAAATTTTCTGGAATAGTTTCATTTTTCTGAAAAACAGTACAATTTTCTTAGCTGACATTTATATAGAATACAAATCCGCAAGACGCAGAAATGTCTCCCCATGTGTTTTGAGGAGTACTTTTTGAGAAGTACCTGTTTTTTTTTTTTTTTTTTTTTTTTTTGGTCTAAAAATATAAAGGTTATTTTAATGAAATAAAATTTTCTAAAAAATACGTAAGATATCTGTTATAAAAAAAGAAATTAAAAAAACGGATATTTCAGAAATAACGGAAAATTTCCTGGAATTTACGGAATTTTTTTTTCGTTAAATTACGAAAATAGTATTGGCGTTCCGATTACCAGTACAATTTCCGTATTTTAACGGAATTTTTTTTTTACAGTGTATAAGCGCCTTTGAATAGATTTTTAACATCGTAATAGTAATATTTACTAGAAAGCAAACTTTTATTTTACCCCCACCACTTTTTAAAAATTTAATTTAATTAATTAATTAATTTATTTATTTATTTTTGCTTTTGAATAGTATTTATGTAAATTACACTTTTCTCAAATTTAAAACAACGTTAAACAAAATGGATAGAACCATGTAAATCAGATGGGAAATTGGTCTAAAACGAGTTTTTTCTCAGCATTTTTATATTAGTGATGAAAATTTTAGTTAGAATATTTCAATTTTCTTATTTATTTGAATTTTGATTCTTTACAAATTCTTTTAGGGCACGCTCTTATTAAAAAGATTTACCCTTCACAAATCGAGATATTCCATATTAACCTATGGGAAAATTTAAACGCAATACTGTTCATTACCTATATCGAAATTTGGTTTCAATACCATCAGAAACTTCGCATCTGATATCGTTGTACTGATTTTTTCAAAAATAATTTTCCTAAAGCTTAAATATTTTTAAAAACAAACTAAACATTGATAAGTTTATTTGAGTACGATTATCAAAATTTATCATTTTCTTAAAAATAATAAAAATTTAAAAAGGCTTTTAAAAAATGTTCACGTCAGACGCCTAATTTCTGATGGTGAAATGTGTAATTTGATAAATATGTTAGGCAACATGTAATCGTGTGTAAAAATTTCTCTGCAAGATAACATGAGATTTTGTGGCGAGGATAAATCTGTTCTCGAATCCAAACTGGCTACATTGTGACAAATTCCTGAGTTAATTTCTTTTCGTAAACACTTGAGATTGACAGGTATACTGTTATTCAGAAACTATGGATCGAAGAGTTTTACCATTTTTTGAAATAGGCAATGGATCTTTCAGAAAATGCTGTCAAAGTTGGCATTTTGGACCAAATTTCTTGACGCGATATAGCCAAATAAATATCGCAATGAGACAATAATTGCTTATAACACAAAATGAATAGTCATTTTTCGAAAATTGAAAAAAAAAATTCGATTCCAAATAATTTTAATAGTCAAGCTTTTACGTTAAAAAATGAGTTCGTAAATGTGTCACAAAGTTTCGTGTAGGAATTCTTTTTTTTTTTTTGAGAACATGTTTAAATTGGAAAAAGAAATCAGTTGGTAAGATACATATGGGTGTGTAATGTAGTAATAATTCCTATAATGTATGATTTGAATATCCGTAAAAGGAGCCCTTTTTTTATGCGATTCCTTAGATTATCTTAACACAGAAAATTTCACTATAGAAATAAAATATGTAAAAGTGGTTTTTTTTTTCAGTTTCTGCGATTTATTTAATTAATTAACTTTTAATTGAAGCCCCGTAACATTATTTTGAAAGTTATTCGATGGATTTAACAAATGGTTTGAATGCGAAACAAATAAAATTTATCCCATACAACAGTTAAATAATAGTAAAATGTTTAGATTCCCTGAAAAATCATGTTTGTTATTATAACCATTTTTTATGATAAACCTGTAATTGCATTCTTAGTCTAATACACTGAAAAAAAAAACCTTGATTTTACAGAAAAAAAGACAGCCAGGGCGCTGGTAAAAAAACTGTTTATTTTACGGAAATAATCTGTATTTATTATGAACATACGGTCAAATAAATACAGATTATTTCCGTAAAATAAACAGTTTTTTTACTGGCGCCCTAGCTAACAGATCTTTTCTGTGACACCAACAATTTTATTATTATTATTATTATTATATAGTGTAATATAGAAAATGAAGTGTTTTCTTTCTCGATGTCGTCATAAGAATAACAACTAAAATTACATTGTATAAATGCAAATATAATAACACGAGTTTGATACTAATAATGCGCATTTATCAGCAAAATCACATGCTAATATGACCCGATGAAAAATTTGTCCTGTGATATGTTTTTGAATGATTTCTGAAAACCTTAATCTTTATTTAAAGTAATATTCATTTTGAACATTTTAATGTTTATCTATTATTTAGTAAATAACAACGACAAAATTTTTCACGTGTCTGAACAAAATATAAATTTTGTTGTAACGGCAGGAAAAAGTATTAGGCTTTTATATCTTTTTTTTTTCTTTGCTTCTTGTCGTTCATAATTGAATTAGTACAGTATTTTATATATGAATATTTTTAAAGACATCTTGAGCTACTAACATCTCTACTTTTTAGAGTTTTCAACATTTTTTCTTTTATAAGAATTCATATTGAAATCACCCAAAAGAGAGATTCCAATGATCAATTTTCATTTAAAACCTAAGCTAAATATAAAGCTAAAGCTACTATATTTAAAAACATAAGATTACTTCAAAGTATTCCGGGAGAGGTATAGGAAGTTTAAACTTATATTTAGTTTCTGTAACTAATTAAAATATTTCATATTAGATTTGATTTTATATATATTTAGTATGTATAAGGTTTTTTTATAGGACGGGTGTGGGGGAGGGGGGGGGGAGACAAAATGAATTTATTTGCCTTGTTGTTTTTTATGAGGTTGGAATAAGTTTACTTAGGTTATAGAATTACATATAAAAATCAAACTTACATTTTATGTTACAGACAAAAGTTGCAAAACTTTTATAAACGGAAAAACTGTAGAATAATTTTCTACTTTCTATTATGATAAAATGTCAACTAAAATTTCAAATTTATATATATATATGAGACCTACGTAAAGGAAACCATTATCGATATCAGACTTTATCAATAATTTTGTATTTCATCATTGCAAAATTGCTGATAAATGATATTATGATTTTCTCTCCCGTTGTTTCTTATAATAGCTTCAGATATATGCACTAATATAATATCTGTCTAATAAAATGTATATGCTGCAAACATAACACACTACATTTGCACAATACGAATCTAAATGATAAAATACATTAGCAATTTATGATTATGAAGAAATTCTGTAGATATGATACCAACATCTCAGTCTAGATAACTTATTTACTTATAACTAGTAAGTTATCTGATAAAACAACTGCCATATATCTTTACTAATAAAAGAGGGTTTAATCGTAGCCCTTTAAGATCCAAGCAATTTTTCGATTAATCGATTGTAACCAAAACAAAAACCTTCAGAACCTAGAAATATTGTACTGAGATGGTATTTGACGGTAAAATTTAAAACTATGAAACTAGAAGTCACCTAATATTATTTAACTGTTGTATAGGGGATAAATTTTATTTTGTTTAGCTTTCAAACCATCTGTTAAATCCATCGAATAACTTTCAAAATAATGTTTTGGGACTTCAATTAAAAGTTTATCATTTAAATAAATCGCAGAAACTGAAAAAAAAATCATTATTATTGTTGGTGGGTATTTAAGCAATCTGAAATAAGTAAAGGTAAACGACATTAAGGGATAATTTATAAAAAAATACTCTATATCTGAAAAACCCCCATAGTGCAAAATATTAACTTAAGAACGTAATTATGAATAGTGTAATTTAAAACAATATTTTTTTTATAATCATTACAGCATATATATATTCACCTGTATTCTGGATTTTTAAAAAATTAGAAAGAGATAATCTCTATAAAAATTAGTCTAGATCTGAAAAACCAGCAGAGTGAATATTTTCTCAAAGTTACATATAAAATATACGCGAGAGCGATGGGAATAGATAATCGAAAGTTAAATTTCCAATTTATGGAATTCGTTATCAATGTTTCTTACAGTTATAAATTTTTAAAATCGGCATTGCTTTTGAATAAAAAATTAAAAAGAAATTAGCTTGAAAACGTAAATATGAATTATGAAAATTAACATATAATTTTATATATCACTGATACAAGTATTCGCATATATTCAAATTTTTAAGAATTAGGAAAATAAGAAAAAGTTATAAAAATTTTAATTTCATAATTGTGTAATCATAATATCATTAGTTTTCTTAAAAGAAAAAATTGTGTAAAGCACAAAGTCTGAGATTCACACACAAATTTTAAATTTTGAACCTCTTTTTTATTTTAATTTGTTATTTTTATATATATAATACACTGACTTAGCTGTTTTTCTTTCGAAGTTCAAACATAATACCGTGAAGCCAGGCTCACCGAGGAACTTTTTTTTTTAAGGACTGTGTCTAAAAACACTTACAATTGGCGAAATGCATTTTCAAACACAGTAATGAACAATGAAAAATTTTAGTGGGCTAAATATACTCATAAAATTTCAATAAAGTGTTTTAATAATTTGATGTATTTCTTTACATATACGTTTGAGATCACTTTAATGATAATTAAATGAATTTAAATAACATAAAAATATTTATCTTTTGTTTATTAATCCTTCATCAGCATTAGCCAAGCCCGCTGCTGCCTACAAGATATCTTTCTAAAGGACAAAAATCAAAGATAATAAACTCATTTAGAGAATATTATTGAGAAAAAAATCTGTTGATTTTACCGAAAAAAAAAACTGTCAGTCAGGACGCCAGTAAAAAACTGTTTATTTTACTCTATCAAAATAACAGAAAGTTCGTAATAAGTACAGATTATTTCCGTAAAATAAAAAGTTTTTTACTGGCCTCCTGGCTGACAGTTTTTTTCTGTAAAATCAACAGATATATATATTTACAATGTATACGAATGAATTGCGTTTTATTTTCTTTGAGGAGAGAAGATAGTGCATTTAAATAATACTACTCTACTTTCGTTTCTTGTAACATTTTACCATTGCAGACACTAAAAAAAATTAAGGTATAATAATCTCTATAAAAATTAGTCTAGATCTGATTTAAAAACCAGCAGAGTGAATATTTTCTCAAAGTTACATATGAAATATGTAACAAAAACACACGTAACACAAAAACACGTAGATGAAAAAAACGCATTGATAAGTAACGTACAGTTAAGTACATTTAAGCTGATTAAAACTCCATCATAATACCGAGCGTCCCACGTGAAACCGGCCCACCTGATATGCATGGAAATGCATTCTCTGGTAATTGTACTTTACAAATAGTCGTCTTTAATATTATTTTATAAAAGATCAGTAAAGCTGACCAAGTAGAAATTAATAAATAAATCATTCGTAAATTAAAAACACAGAAAAAAATATTCTATCGTGCCGGGCCGGTTTTAGGTGTGAGCATCCGTTTGTAGAAAAGAGCTAAATAGACGTAAACTCGAAGACTCGTTTCGGGATTAATTCTCATGGTGTCAGCCTTGCCTTCCGTTATTTTTAGAGCTACAATCGGAATTCTTCGAAGGTAGCATAAATAAAGTCTAGAATGTCTTAAATATTCTTCACTCATAAGGCATTTTTACTCCAAACCGATTTCTCACATGTAGCCATATCGTAACTACATCAACTCAACTTTATCTCTTTATATTAATAATTTTCTAGATGGACAAAGAAGTAAAGAAGTAGAATTTTTTAAACATGTATATTGTTTGTTGAAAATATATTACTGTAATATAAGCAAGTACTAATATATTTTTTCACAAAATTTAAATGTGCGGTAAGTGCAAAAGTGTACGATGAAGCAGCCAATGATTTTTATTTATTTCTTTTACTTTATTATTTTTGAGGGGAAAATTATATAGTTTAACACATTTCAGTGAAAATAAACGTAGAATCACTAGTTCAAACATAAAAGGTAAAGAATAAAATCTGATGAAAATTATTAGCATATTGTTCTCTATTTTATATGATGAATAAATCTATGAAGATGCACTTACGTATAAATTCAGGACTCATGCCGCTGAAATTTTTCTTGCTCTCTAGCATGGCATCGGTGTATGTAATAATTTTGTAATTGTTTTCTCGATATAGGGTTAGTTTAATTATATGCTGCTATTGATAGATATTTAGAAAATTGCTCGCAGCTCAATTTCCACAATGAAACTTTTCTTTAAAACAGGCAAATATTAAAAATAATGAACTTATTTTGATGCAATAAAAAGTTTATTTAATCTATACATGGGGACTGTACCTGTAAATATGAATCAAAGATATTATTTGTTTTTAAATTAATAAATATATACATAAAAATAGACAAAAAATTAGCAGAGAAACACTTTTAAGGACTTTAGAAGTAAGGCAAAGAAGTAACAACACGTTTCGGTGTTGTACAAAGGTATAAAAAATATTACAATTAGACTTCTGTTAATAAATTAAGGAAATGCAATGCAAATTATAAAAGTAATCAATCTTATACTATAATCAATTACAAGAAATGTTACATATCATAATATTTTAACAAAACATAACACGATCCACATTCATTCAAACGTAACTTCACGATAATTTTGAGCTAAACAATTGCATTTTCTCACAATTCTGTTAGCACAACAAAAATATAGAGTGTCTTAATTAGTCACAGTAAATGTTACATTTTATATATAGTTATAAGATAAAGCACAGTAAGTTTCAAATTAATTTTCTTTTTAATTTACTCAAAAACTTTTCAATAATTTTTTACTCACTTTATGTTGTGAATATATATCCATTCACAATTGTTGTATCACAAAAGCGATCCGAATGTTTTAAAGTCTTGCAATGCAAAGTTTTCTTCAATCTCCTTCAATCTTCAATTGCCTTCATTGCATCCTGAAATACGTAAAGGTAAAAAAAATTACCTGATGAAATATTTTCCCGTGAAAACAAACTATCAGTTAAGATAAATACAATACTGCAGAAAAAAAAAAAAAAAAAAAAAAAAGTAAAAAAGTGTCTTGATTTTACAGTATAATACTGGCACCGAAAAATTAACAGTAATAAACAGTAAAATAAGCAGTAATACGCTACCGCGCATACGCGGCAACTTATTACTACTTATTTTACTGTTTATTACTGTTAATTTTTCGGTATAATACTGGCAGCTGGGGTGCTAGTATTATACTGTAAAATCAACACTTTTTTTTCAGTGAAGACATAACTTAATACAAAAAATTCTTCCGGGTTCAAATGTCCAAATTTTTAATTAAAACATGATCTAATCACAGAAATTATGCAAGCATTTTTCTCATCTATTTTTACTGATAACTCATGTTTAGTTAAGCAAAAAAAGTAAATAAATGAACTAGAAAATATATGTATGTATAAAATCAATTAATTTAAATAAATCAAAGACATTACTGAATATCATGCATTTATACTTTACATTTGTAATAAAAATTAATTTCGAGATAATTTTTAAAGCTAGTGAAACAAAATTATTAAGGTTTTACAATTTCTCACTATTTTTTGGAGGGTAGGTGGGGGAGAGGGGCAATTTTGTAATCTTATTTTTATTTTCAATGACTTATTTTCTGTTAAATATTTCCATAATCTATACCGGAAATTTTACTGTCTATATTTTATTTATTGCTTCAAAATTTTTCTTCTTGTGTTATGGTATAAGTAAATTAAACTTTACATCCGTCTATTATTAACCTGGTTGAGAAAAGTTGATGTAATGCAAAATTTGTTGATATTCTAAATCTAAAGTAAAAGATTATAATCTAGTTGCGCATAAATAATACGTCCACAGTTTAATAGCGATAAATTAAATAAATGTTTTAAATTAGCATTATTGTAAATAGATTACAGGTCTTTGAAAATTCAGCGTTCTTTTGATTGCTTACTTTTTTCGAGTTATGTTATATTTTAATAAGGTATGTTTTATTCAAATTCTATAAAAATTTAAAATTACTTTACATCCGAAAAAATACGAAAGAAAGGTAAAAATAAAAAAATATTTTTCTCGTGAGTTGAAGAAATAAATTTTTTTCACAAGATATAATGGCACATGAATCCACTCTTTGGTCAAAAAATGTATTTTTTATTATTATATATATGTATATGGGGTCGTTCAGGTACTACGCAAGCATATTTTTTAGTAATTTTGTAACCCCCTCCCCCCTTGTAAGAAAAAATAAGCAAATGCTAGACCAGCCCCCCCCCTCCCCCCCCTTACGCTTACGCAGGATTTTATGACATTTTGTACGTCAACAGAGTCAGGATAAAACAGTTACCATTAATTTACACTATTAATCCTACAAATTTATATAAATAGGCATATATAGGTGTTGTGGTATCAAAATAATAAAAAATGATTTTAATATATTGTTATTTATGGCATAATATACCCTAAATTAATTTGTCATTATAACTAAAATTTTTAATAGGAATCATAGAAATGTTATGTGTTTGAAGTTAAAAGCAGACGGAAGAATGCTCATTCCCCATCATGCTTTGTTTGCTTGTTGTTGTTGTGCTATAGTGGCTTCATTGTCTAATGATTTTATTGTCATGACCACCCCCTTGTCAGCAAAAATAATCAAACCCTGAACACCGACCCCTCCTCATTACTGCTTACGTAATACTTGAATGACCCAATTATTATATATATAAAACTCATTGTAAAATTAAACCATTGAAACATAAGAAACTGATCATATAATATATAACCATTATTGAATGAACGTTACAGCCACCAACAGAAACTGTGAAAATATGAAATATATATTTTGAAATTCATAGATATTATAATTATATATATATATATATATATATATATATATATATATATATATATATATATATATATATATATATATATATAATGATGTACTACATGGAAGTGTAAATAAATCTATCTTTTATTGCCTGAAAAAGTATGTACTTACGGTATCTTATTATATTATTAGTAATTTCTTTACTAAAAATGGCCAAGAAATTAGTCACCTTAAATATTAAATATAATATGTTTCTATTTCTCTTCTGTTTTCTATGTACCCCCATATATTTAGTTTGTAGTTAACATGAAATATTTTTTTTTTCTTTTTGAAGTCGTAATATTCATACACATAAAGGTTTAAAAAATCCATGGGATTAACTACTTGAATCAGCATTGGTGACCTAGCAGTTAAAATATTAAATGCATATATTTTTTTGTACAAATTTATCATATTTGAAATAATAATAAACACGAGCAGGTATTCAATTGAAGGTTGTTGTAGGCATAGTCAGAACAGTACACTGCTTCATTTTTCGAATGTTTATAATAAAATTAAGGAGTAGTGGCGAATTATGCATATCAACTGTAATCATTAAGAAATGTTTATTGTCATTTCAAAATCTAAGGCATAAAAGATTACTTCCGCACTACAATTAAACTTTGCAAATTTACCTCTAAAGTTGCTTTTGTACTGGTAGCAGCCAGAATTTTGTGCTTGTAAATGTGTGCATAGCTTACATTAAATCTAACAGAAATTTATGATATTTGTTAAAAAATAGTACAAAAGTAAAATAAGGTAGAGATTAAAAAGATTTCATGTAGGGAATAGAGTGCATTTTTGTACTTATGATTCCAAATATCATAAACCGACAATATTTAATATTCCAGATATAACATATCTCAGTAAATCATGGGTGCATCATACTTTACAATTATCTAATTTGCAGTATTTCAATATTTTTCTCTACAACCATTTAAAATGCGTTAATTATACTCTGAATGAACTATCATTGAAATCCATTGGTTCATATTCAATCAAAATGTAATATCAAATAATGATTAAAAGCTTCTTTTAATAGATATTTCTTTTGTTGAAATTGCATTAAAAGAATTAGACTACGTTGTTACATACGCGGGATCTAAGAAATTAACAAATTCACAGTAACTAATCACTTCAAACCATTCATGGAGATTTTTAATTATACATTACACTTAATTAAGTGTACTAATTAATTTTAATTCACAAAGTAAGTACAAATATGTTAAAAAAATTGCTCAAAGAATTAGTGAAGAAATATGTAATTTAAAAAAATAAAAATAATGAGTTTTTAAATTGAAAAAAATGCATTATGCATACACATAATATTATTATTCAGTGAATTCACTATTTAAATAAATTATTTTATTCACGAAACATCAACTTTCACATATTACCAACATTAATGCGACTAAATTTAGAGATTATCTATCTTTTCTCGAGTAATGCTATATAATATATACAACCGCAATTTTAAGCAAACCAGATAGCCCTTTTAGTATAATTTGTTGTTGCGGCATGTTTCAAAATGCAAATCATTTTTACAAGTTTTTACAAAATGTGTGATTTTCAATTCAAATAAAATACATTCACAGTTTAGATAAGTATTGACGTTTTAAATGGTTTTTAATTTTCTTCTTCGTCGACTTCTCCTTCTTCTGTAAAATTCTCTATGTAAAAACTTTATCACGATATCCATAACTATTCGATTTAATACATTTTCCTTTTCCAAAAAATATAAATTTAGCTAAATTATTGTAACTGCTTTTGATAATCTGAAATACTCAAAATCATAAACTATGCCTTATATCCAAGAATCTTATTGAGTACAACATACACGATATCCATAACTATTGAATTTAATACATTTTCCTTTCCCAAAAAATATAAATTTAGTTAAATTATTTTAACTGCTTTTGATAATCAGAAATACTCAAAATCATAAACTATGTCTTATATTCAAGAATATTATTGAGTACAACATACACGATATCCATAACTATTCGATTTAATACATTTTTCTTTTCCAAAAAATATAAATTTAGCTAAATTATTTTAACTGCTTTTGATAATCAGAAATACTCAAAATTATAACCTAATGTCTTATATTCAAGAGTCATATTGAGTACAACATATCAAAGTTTGGTTTGCTTGTGTTTTCTCCATTAAAATATATTCGTATGACCTAATCAAAAAAAATTTGCATTATAAGCAGACTAAATAACGTTTTTCTTACATACGAATAGTTCTCTAAATGTATTTTAAAATATTAGGATATCAGTAATAATTCAAAAGTATTCGCATGATATTTTCGAAATATTTTGCATTTATATAGTCTAAATTGCGTATTTCTTACGCAAGAATAATTCTCTAAATGAATTTTTACCTATTAAGATATCAGTATTAATTAAAATGTATTTGCATGATGTATTTTGAATTATAACCAGTGAAAATGACGGTTTTCTTACATACGAATAATTCTCTAAATGAATTTTTATCTTCTAAGATATCAGTATATAATTAAAATGTACTCGCGATGTATTCCCAAACATTCAAAAATCTAATATATTTCTATTTTCAGTTATATATTAACATTATTTACTTTCTTTGAAGTATTTTGAGTATTCGAAGTATTTTGCATTACAATAAGCAGTGTTGTGTAAATAAAGTTTTTCTTTCGTATGAATGATCCATGAATTTTGACATATTAACTCATTTGTGTTCGAAGAGCATATATGCTTCCACTTCAGGAATTAATTTTTATTCAGAAATTCCTAATCAATTCCAGAAATTTTTACTTTATGTAATCACGAAACATCTGTCATTAAATAAAGCAAAAATTACTATACGAAATTTCTGAATAAAATATTCTTGAAATGCACTCTTCGGATGCAAATGGGTTAAGATATGGGTAAAGTATTCATATGATGATATTTTGAAGTATTTTTCATTTCAAACAGTTTAAATAACGTTTTTCTGACATAAGAATCATTCTCTAAATTAATTTTTACTTATCAGCAATATTTAAAATATACTCGCATTTTGATATTTCAAAGGTTTTTTTTTTTTTTTTTTTTAATCCATTATAAACAATTTAAAATCTCTTTCTCGTCGCATACAAATCATCTTGTAAATTAATTTTCATCTATTAAGATATATTAATATTAATTGAAATTAATTTGCATGCGCGTAATAAATAAAGCAGAAAATTATGAAACGAAATTATTTAAATGAAATCCATTAAATTTTACATCATTAAAGTTTCACAAATTTTTAAATACTCTTATATTTTTAAATACCCTAATTGGTAATTTCCATTATTTTCAATTATATTTTAATACCATTTATTTTCATTGAAAACGCATAGTATCAATATAGAATATATGTCTAACTCATCACCAGAGGGCAGTATCTTCTTGCTTGCAAGTCAAACACATTAAATGACGTACATGATGATACCCAAAAAAGGCGGATTACATCTCATCACAATAGACAGAATGGCAGAATATACAAATATATTATAATTTTCCTTGGAATTAGTGCATAATATGGTAGCCTTGACTGTATCAACGAGACCCCGCCTTAGAGCACTTTATGCTCTGTTTAGCTGTCAATCACAGACGTTATGTTAAAAAGCTACCAATCAAGTTCCGTCTTTTAAATGTATGCTGCAGTAAGGCGTGTTCTCAAAGGTCATTATGGGTCAGATTAGAGGGCGCCACGTTACAAGCTGCTTTCCTAACTTGTAACACTGAGATCGGCTTCAGTTGGTAATTTAATTCGCTCGTGAGCATTTGGTTTCTATGGGTTTTTGATGTTAATTGTTTAATACGACTTCACGTGCTTTGCCGCGTTTTCGTTTTAGGAATATATGTTTCAATTAATGTGATTTATAATGCAAAAAAAAAAAAAAAAAAAAAGACAAAACATATATTAAAAACGCTGTGCTAGAAAATATTTAGGTACTAGATTAATGTCAATTCATAAAATCAGGCGCTTGAATGAATTATTGAAAACTGTGTTTTAACGTTAACGGGTCGATAAAGCATACTCCTTCAAAACTTTCATGCTGGCTTTGCTCGCATTTTATTTCAAAATTTTAGTTTTTCTTCCTTTTTTCTTTCTTTTTTCTTTCTTTCTTTTTAGTTATTTATTTATTTATTTATTTAATTATATTTATCACTTCATATTGTTGTCCTTAAGTAATATAAGAGTACTATTTTCCACAACCTTAATTTGTTAATACGATATTATTTTGTCTAAATAGCAGAAAAATGACATTCCTATAACAGGGTTAAAATTATATTATATAATTTTAACAGGGTTAAAATTATCTATCGTTAAAATTACATTTTAAATTTTGAATTTTTCGCTCGTTTTTAGTTATTTCCGGATGTTTACCAAATGTTTGTTTTCGTTGGGGAAAAAAAAAAAAAAAAAAAAAAAAAAAAAAAAAAAAAAAAAAACATTACATTACCATTGTGTTATATTTATATATGTACTTTGTTTTTTAAATATTTAGAATTTTATATTATATTTTATTATAGATATTTTTCGTTAATTTTATAATTTATTTTAATTTTCAAATATTTAAAAATTTACCCGTTACATTTTTTATTTAAAAAATCATTACAATATTTCTTTATTTGTAATCTACCCAAAATATAGGAAAAATAAAAACTTGATGTTAATTGCTGCATTGCATAATATTGCTACTTGTCATGGTTAAAATATTTATTAAAGCTTGAAATTTTTAAATGAAAAATACAATTTATTCGTTATAATTTTTGAAAGAAAATTGATTATTTTCTTTTTGAATAACAAAATTTTTATCGAATATTTGGGGGGATATTAGTAAAGCATTTTTTTTCTACTACTTTTTCTTCTTTCTTTTATATCCCTATATCCATAGTCTTTTTATAAATTATTACAATCGTTATTATAATTATCCTCTTTACTACAGGATATTTTGTGCATGATGTTTTAATTTCTATGAAATATTTTTTAAAGTAAAGAAATATTTATTTAAGCAATTTCTTTAATTCTGCATGTAATTATAAATATGCATACAGAAATATTTTTCTGTGTTAGTTTAGAGATACATTAAATTTTGTATAAATTTGCGATAATTGGAAGAATAACAACTTCAAAAAAATTTTTAATTTTTTTTTTCAGGCGAATGCCACCAAACTCTTTTCATAAATAAGGGAAACCCTGTCAAACTTACAAAGTACCCTTCACAGAGCACCAAATAGAACCATTAAGCTACATCTCCGCCACCTTTTGTTTTATTCAGCATTTTAAGCCAAGTTGAATCACTGAATATTCTAAGAAAACCGTGCAAATCTGAAGCCATTTAAGATGACAGAATAAAGAAGATTTTTAGTTAGCATAAAAGAGAAGTTAGAGTAGAATGAACAAATGAAATGCATTCGCACTGAACATAGATATTTGTTGTATAAATCATACAGTATATATCACCCGCAATAAATAAACAAAATAAAGTAAAGTATGGACATAAAGTGTTAAAATGAAGCAAATAACACAAGCCTGCAAAATTTGGATTGTGTCATATTTTTTTAGTTTTTGGTAATTGATTTTTATGTATTTTTTAGCGCTGAATCCGAAAATGACCTTTATTCTTTACCATCACGTCATGATTTTTCGTAATTTTTTTAAATAGTCAATCTAATGCAAAAATCTGATTCTATAAAATAGAAGTAAAACTTTTATCATATATATATATATATATATATATATATATATATATATATGTGGCTTATACTATGCATTCTTACAGCTAAGTCCCGAAATTGACTGTAAAATGGATCTATCTCCACAGGGTCAATGAACCCCCTCCCTCCCTCATCAGACCCCTCAACTGTTTAGCTATAAGAACACCCAGTATAAGCCAAAAGAAGGGAATAAATTATTATGAAAAAAAGTTTTACGTCGATTTTATAGTAATCACATTTTATTTATTTTTCGACATTTTAACAATTTGAAAATTTACAATTTGAAAAAAAAAAAAAAAAAAAAAAAAAAAAAAAACTGACATTATGGTAAAAATTGAAGGTCATTTTCAGATTCAGCGCGAAAAAATACCCAATAATCTATCATCAAAAGTTAAAAAACGCAGCCATCGCAGGCTAGTGTTAGAAAACGATAAGGTATGGGTGCACACAGTAAATTAACCATTTAGTGAAATTCTTCAAGTTTTTTTTTTCTAATGAAATTATTGACACATTTTTTTTTTTTTTTTTTTTTTTTTTTTTTTTGCAGAATGCCCTAAATACTAATTAACATATGAAAATTCATAATCTGGAAACATCTTCCTATTTTCTTTTCTAGAATTTAAATTATTTACAGTATTATTTAGAAAGTGAGAATACACCAATTAACCGCTTCTTTTTTTTTTTTTTGTGAATCAATATAGGAAAGTTTGTATTAAAAATTGCCCATAAAAGACTGCTATAACCGGCTGATATTACAAAAGGCATGAA
Organism: Maratus michaelseni; assembly: GCA_963931845.1. Classification (NCBI taxonomy): domain Eukaryota; kingdom Metazoa; phylum Arthropoda; class Arachnida; order Araneae; family Salticidae; genus Maratus; species Maratus michaelseni. The sequence continues at coordinate 224,984,582 of OZ007599.1, forward strand.
ACATTTTTAAAAGATACACAGATTTAATAAAAGGGAAAATATTTCTAATTGTTCCACGCTAACCTTCAAGTAGATCTTTAGTTGCAACTATAACTTGTAAAAAGACATTTTGTTTTGGATGCTATATATTTTTTTTCTAACAACCAAAGTTAGAATATTTATGTATTATTATTATTATTATTATTATTATTATTTTGCAGTTTTTATATTTCACTGGTCAATTACTGGGGCACTCACCCTACATTAATTAAACAGCCTCATTAATTACAAGAAATCAGATAATAAGAAATTTGAGCTGTCTTAAACATTAATAAATTCAGAAAGATGCATATTTCTTAAAATTACTGGGCTGAAATCTATCTCACACCCGTTAAATTTTTAAAATGAAAAAAAAAAAAAAAAAAGCACATATAATTTTCCTTTGATAATGATAAATGTTAAACACGTATTTCATTAAACAATTTCATTAAACAATCCTTAACCCCCTCTAGGTTACACGTTTAGCTGGAATACGACGTTCAGTATACCATTAGACAGTGGATTAGATCGCAAAGGGTTAAACACTGAAATACCTAGTGTTATTTTGATATCATATCTTCAATTAAAGTCAAACTTGAGTCCTTTTGGCATGCTTCTATTAAAGATCGCTTTTACATCTTGTCTTTTTCTAGTAATTATTATTATTATTATTTTGTATGCAGAAATGGTCTAATTTTCAACTTTCATCGATTTTTTCTCCCAGAATTCTAAAAAATAAAATAATAATAAGTTAACTAAAATAAGAAATCATGCAGCTAAAATTTTATTATTTTTAAAAAGAAATAAAAAAAAGCTTATAAATAAATTCTCGAATCTGGAAACATTGTAAAATGAATGTAAATCGGTTCTCGAATCTTGAATATCTTATCTCTAATCTCATAAAATTATTTTTATGTTATGTTATGTCTAGTTTTTATTAATATTAATATTTTCAAGATTTGGAATTATAAATTTTATTACGATCATACGCATTTTATTAAGTATCACACAGCTCTGATCGTATTGTTGTGTGGAGGATGGTTTTAGAAATGATTTTCAAAGAGAAAGATACTCTAATACGAGCAGTTATACAAAAGGGATTCTGAGAAACGGATCAACTGCACCGCTTTTACCGAACCCGTGAACTTCAGCCTTCTTTTATGTATGGCCAGCACGCATATCACTGGTCTGAGAAATAAACCGCATTCTTTTATATTTCGATCTAATATATAATTTAATAATATATAATATATATAAGTTTAGAAAGATGGTATAGTTGAATATTTGGTTAGTACCTATAGGGGAGGGGGTTCAATATCAAGGCTGTGAAAAATATATATTATAGTCTGAAATACACTTCGTTCTACCTTGTCTACACTCTGAAAATCAGGGTTGAACCATCAAAATCCTTACGAAATTTTATTACAACAACAAAAAATGTTGAGCCAATTTTTGTTGTTGTTGTTTTGGATCAACAAAAGTTTTGTTTTATCAAAATATTTCTAATGGTGATTCAACAAAAAATGTTTGGTTCAACAAGATTTTCAGTTTAAATATTGTCCAACACGAATATTTTATTTGATGAACAGTCTTTTTTTCCCGTGCATGCGAAAGTGATAAAAAAAAAAAAAATGTACTTCATCAGAGTACAGAAAAAACTGCCTGTCATCAGGGCTCCAGTACTTAGAATAAAATTGAATCCTAAATGTTCTGAGGTATTTTGAGGTGGGAGTTTTCATGATATTATTTTTTTTATAAATCTCTAGATTTATTTATTAAAACATTATCTACAATTTTTTTCCACAACAGATAAGAAAATTTTAGAATTATTTCCGCACTGTATAAAAATCTGTTGATTTTACAGAAAAAAAAAATAGCAGCCAGGACGCCAACAAAAACTGTTTATTTTACGGAAAAGAAATCTGTAGGGTTACTTTAACATATTTTTCCAGGAAAATAAACTGTTTACAGATTTTCTCTGGAAACAAATCTGTATTTTTTACAAACTTTCTGTTATTTTAACATTTTTTTTTCAGTAAAATAAATAAATAGTTTACAGATTTTTTTCCCCATAAAATAAACAGTTTTTATTGGTTTTTAACAACAGTTTTTACTAACTAACAGTTTTTTTTCCCTTGTAAAATTAACAGATTTTTTTTTTTTTTTAAATTTACGATAATTATGTAAAAATCGCGGTTTTAGGAGCTAAGTTGCATTTTATAAATTCCAAAAGTTATTTCTACATAAAAACCTATAAACCCCCAGAAATAATTTACGATCACCTAGGTGAATATGTCAAACAAAGTTTAGCAATTAACATAAAAACAACTTTCGAAAATGATACTTAAAATCGACTCCGGCATGCGGATGAAAACGAACTAACGATCACTAATTACCCGATCCTCATTAAAATAGATTTATATTATTTTTCGTCGTCATGGATAGTTTTAAAAGATCCGTCTTGTTATTTACTTTTTCTTTCCCCTCTCGTAAAACTTTCAAACGGAATCGAATTTTCCTGAAATAAATTTTATTGTAGCGCAATTACACCTAGAATAATCGTAATAAAGCACGTAAATTTAACATAAAAGTTTGTTATTAAAATTTCTGATATAAATTATTTATTATAGCGCTTTTTTTAATGTGTGTGTGTGTGTGTGTGTGTGTGTGTGTGTGTGTGTAGTGTGAGTGTTTTCATTTGGTTTACCTGTTTATATTTTTATTAGCGACAGGGTAGCTATTGTAGATAAAAGCAACTGGATCATGGAAAGTAACTATGATTATTTTTAGCGACACGGCAGCTATTATTTTTGTTTTTTGACAAAGTATTATTAAAAAAAAAAAAAAAAAAAAAAAAAAAAGAGAGCTCTAGGATTATACGAAAGAATCTTCCATTTAAATGTATATTTATTAAATTTTAGTTGAATTAGGATTATAAAAGATTGCTCATTCGTGGCAGAGTGTATGTAAACATTGAGGTAATGCATTAAATTATTAAGAATGGAGAAAATAAAAATTATTAAATTTAATAGCGCATTAATTTAGAAATGAAAAATGATTTAGTAATATTAGTACATTCTGGTATGTAAATTAAATAAAAGTTTTTATATTTTCACTGTCTGTGCTAGTGGAAATTAAATACTCTTTTAACTGCTTAAAGAATTTAAAATCACCATTTTAATATATTGTTCATGTACAGGGCTAAAATTTTGCATTTGTACTACTCGAAAAATGTGTATAAAAGATTTGTAAGCATTATGTTCTAAAATGCATTTTATAATTTTTGACAAATTAAAACTATCGAGTTAGGAATATTTTTCGAACCTAGAACAGCCATTTTTAAAGTAATGTTCACACACAGGGCTAAAATTTTGCATTTGCACTACTCGAAAGTTGTGTGTAAAAATGTGTAAGCATTATCCTCTAAAATGCACTTTATATTTTGTCATAAATTAAATATTTTTTAAATCTAAAACAACCCATTTAAAAGTAATGTTCCTGATATGGTTAAAATTTTGCATTTGTACTACTCGAACGATGTGTATAAAAAATTTGTAAGCATTATGTTCTAAAATGCACTTTATATTTTTTGATAAATTAAATTTTTCTAGTGAGGAATATTTTCCAAACCTAAAACAACACCATTTATGCGTCTTTTAACCTTTACCTAGTATCGCACAATATATTTAAATATCTGTTATAATTTAAAACACAGCTTATTTCAGCTAAACGATAACAGACCTCTACAAATTTTTTGTACAATTTTCATAAATCACCAAACCTCCTAACCCCTCTCTATGTTTTCCTCTTAAAATTAAAAACTAAACTAAACTAATCTAAAGAAAAAAAGACAGAAATAAAGGCTAAAACAGGAAACTCGACTACTTTTATACTAATGACGAATCAAACTAACAGTAATTAATTTCCCAAATAAATATTAAAACTAATTACAAAATTCATTTCGCTTTAAAAATCTCTTCATAAAAATAGAGATTTTTTTGATAATTTTTATAATTCTAAATAAAATAATTTGCACAGCTGAAGGATCAGTAGTATATTTTCTGGTGACGAACATTAATTAGAAATTTTATGAATCCATCTGTAACCTAAGTATTACAAGTACATATAGTTTACACAGAATAATATTTTTTTTTTCAAATTATCGAGTTATCGTATATTTTTTAAATGAAAAACGTTTTCCAAGCATGATAGTTAAAATAACATTTGCAGATTTTTTTTTCATTGGAGAACGTTAGAGTTTTAGAGAATGGGAACTTCATGAGGAGAAGATGGAGAGATTGCGATTTTTGACGCTACTGCCGCCATCTATTGGAAGAAAGTAAACATTTTAACTTTCTGCTGTGGGATTCCATTGTATAATTTCTTCCATTTTTCTAAGTTTTTGCAAGTTAAAAATGTAACAAAAATATTTTTGTGCTACATTTCAGCCTTTTACACAGAGAAATTTTATGCTGTTTTGTTAATTTAAGGGGGAAATATTATCATATTGTAACAGAAAACAAAAAAAGGTGAAATATCGATGTACGAACGTATATCTATAAAATATTATATTTTACTAAATGTATTGGTATTTTAAATATTAATAACGAATTATGTTTTATGAAAATTTATAAAATATTGAAGAAAAATTTAATTATTTTTATAATTAAATTTATGTATGAAATAGTTAATTAAAATAGTTGTATATGTATTTTACACATATTAAATTGGTTTTAAAATATATTTTATAGGAAAACTGCGTTCCTCCCAAAATAAGTTTTAATTGTTTAAATTTTAAACAATTAAAAATAATTATAGTTATTTTTAATGGAAATTAATTCCAAGTTAAGTGTAAAATTAATTAATTAATGATGACAAAATTATAAAATTATATGTAGCATAACATTTTAAGTGAAGAAAATACTTTAAAAAAGAAACTAAATATTTCTCGTTGTTTCTAAATGTATATTTAAATATATGACCCTTCCATTATATAAATAAAAAAAATTAAAAAAAAGTGAAATTATATTGGAATTTTAATAAAAGAGTAATTTTAGAAAAGCTAGCCTATGAAGTGATGAGAAATTATTTTAAAAATGTTCTTATAGATAAATTGCGTTTTAAATAAATTAAACACTTTCTATCTTTGAAGTTTAATTATTCAGTATATCCTGTGTTACCAGATTGGGGAATTATTTTATTCAAAATTTCTACCACTTTTCCGATTAGTAATCTACTCTTTATTTAATTACGGAAAATGTATGTCATTAAATAAAATAAATATTGCTATTCTTAAAAAAAAAAAAGTAAATACTTTGAATAAGAAAATTTTCCAACTTTTTAACACTATATCCACGTCTTTTCTTTTTAATTATCTATTAGATTTTGAAATAACTATATAACTATTTGGGATTTTAGAACTTGGGAAATACCTTTAAAAACATACAAAATTTAGGTATAATTATGTAGATAAAACAGTAATTAACCATTTAAAGGAAGAATATTAAGATAAAAGGATTAAGTTATTTGAGCGATTATATATATCAATATACTACAAAACTTGATTGAAATGTGAGCAAACCGAAATATGAGAAATTCGGTGATCCTTCCCGTTTGCAAAATTCCAGCATGTTAACCTATGAGAGAATTTAAGTGGATAATTACTCATTACATAATATAATTATCAAAATGCTGTTTTCAACATCAGTATGTAGTAATGCGTATCTCCTAAAATTTTAAGTATATTATTAAAAATTTCAAAATTTACCCCAAATAAAAATTTCTGAGTTTATAAGATTTTTGAAAAATATTTATAAATTAATGATACATTTTTTAAACACACTACGTTGGAATCTAATGTCTATTTTCTAATGGTAAAAACAGTATTTTGATAATTATTTTAGGTATGGATTAATCACCTATTTAAAATGTCTCATAATATGCTAGGGTAAAACCTGTATCAGTGCGTAGTACGTTTTACCATTGCATATAAATATTTAGAGATATATTAATTTTTGTACGTTTAAACTGCACAAAAAAATTAACAAACCATCTGAAAGTATTTTTTTATTTTATATTAGAAATAATCTAATTATTGCTTAGGGGAAAACTGGGCACATGTAAACAACAACGGTGCACAGGTGAGCAGTATTCATTTTATATAATTAACATCAGATAAAAAACTTTAAAAAATTGTCAATATAATGATAAGATTAATATTACTATTGCAAATTTTGAAATATTTTTATCTCATGTTAATTAGATGAAATAGACGTTGTTCACATGTGCCACATTTTTCCATATAGCCAAATTTTTATGTATTTTTTGGATGAATAGAAGTTTTCTACAGTTCAAAAACTAATGAGACGCTCAAAAATCGAGAATGTAAAGAAAAATGTGGGGACAAAAATTACAAACACACATGCATCATTTTTAATGTAATTAATTATTATCAGTTTTTTTCATTTCCAATACTAATCGTACAGGAATTAGAGGGAATAAATATTAAGCCTAATATAAAACTCGAGACTCTGAGACATCATTCGTTAACATCTTTTTGCTATGAAAGCTCATGAAATTTGCAGGGATGACTATTGAAGTGACATTGAATCGAATAGCATTTTCCATCTTTTTTGATAAATATATTAGATATTGGATTGTAATCGAATACTCGGTGTGAGCATGTATGAAATACGATATTTGGGGATCCTTTATATTTAGGGGACAGGTTCCCGGACTCGCAGGGTCGTACCTTAACCACGGCCTGATTCTATACAGATAATTTTTATTTTGTTATTCTTCCACTCCTATAATAATATTGAATTTTTTTAAAGTTTAAAATATCAAATAAATTTAATATTTATGTAAATAGTTACTTAAAAATCTGAAAATATATCAAAATACAGGGTGACTGAAATTTCCACGCATGAAATTTGTAGGGACGACTAATGAAGTGACATTACAAACGAATATCGTGTATAAAATGTGATATTTGGATATCCTTGATATTTAGGGGATAGGTTTCCGGACTCGCAGGGTCGTACCTTAAACAGAGCCTGATTCTATACAGATATTGCATTAATAGTCTTCCTCTCCTATGATAATATTTATTTATTTTTTATTTAAAATATCAAACAAATTTAATATTTATGTAAATAGTGACTTAAATATCTGTCAACATACAAGGTGATTCAAATTTCCCCGCACAAAATTTAAGGGAGGGTAAGCATCCTATACAACAATCAATTTCTGAATAGAAAACTAATGCTTACAATCAATTTGTCAGTCATAGTTCTAGGTATCTGACTCCGATCGGTGTTCGGATTTTTATTCATAACTTTAAAAACAACAACAACTACAACAACAACAACAAAAAAACAGATTTTTACCGAAATTACAAAAATTGTTTGTTGTAGTTTGCTCTACCCCCAATAAACCCTTTAAAGATTGTGTATATGGAATTTTGAATACTCCTGTTGAATTTGTCAAACAAATGTGCTAAAATTTAACAGTGAAATTTTTTTGCGTCCTAAAGCTCAGACTTCAGTTGGGGATTTTTTCATAAATTGGGTGCGTTTAATAGTTCTATAACAGTTGTATAAACGGTTCTTTACCGTATTTCATAATTATATTTTAAGTGTAATTGAAAGTCATCTAAGTTTTTGTTTCATTCCTATTTTTGATTAAATACTTTTGATCGCTCTAGTTCTTCTTTTTCTTTCTTTGTTTCTTTTTTCGCGTACTTTTACAATTTTTTTTTTTTTTTTTTTTTTTTTTTTTTTTTTACAAAAGAAAAAGCAGGGAGGGTGGAGTCATGATTTAGAACTGTTTATTAATTTTAATAATATCAAGACCAGAGATTATTTTGCTTATCTGCGAAGAAATATAGAATTACATAATCTCTCTTTCAAAAAAAAAAAAAAAAAAAAAAAGAAAAGAAAAGAAAAGAAAGAAAGAAAATAAAAGAAACATGTAATTAAACCTAAAATTTATTTCTCTCTGAAAAATCGCCATTATCTTTGAAAAACAAGAGAATCTTGTTGCTCTTCTATGCTAGACATTCTTGCCTTATCTGGCAAAGCTTCAAGTTTCAAAAACGTTTTTCGTCTATCGTTATAGCTGTCAATCTTGAGACAGTAAAAGAATGAAAAACTGGTCTATTACAAATGCTCTATCTCTGTGAATTTCACTTTATGGCTAGAAAGATTTCAGAAAAACCATTTTCCACAGATTAAAAAGCTGTAGTACATTTTTATAGTCTTTTCATTGAGTAATGCTGTAGAATAGCTAACGCACTTCATCGCATATGTAACACGTGACTATAACTTTCGTATTTGTTTGAAGGGGTCATGTGAAGGCGAAAGCACAAAGAGAGCCAATGTGGTCCCCGAAGATAAAGTTTCCTAGAGGGTCCTCAATATATATATTCACATAAACGGGGGAATTTTAATAGTTATTAATAATACGTATTAAATATGTTATTTTCAAATTAAATTAAATTTATAATTAATTTAGATGATTCTATTTTTATTAATTTCATTTTTAAATCAAACTTATGTTTAATATCAATAAATTGTACTACTTGTGATTTCCGCGCAAAATACATACTTACTATTTAGATAATATGCGCATGTAACTGTATTTTTGTGTTATGACAGAGGGATTGCATTACAGCACGTTCCATTGCTTTTTCATGGAATGTTTCTTTAAGAAGTATATAACAACTATGAATTCTGAAAAATACTGTATAAACTTACGAGGGATAGTCATTAAGTAAGTCACAAAAGATAATTAAATAATAACTTACAATGATATTCTCTTCAAAACTGTTTTCATGCACTTATATCATCGTTTTATCGGTGCCCCAACATCAACTGCATAACATTCGTTGGGTTGCTGTCTCAGCCACATTAGGACTTCAGGTTGAACCTTTTCATCATCTGTGAACATCATCTTGCTTCCAAGATGGTTTTTTAGTGGACTAAACAGATGAAAATCGCTTGGGGCTAAGTCGAAGCTGTATGGTGGATGTTGAAGAAGTTGCAAGATGATGTTCGCAGATGATGAAAAGGTTCAACTTGAAGTCCTAATGTGGCTGAGACAGCAACCCAACGAATGTTTTGCAGCTGGTGTTGGGGCACTGATAAAACGGTGATATAAGTGCATAAATATTGGTGGAGAACATGTTGAGAAATAAAAATAGTTTTGAAGTGAATATCATTTTAAGTTATTATTTAATTATCTTTTGTGACTTACTTAATGACTTTCCCTCGTATGAATTGTTTTGAGCAGTGTAAGTTTTTATTCTCATTCTACACAAAAACACGCTTTTAGCTAGTTCCATAAAAATATTTTTTCAATATTATTGTATAAAACTTGCCATACTAGGGATTACCCCCACCTGCCACCCTTCTCTCTGCACCACTGTGTGGAGGGCAAATTTATCAATTATCTCAAATTTATCGGGATGGACTTAGATATTTTGCAATGGGGACGTTTGTCAGATGTGCGAAGATTAAGTGTGATTTTCAGGCAAACAAATTGTCTAGGGAAGACTGGGGGCTAATAGAACATATTTTACATTTCATTCAGATTTTTTTTTCTTTTCACATCAGACACAATTATTTTAAACAGTTTTGTATTAATTTATACAAAATTTTAGTCATAGCTTAATTATTGAAAGAGAAATAGTCTTAAATTGGGAAATGTAATGTTGTCTCAAATGATTCCGGAGTCTAAAGGGATACATTAATTAAACAAAATGTTTCCTAATTAGGCGTATTAAAGAGTTATGTCGGTACTAGAAAAAACAAATAATAGAAAAAACCGCGCCCTCTAGTGGCAGAGATGAGACTTATGTTAAATTTAATTTCTGACATTTAGATATATTAAATTCTCTTTTATTGAGCTTTTATTTTCTTTCTAACTCGTGACAGTGTCTAAGAACTATATTAAATGATCTATTATAAATTCAGTGAACAAAATCTTACTTTAAAAGTTAGATTTTCTTTCTAATTTTGTAAAACATACAAAAGGAAAATGGATTGAGGTCTTTATGACATTGTCATGCTCTTATTGAAAGTTAATTTGGAAAAATGGTATTAATTTTAACAAATATAAAGAATAACGCACAAGTAAGCTTTGAAATCGGACCGAATAGTTCCTGAAGAAAAGCTAGATAATAGAAAAAAAACAGAGCCTTCTTGTGGCAGTGTCTATAACTATGTTAAATGATCTATTATTAAATTCAATGAACAAAATCTTAAAAATTAGATTTTCTTTCTTTCTAAAAATTAGATTTTCTTTCTTTCTAAAAATTAGATTTTCTTTCTTTCTAAAAATTAGATTTTCTTATTTTAAAAATTAGATCTTCTTCTATAAACTTTCTACATTTTCTTTCTAATTTTGTAAAACATTACCCCAAAAATAGTGATTGAGGTCTTTATTACTTTGTCATGCTGGCTATCGAAAGTTGATTTGGTAAAACGGTATTAATTTTAACAGATATAAAAGAATAAGGCACATTAAGCTTTTTGTACACAAAATGATCATTTAGGGATGTTCTCAAATATGAACTGGCTACTTGCTGACACATTTTTTAATTCATTTTTGTTCGCAAATAATGCTTAACATTTCAGGTGTTCTTATTCAGAAACGATGTAATCGAAACGTTTTTTCGGTTTTTCGGTAAATTCAGAAGATCTGTCGGAAAATCCTGTCAAAATTGGCGTTTTGAAACAGATTTCTGGACGCGATAGTGCGGGAAAAATAGAAAAACTGCCATCACGAAGGAACAATCACTTATAAATCGAGATGTCATTCATTAATCGAAAAATTAAAAAAAACTGTTCGATTACAAATCTCTGCACGCGTCAGGATTTTACGCTTGGAAATGAATTTGAAAATATATCAGAAAATTTCGCGTATGCGCATAGAACGTTTCAAAAATCAGAAATGTGCAAAATTTCCAATTTTGAGGAAACAGCATTAAAAAAAAAAATGTTCGTAAGAAAAAGAAAAAAAAAAAGAATGTATAAATATATAGTTTTTACAATTATAAAAGCTTATATCTCTGTGAAGAAGCGTCAGAATTAAAAAATTTGTTTTGTATCAGATAAATTTGAGCATCTAGTTTCATAATTCTCCAAATAAAGAATTTTTTTTTTCTTTTTTTGTCAAATTTTGTAATTTTGAAAGTTTACTGTCCCCTTAACAGCATATTCATAAATTCAAAGTAAACCAATATATGAAACAAACAACACAACATAGAAAAAAATAGGTATAACATGAAAATGGACATGAAACTAAAAAAAAAAAAAAAAATAACATATAAAGGATTATTTTACTTTTCATAATTAGAATTTAATTTAGATGGAATTTAGAAGCGGCCTATTGTATTTCATCTACTACAATTTAAACAAAATATATGTGCATCATGCTAGTCAGATGAATAAACATGAATCAGTGGAATGGTAATTAGTGTAATTACATCTGAAAATTTTTACCCAAAACTCGTTTCATTATTCAATGGAAGAGAAGAAACTTATGATGTCTCCGTTGTCTTTTGTGAAACTTGTTGTCTTCCTTTTGTATTTCCAATGATAAAATTGAAATTTCTAGACTCTGTAATAATTCTTCTGAAGGTCGTTTCTTATTTAGAATGCAATATAAATTCAGTCAATGTGCATAAAAGATCTCCATAAAAAGCTTGCATCCACATTATTCCGATCATCTTTGAAAGAAGTTTACATTTCTTGTTTTCTGAAAAAAAAAAAAAAAAAAAAAAATACAAATACGTGATAAATGTGAGAAGCAATAGAATTTATGAAATGCAACGTTGGGCAAATATTCATGTCAAATACGCATTAAAAATATATTTTCTTAAAGCATACAAATCAGAAATCAACCTTAATTTTCGCTGTTAAGATTATTCCTAAATGAAAATTGGCTATATTCGAATACATTTATAAATCGTTCTTAAATGTATATATATATATACTTTTTAGCTATTTTTAGTAAGATATCAAGCAATAGAATAATATTTTACATTTTACCATAAAGGTAAATAATCTTTCAGATAATGGCCACGAAGTTGCCATTTTAAAGCCGATTTTTGGGATGTGACAGTCCGTGAAAGGTGAACATCGTACAATCATAGAATAAAATTCCATTGGTGATTTCAAAAACTACATAAGTCCACTTTTTTCGATCTTTTTTTGCAAATGTATCCTTGAAGGCAGACTCGCATATGTAGATAAAATTTACCTAGATTTATTTATTCGTTGCCACTCAAATTTGCCGTTTATTGCTAAAACAACAATAGTCAATAAAAATACCAAGATATATTCCAATGGCCAACAATGACGTCTTGATCCTTTTAAAAATTTAATTTAACCATCTCTTACACGATAACCTCATATAAAGTTGTATAGAAAGGCAACCCTCACAGAACTGTACATATTTTATTTTTACTCTACATCATATAAACCTCATATAAAAGGTCCAATAATGCTCGTGAAATGCATCAATAAATACTAACAGAATACTTTGTTTTTCCAATATTCAATTGGAAAATCCACCTTTAACAAAGATATTCTGTTTTGCATGAAAGACGATTTTCTCGAAGAATTTCTGCTCTTGGATCTAAACAATGATGAGCGACCAAACTTTATTTATTATTAATTTTTTTATTATTATTTTCTACTTTGTGTTACAATAGCCAAAGTTTAATATTATATATATAATTAATAGCTATTAATAACTATTAATCATATTGCTTGTAAACCTCTTTTTAGGTTCGTTTTATATTTCGTAATATAGGAGATAATTTTAAAATTCGCATTATTTCTTCTTAATAATCCATTTTAAATCTATTTTAAGTGCAAATTATGTTTTTCCTCTACTTAAAAATAATTCATGCATGAGAGGGTTAAAGAAGCCTCTTCTCATAATTCATATTTTTTAAACTATAGTATTTTGACACTAATTGTGATTCCAAGAAAAATATCTGTATTTCATTCAAGAAATGTGAAAGGAAGAGAAAATTCTAATGAAATGATTACGAATTCACCAAAAAAAAAAAAAAAAAAAAAAAAAGTATGCAGCGACATTCTAATAAAAACAAAGGGATTAGAAATGTATTTGTCCATTATATAATTTTATTAGTTTTGACTTACTCGGATATACTTTATTGCCATTCGTTTTAGTGGAATGATGACCCATTCTATTCATTTAAAGTACTATAAAACGCAGATGAGTTCACACAGCTGCATCATTATACTTTAATTACGAAGATCTGAGAGCCCTATAGTGATGATGAGGTTAACATTGACTTAAATACCTAACAGTTATCTTCTACGAAATTGTCCAAGGTGTCAGTTAAACGATACGGCAATTATTTGTTCATTTTAATATTTAACCATACGACACTATATAAAAGAGCATGGATTTGCTATAGAAATTTAAGCAAATATTTTATTTTTGATTACGGGCAGATATTCGTATATGCCTGGCACAGCAAAAACGAAAAGTGCGACTCACTATGCTCGTTTTTGCAGTATAGACATAATACACAATGGACGTATAACACAAGAAGCTAATAAGTATTTTATATGTGAATTGTATGCTTGTATGTAAGGACTAAGGAGTTTGCCGGATAAACATTGTCTCAAAGTATTTAAATTATAAAGATCTAAGCGCCTTTCCGGGATTAACGTTGAATCAAATTAGGTAACATTTATGTTCTTACGAAATTGCCCGAGGTGCCAATTGAACGACATGATCGTTATTTATAATTTTTTTTAAATAAAAAACCATATGAAACTATGAAAGAGACGATGGATTTGCAATATTAATTTACTGTATTTTTTGGACAGAGATCCCATATGTCTGATAATGTAAAATCGAAAATATATCGTCTCAGCACTTCAAACTTAACACACATATAGCAAGAGTATAATTGTGTGTTAACACAAGGACATACTGGAAAAGAATTTGCCTGATAAACATTGTCTCATTATATTTTAATTACAAAGAATTGAGATCCCTTGTGATGGGGTTAACATTGATTTAAATAGCTAAGAGTTTTCTTCTTCGAATTTGTCCCAGTTGAACCACGTATAACAGTTATTTGTCATTTTTTTTATATTTGACCATAGAGACAAAAGAGACAATAGATTTTCAGTATTAATGTAGGAAAATATTTTACATTTGATACAGACAGAGATCCATATATTTGACAATGCTAAAACGAAAGGGTATCTATTGTGTTCACGTTTTTATAATATAGTCATAACACATGTATATGTATGATGGTTGTATGTAACATAAGAAGTTACAATTAATAAATACACTGGAGATGAAAATAATAGAAGGGGTTTTTTCAATTTAGATAGTTAGTAAAATACCACAAGTGCAGTTTTGGGAATAAAGTCAATTATCATTATAAATTATCATTCCCATCTAATATATATATATTTTTTTGTTATAGCAGATCCGAACTAATGTGGTCTAATTATATATACACTCGTACAAATTATATAATTTTCAAGTATCAGATTTTGAGTTTAGGCCCTCGTCCGATTCTTACAAAATTATTTGATAAAGGAAAATGCATCTAAAACTCGGAGCTCAATTGTAAGTTAATTATTTTATATTTTAATTCAAGAATTCTGAAACTAATATTAATCATTCGCATCTATAAATATTAGCTCCTTACTTTTATAAATTTCTTGACTAATATTTAAAGCCACATAGATTTAGATTCAAATCAACCAATTATCATCAAATTTTATTTTAGGCCTTCTCAACTGATTCTCACTATATTCTCCGATACATATATATATGGTTTAATTTTTAAATATTAATTTTCATCCAATACTATTTTTATTCAGCGTATATTCACTTTTTACCATTATAGATGGCAGCACCAATGTTCCTGTTGCTTTACAATAATATTCATATTATTCTAAAAATTTTCTGGCAACATAGTAAATCATTTTCTATATCTAAATTTGGCAACATGTAATGATTTTTTGCAATTCATTCCCTCGTTTTGGGTGTGTTCATGTGTGGTTCATGTGGTGCATAGGTATCTGTTTTAATCCAAATGGATTATAGACTTTCTGACTCTATTTCATGTTTTATCTGTATATTATAGGTATGGCTTCTTTCCTTTTTAATATTGCATTTATTTTTTATTTTTTCACAGGTTTGATTCAATGTTTATGAGTAGGTAGTCCCAAAATCATATTCTTTAGCAATGTTATGGTTAATATGATGATGAAACCACTCATTTTTATTTGTGGTATTTAGGCATTTGGGACTTGAAAATTCTGTCTAAATTCCACAAATTTCATTTCATTCATTCAATTTCATTTATTCAATTTTTAATTTAATTTCTTATTCTTTTAAATAAGTTTTTGGTATCCATATTCAGTGTGTTGGGGAATACTTTCATTGACAACTAATTATTACATACCTTAATCATTATTTCATAGTTTAAGTTGGTGTTATGGTAATGTTTCATTTATGGTTATATATATATATATATATATATATATATATATATAATAACTTAAATTCTGAGTTCAATTTCAAATGAATAATTTTATACTTTAATTCAAGAATTCTGGAATTTTATTAAACATTCGACACTAAACTCTTAGTTTTATAACTTTTTTTTATTTATATTTAAAGCCACGCTGATTTATATTCAAATCATCATATATTCTAATACGAGCAAATCTTGAGTGTGTGCGTGGTTATATATATATATATACATATAATACACTCTTTTGTCTCTATGGTTAAATATTTTTAAAAATGACAAATAACTGTTACATCGTTCAACTGGGACAAATTCGTAGAAGAAAATCATATAATATGTACAAGTTTATATTTAGACCACATTAGTTCGGATCTGCTATAACAAAAAAAATATTAGAGGGGAATGATAATTTATAATGATAATTAACTTTATTTCCAAAATTGCAGTTGTTGTGGGATTTTACTAACTATTTGAATTAAAAACACCCCTTCTATTATATTTATTCATTAATTTTTAATTAACTGCAATTTTTAATCAAACAACATGTTTTAAAGAAATGTAGGTGTACTTTGTCAAAAGTCTGTTCAAAAACCTTTCATATGATATCCCATTCATCGTTCTGCTTTTTGTATGTGCATAAAAAATGGGTCTTGACATACAAAATAATATAAAGAAAGAAATGTGCAACTTAAATTCTGACTACAACTTCAAATAATTTTTGATACTTTTATTCAAAATTTTGAAACACTTATTGATCATTCGACATCCATGAATGTCAACCCCTTAGCTTTATAACATTTTAGCCCCGTTGATTTATTTTCAAATGAATGAATTATCCTCAAATTTTGATTTATGCCACCTCCCCCTCCTATATCCTATTCTTTCTACAATCTTTAATAAAGAAAAACACATCTGAAATTCTGAGCTCAATTTCAAATAAATTATTTTATATTTTAATTCAAGAATTCTGAAACATTTATTGATCATTCGACATGTATGAATGTTAACCCCTCAGTTTTACAACTTTCTTGATCTATGTATAAAACCACGTTGATTTATATTATCGGCAAAGGGACAAGAATTGTGTACATATCATCTCTTATTATCCATCAAGTATAATATCCTCCATTTTGTAATAGCTAAAGGTTAAATTTCCAACAGAGTATGATTTGCAAAGTAAGCCTAAGTTATAAGATCGAGGAGAGGTCATTGAGGAAGTTACTTGTTGATGTAATGGTTTAAAGATCATTGATGTAAGACCATAAGATTTTTATAGATATGATCAAATTTTATAGCTGGGAGGAAAAGTTGTTGCATTTCCGCTAAGAGCTGAGTTATGATATTCATCTTAGCGAGTATGGAGATGAAAAGAGTTTTGAGACCAAGCCTTGCCCACTAACTATAATAAAATACTCGTAGTGTGAAACTATGATAGGATGAAACTTTTTTGAACGAAAATATATGACTTAGTAACTATTAACACATATTTAGTTGTTGAGTAGTTGAATACACGATGTTTAAATAACAAATTGAAATCGTTTATCTTCAGTAAACAGTTTAATAACTTTGAGTATGCTCTCTCAGGACCAGCCTTCTCTTTAAAGAAACGCGTGTGCAAGAGAACTTTTGGGGTCAAAAAGTTAAAATAAAGAAGGTATTTTAGTCTCATTATAAGTGCAGGGTGTGCCAAAAGTCCTTGACACATTTTAAAATTCAACAAAAGATCAAGCAATCAGCGTACGAGAGAGCGGTTTGGACGAAAATGCTTCTTATGATCTGAAATTTTGTTTAAGCAAATAGAAAAATGAGTTCAAAAAATTTCTCATAGATGTCGCTGCTTCCATATTCCAGAAGTTAACAATACTCGTCTATCCATCCTCACGCGTTTAATCGAACTCAGGAGGGCGAGTATTGTTAAGTTCTGGAATGTGAGTTGCCATAATTTGGACAAAAACTGTGCATACGCATTGCGCGTCTTCCGCCATTGTTATGTATAAAGGCATTCTACCTATTCGATAATTTTCCAGAAGCAGCGCCATCTATGAGAAATTTTTGGAACTAATTATTTTATTTGCTTAAACAAAATTTCAGATCATAAGAAACATTTTCGTCCAAACCACATTCTCGTACGCCAATTGTTTGATCTTTTATTGAATTTTAAAATGCGTCAAGGACTTTTGGGACACCCTGTACTATAAGCGTTATAGCTGGTGTAGGCTTGGGTGAAAAAATTTTTGGAAAGCCATTTTTTTTTCAGAGTTGAATAAAGATCCTTAGTCTCGTTCGGGGGTATCATAAAAGGCAAGGCCCCGTGCATTTCACTCGCCTCAGTCTTATTATGGCAGACCCTATACCTTCTCTGGAATCTATTTTGAGAATGTCTAAAATTTTCAAGGAATGTCCATCTATAGAATAGATAGTAGCGCTAGACCGGACCTTGATTTTTCTTTTCAAACAAAAGTTAGATTTTGTTGTTTCAATTTAAACTTCTGGATTATATGAGGGGGTTAGAATGACAGTGGAGTAAGTCAATATTGAGTGATTTGAGAAATGAAGGGTTTTGTGAAACTTGTCGTATTAAGTGGTCCAACTTCTTTTGCCCTCTAGCGACTCCCTAAGTGAACTATGACTTATTTGACTGTCGCACTAAACAGAAATTAATATACGTTCAGTGAAAATATGGTTATCTAGATTTTCTAAATTTTTGACTTACTCCACTATCATTATAACCCCCTCATATAAAGAAATTGGTTTACATTCATAATAAAAAGTTAGTTGGGTTTGTTTGATATTATATCATTGGATTAAGAAAGTTCTGGTCTGGGTCAAGTGTCAGAGTCCCAGCTTAATAGCTGAAAACGTATAAAGAGAAACTCCGCTCTTTTCTCTGTCTCTTAGAATAGTCTATTTAAAGGGTTAGCAGCAGTGAGCGATCTTTGATACTTGGAGATCCTTCGATGGATAGCGAATAGTCGGCATACAACTGTTGCGCTGTACTAGTTATCATTTCTGTTTCAAGTTAGAGCTTATGTCAAGCCGCTGCACTTTGTACGAATTTTAGCAATGTCACATGGCGTACCTCCAGGATCCCTATCCTGTCTCCCTCACAATTCAAATCAGAGCTGTTACACTTCTCAGCAAAAATGTGAGAATTAATAACATTCGAATCCAAGATTCTCCTCTTTTTTTCATTGCTACCAAAACCGGGAGGGACTTACTCCAGGAAGGACTTAATTCAGCCACTTAGATAGTAGAAAAGTGATGCCACTTTTAACTAAGTTCATCATTGATTCCTAAAGGGGGAAACATGAAGTTTCACTTTCAATTTCACCAAGTTGATATTTTAACCACAGCGGTCGGCATGTGTTCGTAGGCTTTTGTTTCATAAGTTGCAATGCTAGGTCGGATCGTTCGAAACATTTTTTAAGCGCAAAATGACTTTTGGATTGCCATCACTTAAAAAAAAAAAAAAACACCGGCGTACGAAAATATTTTAGTAATGTTCTTGGCCAAGGTTTTAAAGAAGAATTCTCCTGATTCAAGGTGATTTTCCCACGCACTAGGATAATATCACAATCCGGAATTTCTTTTCAGAAATACCAAGGGATTGTGGTCCGTTTCGATAGAAAAAAATTGTACATCAATATAGTGCCTAAATTTTTTTATCGTAAAAATAATTCCGGCACACTCTTTTTCAGTGGCGCTAAATCTTTTCTCTTTTTCGGAAAAGTTTATATTTAAGAAAATAATGGGATGTACATTGGACCCTTCTCTCTGCACTAATACTATACCTATTGCTTTGTCGGATGCATCTGTCTGTACTATAAATTATTTTTGATAATTCTGAGTATATAATATTGTTTTTCGGTAAGCTTTATCTTTTAAGTTTCAAATGTGTCACTTATTCCTTTTCCCCATACAACTCGCTCTTTTTTTATTTTTCCCCTTCAGTGCCCGTGTCAACGGTTCTACAATGGCAGCATAATCTTTTATGTAGCGGGAATAATACCCCACCACGCCTAAGCTTCTGCGAATTTCTGTCTTAATTTTCGGGGTCGTTAATTCCTTAATCGCTGGAATTTTTGCCTCCGCCGGTCTGCGCCGTCAATCTTCTACTACATGTCCAAGATTTTTACTTATTTTGAGCGAATTTACACTTTGACAATTTAATTTTTAATTTCGCTTCATTAACCCTTTCAAGTACGATTTTTAGATGCCACACACGGTCTTCCCATTTGTCTGAAAAGATGGCCATATCATCTAAATAGGGTGAACAAAATTCCTCAAGCCCTCTCAATAATTTATCCATATATTTCGAGAACCTATAGGAAGCTTTCAACAATCCGAAAGGCATAGTACGTGGTAAAAAGGAACTGGAGCTTGTAACAAAAGAGGCCAATTTCTGCATCCTATGGGTCATCGGAATTTGCCAATAGCTCTTTGTTAAATCCAAGACAGTATTGTAGTTTGACTGGCTACCTTTTCCACCTTTTATTCGACATTTGGTAATGGTTAAAACTCAGCTCTCGTGATCGCATTTAACTTCCTATAGTCTATACAGGGTCGCGGGTCTTTTCCCGCGGCCTCAACTAAAATTATTGTGAGGCTAAATTCGGATTCCTCTTCTATTATAAGATTTAGATCTAAAATTATTTTTATCTCTTTACAAAGTAATTCCGTCTGACGTTCTATAATGTATAGATTTAATAGGTTTTTGCTCTGACAATTCGATGTCGTGTTCGATCAAATCTGGAAAACTAATCTAAATAGATCCAACAAATTTTTTAAATGCTGCAGTTGTTCTGAAGTGAATCTAGATTTCAAATTACTTTTTTTCCCGACTTCAACGAACTTTCCGTTTTCTTATAGGGTTTTAGCAAATTAATGTGTTAAATCTGAGATTTCTCTCATCTCCCTGGAATGCTAACAATGTAATTCATCTCTGATATTTGTGATTCTATTTTTACAGGTCCTATCCAACTAACGGACAACTTACTCGGTTTATTCGTTGCTAAGACAAGTCGCTAATACTTCGTCTCCCACATTTAATTTTTTCTATTGCCTTTTTATCAAACCCAACTTTTCCTTTCTCTCGTGCTAAAGTCATATTTTCGATAACTTATCTTGACATATTTTTAACCTATTTGTGATATTAAAAACATATTCCGTTACGACCCCCTATCCCATCCATTTTTCAAATAATACCGTTTCAGGTGTTCTCAAGTTTTTACCATGTAGTAGCTCGGCTGAACTGAAACCTGTGGAATTATGCGTTACAGGTTTCAAGGCTAATAATGTATAGGGCAAATTTGCCTCCCAATTTCATTCATTTTCGACACATAACACATTTAGAAGCCTTTTAACCGATCTATTCCAGCGTTCAAGACTGTTACTTTCGGGACGACACATACTTGAATGCTCTATTTTTATCCCGAATATCTTGAGAAAGATGGTCATTAAATAGCTAGTAAAACTTTTCCCGAGATTAGATTGTAATTTTTTCGAAAAACCTAGCTTACTGAACACTAACATTAGCGCATCAACAATTATTTCGGACTTCATATCGGGTATTGGGATTGCCTCAGGTTATTTTGAAGACACACAAATAGTGGTTAACATGTATTTGTTGCCCGTATCTGATTTTAGCAAGTGGACCACTAAATCGCAAGATAATTTAGAGAAAATATTTCCCCCATTATAGGCACTAAGTTAAACGGCTCTTTATTTACCAGATTTTCTGATTCTCTGGCATGGATCATACGTCTTTACAAATTCTTCGGTTTCTTTAATTATATTTGGCCAAAAAAGTAACGCAAGCCCTTATCCTTAATTTTTGTTTTCCCCTAAGTGTGACGAGATACCTTTATGACAGCACCTTGAATATCTATTCGGTATTTTAGTGGAAGAACTAATTGCACTCTCTAATTTTCGCAAATATCCTTTGTGTTTCTTGTCACAAGTGAATTCCTGATTTCGTAATGCGATTTTTTCTTTTAATTTTTCTCGAATTTCTTTAAGCTAAGGGTTCAAGTCTTCTTCGTTTTTAAACTCATCCCTCCCTAATTAAGTTTGTAAATCCGTCTTCTTGTACTAGGTGTAATAATCCCGTTTCTACACTTTCTTTGTTGAATTAAACAGTCAAATTTTATCCCTCTTTCAAAGGCATCACGCCTGCCTTTTCTTCGCCTTCAAGCGTTTTTACGGCTATATCCTCTATGTCAATATTTCGCTCGCCTTCAATGTCTAATGACCGGCCAAGATTTAATTTTGTTGTCGATCGCGTAAATACGGCATTTAATATCTCCGGCTGCTTTTTTGCATGCTCTAGTAACTTTTAGGTTTCGTTCCCTTACAAATAATATTTCATATCTCCTTCCCGATTTGCTACTACTGCCGCAGTTTTCACAACCCCTAATCCTTTAATCTCAAATGTAACTTCTACCATGGGTAGACAAGGTAACTTACACTGTAACGGTGTTTTGACCCACATGTACTCCACTTTGTAACAGAAAAAAAAATCGTAAAACTCATGTGAATTTTAGGTCAAAGAAGCAGACCCTACCCTTAACAATGGATTCTTGTAACGTCTTAAGGTTTTGTTGAAACAGTGAACATAGTTAAAATATACCAGGTCCATTAAAACCAGATGTTACTGTGAGATTTCTTAACAAGCCTATACAACTCAGTATAAGAATTCTATATGTATAAGCCTTTCTAATTAAAATAAAATCTAAGTCCAGTTTCTCAAGACGGCATACCAAAAAAACCGATGTATCACTAACTTGACACTTCAGACACTGGAGAGGACAATATCTTTAACCACGGAGATAGCCGATGATGCACTGGGCAATTTTAGGAGTTATTCCAATGACGTAAATCTCACCATATCAGCTGATATAATTGGGAATCCCCCCTGAACGAATGAAATAGCCAGAAAAAAGATGACAGCATCGCTTTTAAGAATGAGTGGTCAGAAAAAGCTGCTTTGTCTTGGCCCCCAAAACCGAGGTGTTAAATAGGAAGATGAGATGCGAAATGGGGAAGTTAATGAGAGTTGATCTCATATGATCTGACAGCAAAGAGAGTTTTGATTAGGAGTGGTCACGTCCCTCGAGACTTCACTAAATGATTTGTCAAACCGGTACGATCGACGGAAGAAGAGCCCGGCTCCAGCTCTCGGTATTGTATCTCGGACCCATCTCGGACAGTATTGCGAAGTGTAGCGTGTAGCCTGAGAATGTACGGAACCCTTGTTCCTGTTTCAACGATTATATCATATTTACCTGAATGAGTGGCCACTGTGAAGAGACAACCTTGTTTTATCTAATCACCTATCCGAGGATAATATGAATAATAATAGACTCTAACAAGGAAGGTCTCCTTAAAGAGCATAATCAGACTATTTTAATAAAAAAAATGCTAATGAAACTACTTATGTTTGTAATAAAATATCAGTGAAATTTAGCTTCGAAATCCCGGTTGAAAATTTGGAAAAAATAAAATACCTTTCAGTATTTGGTGGAAAGAGACGTAATTTGGCGAGCAACACTTTTTCATCGCCAAATGCAAGCAATTTTAATGCATTTGAAAATTTTTGGTTAAATGACTATTTAAATGCGAAGTACTTTATCATTTTTAACTTAAACGATTAATTTTTTCTATAAGATTATATAATATATATAGTTGCTGAAGTTATTTAATTTTACACGGTTTCACCGGCTAGATAAGTTTTAAATGTATTTTAACAATAACTACCTGATTAAGAACGCACTCATTAGACATTTCGATAATTAATAAGTCGTTGTTTCCATGGCAACAATACTTTTCTCCTGTTGTCTGCAACACTAACAATACTGAAGTCAAATCAACAGTGATCAGAATTGGACTTTAATTTTTAGTTTAAAGGATTGTTAATCAATTTAAATATTGTTCTAAACCGTAGAATGCGATCGTTAATTTTATTTATATTAAAACCGTAGTTATAAAAATGTATTTGTTTAAGTTAAACATACTTAAACTAGTTCTGTATGAAAAGTAGAAAAAGATTTTCTTAAAAAATTATTTATCATAAAAACGTTTTTATTTCATTGTGTCGCCAACCAGCGATAAATCGCCAAAAACACGAAATTTTTATAATTTTTGATGGACGTTATATCGAGGTTACGCATAAATTTTTTATAAACATATACATCCTCTTGAGAAGAATATTCTGTAATTTTTTTTCAAAATTTTCTGACTATGCGCTTATGGAGACCTTCCTTGTAAGGCACATGCCTAGATTATCTCTTTGACAGACAGTTCATCGTGCTTGCTAACGACAGTGTTTAGTATATACCAGACGTTATATTTCTGATGTCATAAGTTGAACTATTTATTTTATTAATATTTAATCAAAAAATTTTCAATTATTTTCATGTTCCTGTAAATACAGTTAATTTCAAATACAAAAAGTTTTTCTCTGAGATCAAGCTATCCTTGCTCGTACAAGGGAAAATATTACATTACATACTGATGGAAAAAACACTGTGTTATACACAGAATGAAAATACATCATACTGCTATCTCTGATAATTTCATAAAATTTCTAAGTTTGTCAAGTACGTGATTTTTTTTTCTTGTTAACTTATGGAATAGATTTCTTTTTATTAGTATTTTGAGTGTGTGAGCTCAATGTTTAATTTTTTGGAAGATTTGTACAGGGTGTTTCATAAAGGGTGCGCCAAATTTAAAATTCAATAATTCATAAATATAACGCTGAAAAAAAGACAAGTTCACGAGTTAGCTCGTAAGTTTTGCAAAAGATAATTTAATAAATAGTCCAAAACTTAGTCAATAGATTGTTCTGTGCTTTCTCAAACTGTAAAAATGTTCAAATTGCCTTATAAAATAAAACTACAAACCATATTTTCGTGCCTTAATAGCTAAATAGAATTAAAAGTAAAACCTTATAGACCTTTGAGGTAGTTTTACGCGTTAGTTTGAGCATTCTTACAGTATAACACAACCCAGCGTCATCTATTGACGGAATTCTGAACTGTTTAAAAATTTACTGTACACAAAACTAATGAGCTACCTTATGAAAATTTTACTTATTTGTTATAATTGATCAATTATTACATTTTAAAATTAGGAAGTTCTTTTCAAACTCTCTGTATATATATTAATTTCAAGATCCTCTGTTTTACATTTTCAAAATCATACAAAACCCTTCCCTAACATAATTTCTTCTAATGTGGCTGCACATTCAATTTATTTTAAAAGTGACGTTGTCAAAATTTGTTTAAAAATCTAAATTTTAAAAAGTGCTTGCTATTTTTAAAATCATATAAAACCCTTCTAATACACGAATGTCAACTCTTATAATACGGCTACAACCTATGCAAAATTTTGATTCATTGTAAATAAATATTTTTAAAAAATGACCGTTGTCAAAAGTTTATTAAAAATCAAATTTTCAAAATCAGTTTTACATTTTCGAATTCATATAAATCCCTTTCGGCACCAGAACGTCAACTTTCCTAATGTGGCTACAACCTGAATAATATTGATTTATTGCAAATAAATATTTTAGCTATTGAAAAGATGAAAATATTAATGTAGATGTTGGGCAATCTCTGAGGAGCTATGGATTGGCAGAGACACGTCGATGAGTAGAAACGTGCCCGAAAAAGTTACATCTTAAAAACTTGCATCAGAAAAGGCACTTTCACTAGACTATAACCAATTCGGTAATTCTCTTGATTTCTTATGGGAGATGTAAAGGAGAAACATTCCATGCAGTACGCCTTAGAAAGAGAAAAGGGAAAGCAAAAAGGGCCATCCATGATGAAAATGATGTCAACGAATAAAAATCTTTACGACGAGGGAGTCGAGCGTGAGGAAAATTCTGGAAATATCGGAAGCAGTATAAAGAAAGATGAAAAAGGACAATGGAAGTATCGATACCGGGAGTTGGTTAAAGCGAAATTTGCTGCGATTTTATCACAAATGAAAGATCTTTTCGATGTTTCAATCAGATAAATATGTTTCATAAAGGATAAAAATGTACATTTATCGTGCTTAATTCAGTTCTTTTTATTATTATTGTAATGATTTAATCTAAAATTGCTCTAATAGAAACATACATTTACTGCAACCCAAAAATTTAATTTTGTAGAAATATAGTATTGAAGATATATGGGAATAACAGTATTTTACTGCACATATAATTAAGATGCACAGTAATTAATATGCATACGTTATTGCATTTGAGATGAGAAATAATAATTACTCCTTCGAGATGAGTGTCACGTATACGTGACGTAGAAGTTACTCAGAAACCTTGATTGTTCCTACCGATAATTTTTAAAAGGCAATTTTGCCTTGTACAATCGCAGCATTTTTGCAATCAAATTAGACAAAAATTTATTTTCTTAATTACTGGTGACAAAAGATTAACAATTCTACAAAAGATGCTCGTCGCGAAGGGTTTAATGCCAATGGCGAGATATCTCGTTTTCCCGAAGAAGAATGTTTTAACACAGGAAACGAGATATCTCATCATTAGAAATTCAGACTTCTTTATTCTAATTACAATATAGCTAATTCTGAAACTGTCCTAATAGAATCATATTTTAACTGCAACCACAGCAGAAAATTGCTATAAATAGCTTGTTTTAGAGATTTATGAAAGGAATTTTATTTTACATACATACAACAGTAATGGATATGCATAATTTACCGCATATGAGATAGAAAATATAATATAGAAAAAAATATTAACACTTTTAGTGTTAATGGCGAAATGTATCGTTTTCACACGGGATAATATTTTTAAACAGGAAACGAAATGTTTTGTCCATGACAATCTTAGAAGAGCTGTGAAAGCAAACAGAGTCTTAGTCATTGGCAATTCAGACCTCTTTATTCTATTTTGAATGTCTGATTGTAAAACTGATTTAGTACAATCACACCCTAACTGCAATAATAATAATAATAATAATAATAAATAAATAAAAATATTAAATAAATATAAAATAATGATAATTTACTAAAAATAGTTTGCTTCACACATCTATGGGAAGTAAATTACTGGGTATACAGTTACTATGTACAGTTAGTAATTACTACGTATACAGTTGGCAGAGAGAGAGAGAGAGAGAGAAATACACCTTATACATTTTAATTTACAAATTGTCACATAAAAGAATAGAAATAGTCATTCGATTGGAAATTATATCGTTTTTCAATTTATGTTTAAAAAAAAAACGATTAGCGGTCATCTTCATGCTGCAACTGTACCAAACTCCAAAACTTTCAATACGAACACTTAATTTTGACATTGTATTTGGCACATTTAGTAATGTTTACCTTAGGATACCCAATAGGAAATCAAATCATTCGGTCAAGTAGTTTATAAATTATGAACATTTAAATTGCTTAACTCATAATGTTCAATTCATTTGAAATCGTTCAAAAAGAAATCGCAATGCGGGTACTTTTTTAAGCATAACTTCAAAACTACTGGCCGGAATTAGCTCATTTGAAGCTTCTTAGTAATTGACTTCTGTTTAAAAATTTATAGGTTGCAATTCATGTACATTGTTTCGAAAAAAAATTTTTTAAATACATTTTTTAAATTGATTTTCGAAAAATAAATATGAATTTTAACCTATAAACCTTTTAACAGAAATCGATTTCTGTGAACTTCAAGTAGACGAATCTAAAATTACAAGCTCCTTCCGTGCAGTACTTTTTGAGTTATATTTAAAACACTACTCCCATTTCAGTCTGTTTTGCAAAGATTATACATATCAATTTAACATTAAGAGATCAAAATTTTAAACATTTATTATTTCTAAACTAACCTATACCGAATGACTTTCTGTTTGGTGTCCTTAGGTAAAATTTACCGAAAAAGGACAAATATGATGTCAAAATTTGGTATTCATATTGAATTTTTTAGTGTTTGCCACAGTTTCAGTACGAAGACGCGATCCCTAAGTTAATTTTTTTAACGTACATTTTAAGAAGACATAATTTCTAGAAGAATACACTCTAAAAAAACCTATGGTTTTAACACATATTCTACTGTACTTTTAACAGAATATCTCCATTTTATGTAAAGTACAGATTTTCTCTTTTACCCAGCGCAGATATATAGACTTTGCGCCCTCTGGCGGAAAGTTTTATAGTCATACATTTCTTCCTTTTAATGTGTATTGCCGGTAAAGTTATTCGTCTACGATCTTTGGATCAATTTTAGATCAATTCGGATCTACTCTAGACTAGACTTTGACAGATTTTCTTTGTACAAACTACAGGGGTAATCTGGTAGCATAGCCGACAGATTTTTTCCTTTAAATCTACACGGTTTTTTTTTAAGAGTGCATATGGCTATTTCTGATTTTTTCTGTGACATTTCTGAGATTAAAATGTATGGAGTGTTCTCTGTTTTTTGGCCGAATGTACATGGTACAACAGTATATGCATAACTTATTGCATATGAAATAGGAAATGAAATTAACCCCTTCAGTGCCAATGACGAAACATATCGTTTTCATATTAGAAGAATAGTTTTAGGAAACGGGGTATAATATTTTATAAAATGTCTCCTTAAATTTTATGTAAATAACCCCCCTTCCCTATAAACTTGCTGCAGGAGTGCTGCGGGTCCAATGCACTTGGGCAGCAGACTCATACAAGCTAAATAGATATTTACTTTTTTAAATATGAAACGATAAATTAGTAAACCGTTTCGCACCCGGGACTGCATGCATTCCCCCTCCCCCCTCTTTTTTTTTATAGTAGTCTCCAACGAGAACAAAATCCTTTTATTTTTAAACAACTAAGCATTTTTTTTCTAAAATTGTCTTGCATCTGGCCTTATTAAAAATAATCCAGTAATTCTTAGCGGGGCTAATTTGAAATTTTATCTGGAATAATTTAAGGGAACGCTTCACCGTTATAGGTTTTCTCAACACCGATCGCAAAATCCCATCTTAACCTTTTGATGTTTTTACTATTACTGTCCGAGAGGGACTGCTCAGACAAGGTAACCAAATCTAGAGCAGAAATGTTCCCCCTGTCCCCTTTATTAAATTATTAAAAAAACATAATTTAGCCGAAGCTGAACTCGCCAAAAGGCGAGGTAGATAAACACTGGACAGAGGATAATAAAAACAATGACGATAATACAACGGCAATTGACGGCCCGACAGTTTCACTAGAAGATGATGCACTATAAACAGTTATCAAAATATAGGAACACTGTCTGGAAGTAAACACATATAAAACTTAAAATATTGCAGCATGGCGACACAGTGATGAATATGAGTATTTGTCAGAGGACAAGGAGCATATGGTGGAGAACACATGATGACGCGACACTGGGCAAAAGAAATTAAAAACAATGACGAAACACAGCTGCAAATGAGCACACAAGCTTAAAGCTGAACATGGATAAAGCTCAGAAAACTAAGTGTATATGATGGAGAACACAATGTACAAGATATATGAAATATGTTGCATCACAGATGATAATACAGATACTATTTACATAGGAACACGAACAGTTTTCTTTAATGAAATACATTTGAAGAAAGCTATATGCATTTTGGAACACTAATGGTTGCTCCATGAAAACGGAGTCTTTCTAAGCACGAATCTATACGTCGGAGAACTACCATCGTAGGGTGGGTGTTTAAGTATTGGATCCAGAGTGCTATAGGAGCCACTTTTCGAAGTCATCGAGACAATTACGACATTAAAGCTCAGTATATGGTACTAAGAAATTATCAGCTTTGTGATCACCAGTGCAACGAGCACATGCAAGGCTAAATTTAGACTTATGGGCCTTGTGGCCTAGCAGCTTGCAATGGAAGCATCTAATAATGGCGAAGTATTTTCTAATCCGGCAGCGATTTATGCCGAAACATAAACTTTGCGATATGAGGTTTGATCCATCAACAGCCGGCAACTGAATGACCAAATGGGACTTATAATCATCGTTGCGATCCACCAGGACTTTGATAACCTTATAATTAGTGGGGTAGCTGACTTAACCCTTCAGAGCTGGGGTAACAATCTTGTCAAGATATTCCTGCAGAGCAACTTCGTCGCCAAAACATTCGAAGAGGGTACTTTTGGGACCCCAAAGACTATTACTTTTTTAAATCTTTCTGTTCTAAATCGATATTGTTAATTTTGTCCCTGAGTTTTATGATTTCTTCTCATTTTTGGCATTATCGTCAATGGATTTTTTATGTTTTAATTTTAAAGAGTGTACTTCTGTTTTTAGAGCTAGATCTTCCATTGTGGCACTTACTAAAGGTAAGATTCATAATGATCCTTCAATTTTTTTTCCTTTTCTTTAAGTTTACTAGCAATTTGTTCGTACTTTGTCTTGAGGAAGGTTTTATATTCAGAAGACTCATCAGAACTGTCCTCAGCATGATGCTTAAAATGAACTGATAATTGATATAGAAGTTGCTCAATTGACATTTCATTCGCTGTATGTAAGCTAAAATTAATGGGAGGATCATCTTTTCCTTTCATCATGTGACGATTGTGAGGAGTTATTTGTGGGAAATTTCGTTCGTATTGATATGTTAATGAGGTATCAAGATTAGTAGTAGTTGGAGGAGTAGTTGATGGAATTGTCTCCGAAATGACTTCTGAGCCGATGTGAGCAGTAGGAAAAGTCCTTTTCCTACTACTGATGTGAATAAGAGCTAGGAAGTGGATGATTATCAAAGTGAGAAAGTCAAGAAGTCTCAAAAGGTGTGACACTAAGCGGACTAGAAGAAAAACCATCGTCTATACAGTTTTCTTGTAAATCTGAAAGGCGTTCGTAATTTTCCTTTCTACCTGAAGGACCACAGTAGCTTAAGTTAAGATGTCTATGATCGGATTTAACAGGAACAAAAGTTTTCCTTCGGGACTTACTTGAATCAGTGATGGGTGTTTTTCTATGAGACATATTTGAGAGGAATAAGTATTTCAAAATATATCAAAGAAGAATATAAAATGTAATGTTGTGCTGAGGATTATGCTCTAGCGGAGGATAAATAAACTATAAGCTGAGGCAAAACACTAGAAGAGGGTATAATATTTTCAATCAAGAGGAGCAATAATGATATCAAGAAGACTGACCGGCACGTTAGCTCCTGAGACCTATATCGAAGAAGTAAAGGATGGTAAGCGAACCTGAGGAAAAAGAAAATAGCAAAACAAGTGGACGTATCCACCGAAAATGGCTATAGGTATAGTATGGACTAAAATGGAGCCAAATAAATATAAATAAAAATAAATAAAAATAGTATTACGGGGAATAGAGGAAAAAGTTGGTTTTGAATGGCCAAAACAAGGAAGACGAAGTTTAGTGAACAGGCGACTGAATAAACTACACTGTTGGAGTCAAAAGTAGTAATTTTAGAAGAATAAGTTAATGGTAGGTGACATTAAGGTACAAGGCAAATGAAAAAGGACAAGTGACATCTTGTGGTGTAAGCGTAAATAGTGTGATGATACCGATTCTGGCGCAGGGTGGTTGAAGCGGTCATGTCTTAAGAGAATGCTGCGTTCCGGATCGGCAATCTTTTGTCAAGATTCAAAATCAAGTTAAAGATGCCAGGTGCACAACAGGCCCGCACTGTTTCATTCATCGAAAGAAAATTGATGCAGTAAGGATTAAGTTATACTTTAATTTACGAATCACTATACAACATTTGAATGAATTGCAATAGCTTAAAATTTCAATAGAAGAAAGGGCACGGTTAACACATCGAAAAAAAAATCTATGATGCGAAAATGGTTAAGTAATACTTAGAATACGAATTAAATAATAAGATAGAATGAGGAAAAAACATTGTTTTAATTTGAAGGACAAAGACACTGTTTGAATCTCAAAAAGGTACAGTTGGGAAATATAGGGAACGTGCTATATCTCACTTTACAGTATTAGAATGAATTACCCTAGCATTAAAATCAGTTGGAGAAAGGGCCATCAAACAAAAAGCCATCCTACACATGCGCCACCTATTTGAGACATTTTTCGAGGAACGATTTTCTTCTTGGAAAGGCTATTTTGTTAGAAGTCATGATCTAGTTCTATGTTCATGGTTTAGTGGAAATTCTTGAAGAAGAAAAAGATTTATTTTTGGAATAATTTGTGATATTTTGCAAATATAAGGCACAATATTTTTTTCTGTTATAAATATTCAATATTATTTTCATGGGCGATTCCTATTTCGTCTGTATAAGAATTAGAAAACATTTTGAAAATTTAAGAATAAGATTTTTCCAGAATTTTATTTAACCACTTAACAGTTCAGCCCGAACGTCGCTCGTGCAAGAAGAGTTTTCTTGCTTTTGTTACTAAAAGCTTTTGTATACCACTATTTTTTAACTTTCATCTGTGCTTTATTAATTGATAAACATTTTTCGATTATATATAAACAAAACATTTTTGCACAAAAAAAGTGGTGTTCCCTCCCAATTTCTAATTTATTGTGTCAAAAAAAGGGAAACTGTTAAGGGGTTAAAAGGTTTTAGATCTTTCAAAAAATTCATGGCAAAAATATAAGATTTCAGAAAAGTCCTTTGAAGAATTAAATTTTAAAGTATATCAAATTTTATAATCTAAATTTTAGTTATCGTAACCTTATTCACATATATTGATAAATTTCGAACAATGCTAAAATTACTTTTAAAATAGCTTCATCAGTCTTATTTAATTGAAACGCATTATTAGTTTCAACCTTACGTTAATTATTTATAAATCAAGATGATGCTATGAATGGGCTGCGTTTTTCAACTTGATTTAATCTTTATTATATTATTAACATTCTTCGAACGTTTAGTTGCACGCTGTGCAATAGCAGATTTTAGCGGCACAGCCATTTTTAAAAGGTCGTAAAATAAATTAAAAGCGGTAGAAAGGTAAAAATATGACTATTACAAGTATTAAAATTTCCTGTGCTCATTTATGAAGGTTAAATATTGTAAATCTACAAAAATTCTCAAAACAGTTTTCTTCTGAAAGCATGAGCGTGTGTTTTTTATATTTCATGTTCTTCTTTAAGGTAGCGTGGTTGGTCAGTTTTATTTTTTATGGCCCATTTTATCGCCTTTCGTATAAAATGTGAAGTTTATTCTGAAAACATTTGGAAAACCATGTGCGGAAAGAAAGGCTGGAATTAAATGTTGCAATGGCTGTCATATCGTGACAGAAGATCCTATTGTCTATCAGAATTATGCATATTTGGTTTCTATTTTGCATTTTTATAGTTATATGGTCTGCAATAGGCATAATAGATGCTGGGAAATGCTGCTTTCAAATGGTAGATGCAGTGCTAGAAAAAGAGGTTTTATGAGTGCTTATATGTGCACGCCAATAGTTAATGGACTATTTCTCCCACACAGTAATGATGTGAAACGGATACTGCTGTAAGAAGAACAAGCCATTCAGTGTTTAGTTCCTCACACCAAAATGCAATAAATGTAAATTTTAGCAAACATATTTATAGTTTAAAAAATACCGAAAGAAAGAAAGAAACAAATCAGGTAATGTCAAGCGAAAGTGAATTCACACGAAAGTTCTTATTATACTACGTGAATAGACTCCTTGCTTAATTCTATTGTATTTAACTCAATGAGGATTGGGATTAAATGATATCTGGTTACTATTAAATTACTATTAAAATCTCTCTTATTACATACGGGCCAAAATCGCATAAATGTGATTTTTGGCTGCTGATTTTCTGCTGATATCTGATTTTTAAAAGTCTCATATAGGCGCCATCAACGTTTAGGGTCCCAAATTGCAAATGATGATAAAAAAGGGAAAAATGGGTCGATTTATTTGCGGTTTTCGCTAAAATCATTCTTTAAATTAGTATTTTCTTTAAAAAAAGTTTTAAAGAGAAAGTTATAAAAATGCCGGTAGAAGGCGCTCTAGACTTTGGAGTACCAAATAACTACTTTTTACCGTTTTTTTTAACACTGTTAAATGTTTTCTAAAGCTTAGACCTTAACTTAAATTTTGTGTGCACAAGTGAAATCATCGGGAGTTGTTAAGTGGAGCAAATTTAACTGTGTTCAGGGAGTTGATTTTTGAACGATCGTATGTAATGAGCAAAATAATAACAAAATGATGGAAAACAGGACAGACAGAGATGGAATGAAGAGAAACCAACAAAAGGAAGAAAACACTTTATTCAACCAAATGAAAATAAACAACACGAAGTACTCCATCACAGGAATTGTTCAAAATTGTGGCCTCCAACAAGAACGCAGGCTTGAAGCCGTCGATGGATTGACCACCGTACATTGGCGAAAACACCAGGCATCTATCTTATGGTGGCCGAAGCAACGGATATCCGGGCAACAAGGTCTTCAGCAGAATCTACGGGACCATCTTCGTATATCAGGCTCTTCATATGACCCCACAAGAAAAAGTCCAGACAGGATAAATCGGGTGAACGGGCCGGCCAGCTGATTGGACCGCCACGACCTATCCATCGCCCCGGATACATGATATTCAGGGCGTTACGGACATCCAGGCTGTAATGGGCCGGTGCTCCGACGTGTTGGAACCACATACGTCGTGCTGGAACATGGTTTAATAGTTCTGGCAACGCCTCTTGCAGAAACACAAAATATGAATCTCCATGTGCATGCAACTTGCAAAGGAACCCCTTTCGCACAGTTGTTGGTGCAGTCGTTGAAATATCCTCGCATCAGGAACACGTCTGGTTGGAAAACGCTCTCGGTACAATCTTTGAGCTTCTGTTGCATTGCCGTGTGCAGCTCCGTACATGTAACGCATCTCGACCTTCTCCTGGTTAGAGTACGAAACCATATTATCGGCTATCCACAGAGCAAATGAAGACAGCTGCTGTGAACAGTTCCCAGTTTTACAATTACGTACTCGAATAAGTAACTTTTATGTTACCGAAAATTTGCATGCGCGTTCTTCTTCTTCCCCATATCACATTTTCATATTCTTCTTCCGGAAAATTACAGCATAATGGTAGCCATAGCGTTTGCATGTATCTAGTTTGAACATGCTCTAACACGTTTGCGTTTGAATTCAAATCATGCATTAGTTAGTGAATGTTGTTTGTTTTGATGTGTACTATCACCTCTTAAAGTTTGCTTCATCACTTATTATTTTGCTCATTACATACGATCGTTCAAAAATCAACCCCCTGAACACAGTTAAATTTGCTCCACTTAACCACTCCCGATGATTTCACTTGTGCACACAAAATTTAAGTTAAGGTCTAAGCTTTAGAAAACATTTAACAGTGTTAAAAAAACCCGGTAAAAAGTAGTTATTCGGTACTCCAAAGTCTAGAGCGCCCTCTACCGGCATTTTTATAACTTTCTCTTTAAAATTTTTTAAAAAGAAAATACTAATTTAAAGAATGATTTTAGCGAAAACCGTAAATGAATCGACCCATTTTTCCCTTTTTTATCATCATTTGCAATTTGGGACGCTAAACTTTGATGGCGCCTATCTCCTTTGGAATACGTTTGGGACCCTTGGTTTCCTATTTACTATTACTCGTCTTGATGTGTTCTATCACCCCCTAGCGTATGTACCATGAGTTTAGGGACACCCTGTATACGCTGAACTTTTCCCCCATTCTTTTTAATCCAGAAAATCTTCTTTATGAGAAAACAGCAAGCAATGGTGACTTTTTTAGAAAAACATACCCAACAAACACGTCATATCTGGCCGCTTGCTGTGAACATTATGGCCAAATATTTTTGCGGCAATTTGTATCCAGCCACCATTGTATATTAACTGATGCGCCGCTACATCCGGTAGCAGTCGACTAACGGATAACGGGCGAGCGCAGAGAAAACTACTGCATTTTCCGCGCTCAGTAGCCACTAAAGTTAAACTTTAGGCCAGCATGTAAAAGCCTGTCATCACCTAGAAAACAGAAGGCCAGTGTCGTCTACTTGATATAATGTTGATAATAAGACAGAGAGAAATCTTTTTTCCTCACTTTTTCAGCATAATTTTCGTTATTTAAAATTTGTTTTTCTATGAAAGCATATTAAGTAAAATGTGAGTAAGTTAAGTTTCCAGCCAGCGTATAAAAGTCCTTCATAATCTAGAAAATAGAAGGCCAGTGCTAAGTAGTTGATATTTTGATTATAGGAGATAAAACAAAATATTTTTTCAAAATAATTTTCACTGTTTAAAGAACATTGTTTAATTAGATGAACGTATTAAAATAATAATAATAATAATAATAATAATAATAATAATAATTTCGATTTTATGCACTAAAATATATATTTGAAATTTTTTCTTTCTCTTTGCTTTTACCCATTTTTGTAAATTACAAATAAAATTAACTTGTTTGCAAAGTATTTCTCAGGCGGTTCTCAAATTCCCTACTCAACAAACGCGAAACTTCCTGACACTCTTCTGATTCATTTTGAAACGTGAAGTCATAAAATTGACAGGGGTCACTGTTGAAGTGATTTGGAATCAAATGGCGGTTTTCATTTTTGATAAATAATTTATTGCGTTCTAAGCGATTTTTGTAACGTGACCACAGATTTTTCTCTTTTCCCACACTGTCGCGCCGGAAATTTGGTTCAAAACGTCACATTTGACAATATTTTCTGAAAGATCTTTCGTCATTACTAAAAAATCGAAAACTCTGTTCTATTACATAGCTTCTGAATAAGAACACCTGCCAATTTCAGGCATTTTCGAACAAAACTGAATTCAGAAATGTGTCAGAAACTAGCTGATTTCGATTTGAGAACAGCCTTAATACATTGAATTTTCTTATGAATACACTGGAATAAAAATGAATATCCTTAAAATTTTAAACAAATTCAGACCTAAACAATATACTACTAATATATAATTCACTTTTTACAATTCGGTGTTGCAACTAATTTTTAATATCGTATGAAATTTGTTTAAAAAAGTATTTTTTTTTCCAGATGATCAAAATTAAATAATATTTTAAAGAAAAATTATGTATATAATTGAAAGCAAGACAAAAAGACAAAGTGATTTATTTTATAAGGCATATGCCGCTTTATAAAATACATTAAAATATTTTGTCCCTCCCGCCCTCCCCCCTCCCCTCCTCTTCAAAAAGGCTTCCATGTTTAGTAAATTAAAGTTTCGGTTGAAGGACGCATTGGAAGGACGTGGGGGATCAAGGTCAAGATAGGGGAGACTGAAAATTCTCGGAAGACACACGCCCGAGGCTCAAATCTGGCTTTTTTTGACTAGTCATTCTCATTTAGTTAGAGAGAGCGCTTAAGAGATGTTGCCTGTTTATATCTTGTATGAGAGAAGCGAACCAGTAATTTCTTAAACATTGGTAAGGTTTTATCAGTTTGTCTATTCATTAAATATATATGTTGTGATAATCTTTTTTGCATCATTTGATTCACGATAGAATTATTTTTTATAAAACCGCACGAAATTTTAAACGTGCTTTTCTTTTCAAAATGTAGAATGATATTTAATTTACAATTGCTTATTTCATGAGATTCACTGATACTGTACTTTATTGCTTAAGGACGTTCTCAAACCCTGACCCATTTCTCAATTAATTTTTGTTTAGAAACACATAAAACGTGCAGGTGTTGTCATTCAGAAACTATGTAATTGAAAGACGTTTTTCATTTTTTGTTAAAGGCAGAAGATATTTCGTAAAATACTGTCAAAGTCGGCATTTTGAACCGAATTCCCAAAGCGGCTGCTTGAGAAAGGGAATAAAATTGTCGTCAAAAATCCTTATAATTCGATAAGCATTTTATTTATCAGAAAATGGAAAACTCATTTCGATTTCAAATCACTTCAACAGTCAGGCATACCAATTTTATTCCTGTACGTTTTAAGATGTGTCAGAAAGTTCCGTGTTGTCGAGCAGGCAATTTGAGAACCACCTTAAAATAGAAAATATTGAGATTTAATTTTCTGTCAATTTTTTTTTCTTTAACGCCTTTTAAATCTATTAAATAATATTTTCCGATAATGCATATGATTTAAAAATAATCTATAATAATAAACTATCAAAATAATCTATAAAAATAAACTATAATAATAAACTACAATATATAATAAACTGTAATTTATTTAAAATAATTATTATAGCATTATATAATAATTTTTAAAGAAGTTTTTTTCCGCTCTTTTTCTGAGAGTGGAAAATAACTGTTCTAAAAAAAAAATTGTAAATTTTAATACAATTTAGAAAACTAGAATAAGAAAAAAACATTAAAAATTTCATGACAATTTCAAATTACTGAATTTTCATGTGAAAAGATTAGAATATTATTATTATTATTTTAATATTTGGCTATTAAACTTTAAAAGATAAATAATCATAAAAAACTGGTCATTCATTGACTATATAAAATAAATATGTACTGCAATTTTCTTTTATTTATTTATTTTATTACTTAGGTGAAAATTAATATTCATAAAATTAAAATGATGCAAAAATGTTTTTTTTTTTAGTATCAATAATGATTTAATGAATAGACATCTTATACTGGTAACATACTTAACAATAATTTATTTTAAAACCATTGTGAAAAAAAAAAGAGAAAAAAACTAACATTAGACATACATACACATAAAAGATTATTTAAGCACCAATTCAAATTTTATTCTGTTAAAAAAATGCTTTTTATAAATTTATTTAAATTATAAAGTGTTTTTGTGTGAAAATAAGTGCTAATTAATAATCATTTAGGTTCACTTTTCAAGAAAACTATAAGTTCAAATTACCTTGTTTTTTTTTTTTTTCTTTTTTTTTTTTTTTTTTCAAAACAAAATACTTGACATAGTGAATGAATTAGTTTTTTTTAATCATGTACTTTTAAAATTTATATGAAATATGATTATTTAAAAATGGCATTGGATAAAAATTTTAAATATATATAATTGAAAAAATAAAATTAATTCACTATGTCAAACATTGTGTTTCTCAAATTTTTGACAAAAAAAAATCAAGGTAATTGAATTTATA
Organism: Maratus michaelseni; assembly: GCA_963931845.1. Taxonomy (NCBI): domain Eukaryota; kingdom Metazoa; phylum Arthropoda; class Arachnida; order Araneae; family Salticidae; genus Maratus; species Maratus michaelseni. The sequence continues at coordinate 225,023,153 of OZ007599.1, forward strand.
ATTTTCTTGAAAAGTGTACATAAATGATTATTAGTACTTTATTGCACGCAAAAACACTTTATCATTTAAATAAACTCCTAAAAAATATTTTCTTTTATAGAATAAATTTTGATTTATGCCTAAATAATCTTTATTGGGCGACAATGGCTGGGTTTTGGCTAGCTTACATTTATAATACCCAAAAAAGGCATTTTTGTGGGCAGTTTTGGGCTGGATTTAATTCTTGAAAACCACAAATGGCGTTGCTACGGCAAGTTTCTGGCTATCTTTTATTCATTATGATTTTTAATGGCCTAGCTATGGCTAGTTTCCATTAATAATTGCCATTTAAAGTATAATTGTGGCCAGTTTTAGGCAATCTATCATTTATGATTAACCGTTAGTGGCCTAATTATGGGGATCTTATTGTACTTCTGGCCAATTCTGTTGCGGCCTCATTATGGCCAGCGTGACAGTTTTTTTAAGTTGCCATTACGGCCAATGATAGCGGCCCTCCATCTGACAGTTGGGGCCAAAGCTAACGTAGCCATCAGTGGCCCGAAAGTTCTGTGTTCGTTGGGTATGCTCCCCTACTGAAAAAATATCGAAAATGGCTGAGTACTGCCATCTGGTGGAGATATGAGGAATTTCATACACCTGGACAGTAGTGACAAAAAGTGAGGGATACAACTTTAAACCTAACTAAAACAGATATTACACATTTCTCTCATATAAAAATTATATTATTATGCTGCATGAGATTCATATTTATAATAAATGTATCGGTTTTTCAAAAATTTTTTAGTAATTATTGTTTATTGATGATTTTAATGATCAAGTTATGGGTTGAGGGCAGGAGACAGTAGTGACTTTTGAGATATTTAAATTTCATTTTAAAGATTAAGAAAATATCAGATTTTCACAGTAAAAGCAACATAATACTGTAGAACAATCACAGAGAAACATTTTAACATTAAATGATAATTTATATTGCAAAGAAATGCCGATAAATATACTGGGGACTGAGAAATCAAACTTTTGAGATTTTGACCGATACGTTATTTCATAAGGGTTTTGATTTACTAACATAATGTATAATGGCCAAATAAGTTATACGATTTCTTATAGCTTTAACTGGATTTCTTTTTAAGCGACTTCAAAAAAGGAGTTTTTTTTTTTTGGGGGGGGGGGGATTTATGAATGCATGTATGTATGTATGTAGTATGTATCTAGTATGTCCGCAAAGTTTTCAACAACCATTGAAAGTATTTCATACAGTTTGTTGCGCAATTCTAGTACACCAAGAAAGGTTTTAAACTAAAAATAGTCATCGTATTGTGCCTAGTGTTTTCTTTATAGGAATACATCAAAAATTTTAATATATGATTTTCTACTGCGTGTGAAACCTGGGCAATGCTGGCAACTAGAGTGCCTTTATAAATAAGAGAATGGGCCATACAAACAATAAAAATTGATAGGTCGAGAAGATTTGGGATAAAATCTTCTTGAGCCTGCCATTATCTTCTGAAATATATTGTTAGACAATTAGGGGTCATTAGTATAGCAGTTAAAAACATGGAATTTAGAGGAATGTAAGTTTCATAATTAAAAGCAGATGTATATGACTCTTGAAAAGATTCTTTAAAATCTAAGGCTAGAAGGTAAGGTATTTTCAAGTCCAAGACATCTGCTTTTCCTTATTAAACTTAAATTCCTCCAAATTCTATGTTTTTAATTCCTATACTAATGACTCCTAATGGCCCAGCAAATATAAGTATCACATTTTCACGAAATATTTTCATTGGTGTCGATTATAAGAAGAGGAAACAAAGGTGTTCCATTCACTTTTGAAAACTTTCGGACTCCACACCTTCATACCTACAAAATTGCAATTTTCCAATGATGTATATTATCAGGCTTTCTAAGATCTAATTTATAATTTTGTAAAAATATATTTATTTTATAAAGAAAAAAATCTGTAAACTTTTTTAACCGGCAAAATTTGTGAAAATAACAGAAAGTTTGTAATAAATACAGATATTTCCGTAAATTATACAGTTTTTCACAGGCATCCTCGGTGATAGATCTTTATATATACATATAATCAGTATATTTTGTTTACAGTGTAATTATAATGACCAATGATTATTTCCTAGACTTTCTTTCAGAGTGAAAAATATTATACTGCCTCGTAAAATTTTGATTTGTGATGAATAGTTAATAAATCGTAAGAACAGGCATACTGCATTACTCAGTTGTACTTTGGGTACTGTTATTTACTATATACATAAAAAAAAAACTGTTCATTTTACAGGGCAAAATATATCAGCCAATACGCCAGTAAAAACAAAGTTTCTTTTGTGGAGAAAAATCTATATACTGCCAATTTTACGACAAAATCTGTTAAAATAACGGAAAGTTCGTAATAAATACAGATTCTGCCCCCTCTCCCCCGGAAACTATCTGTAGACTGTTTATGTTACAGGTAAATTCTATTAAAGTAACAGAAAATTTGTGATAAATACAGATTTTTTCCTCGTAAAATAAACAGTTTCTTTACAATGTTGTTGTATGAAAATTTAACTGTTTTATTTGTCTTATCACTTTATTAACTCTTTTTAAGAACCCTTATTTCATAATATCAATGATCATAATTTCTCCTTTGGAATATAAAAATCCTTTGATCTTCATTAAGAAATGAAATTTAGATTTATTATGTGAGTTTATTAACATTAAAGAACAATAATGACAAAGTAACTTGAACTCCCTGCAGCTACAATCACATATCATCAATGCACGCAAACAGTTTCCAAGGACAATAAATCAATATTCCTCAAGCAGCAATATGACGTCATTGTCAGCTAAAAAATGTGACTCCAAATCGACCAGTAAATTGTCTACAAGTACACATGGAGTTATTTTATTGAGAAGTGGACGCTCAGTGTCGTTTTACTGTAGCAGTTTTCCACAGTTTTTATAAAGTATTATGAGCCCATGGCTTCCCTGCTGAGAAAAAAACCTATAAAAGCTGAGCGCCAACCGATTTTTCTGAATGACTTTAGCTTCATATTGTATTTATTACTTTTACAAGTAAAATTTAAAGATATTGGAGTAAGATAAACGAAAGAAAGAAAATACAGAGGATACAGGCAAATGACAAACATACACAAAAATAAAGTAGTCTTTAATTATGTTTTATAACAGTGGTGAGCATTTTAAATGTTCATACAGCATATAAAGAATTGTTATTTGTATATAGAGAGTTTAAGTATATACGTTTAGACAGCAATAAAGAGTATTTTATTGCAGTTTTATGGGCAAACGTGTTCCCTGATTTTTTTAAAAAAATAATAAAATTAGTTTTCTGAAGTTTTTTTTTTTTCGTTTAACATTAGAAAATACTTTGGTTTATCCATCTTTATCTAATAACAGCTTTTGCTCCTTTTATGAGTTTATCAATTAAAAAACAATGTTTTAATTGCCTGTAAATGTATATTCGTAAGAGTGATTTACGTTCTTCTTTTCATTTCTACGCCAATCACATTTGTCAATCGAAATTTTCAAACGTATTCGTATTTTAATTCGAATTTTAAACAGCATGTACAAAATAAAGATTTAAAAAAAAATGGAACATGGATGTCTAAGATGAATTTTTTTTCAATTTTGTATCGCTAGGTTTTACTGTATAATAAATTTATACCTTATTAAGGTGTATATATGAGTATTATAAGGTGTTGAGTATTATTATTATTACTCAAAAAATAATTTTACCCCGCTCAACAACGAGAATATTTTTGACACATTTTCTGGATCATTTTTAAACGTAAAAACGTGACAATTGCAGGCATGATTATTGAAGTAACTTTTAATGGAACCTTTTTTTTTTTTTTTTTGAGAAATGAATTACAAGAGTTACTAACGATTGCTATATCAGAACGTCAGTTTTTTCCCCGTTCCAGCGCTGTGGAATCTGGAAATTCGGTCCAAAACGCCAATTTTAACAGTATTTTATGTAAGATCTTTTTTATTTACCAAAAATGAGAAAAACTATTTGATTATATAGTTTATGAATAAGAAAACCTGCTAATTTCATGCATTTAAGAACAAAAATTAATCAAAAAGTGCGTCAGAAAGTAGGCAAATCGGATTTGAGACCAGCAAATCGGATTTGAGACCAGCCTTAAGAGCAGTTTCTTAATTAGTTACAAATTTCAAAATTGTATAAAAACAAATAAACGCTCATGGAACCTTAACATTTCGTAGAACTCTGGTTGGAAAAGCAGGCTTAAAAAATGTGTTTAACATTAGATTACTGATTTTATTTCGTTTCATTACAAATTATATTTGTATACTATACAATCTTATTTGTCATGATACTTTATTAAATTAAGTAACGCTTAAGTGTATTAGTGAAATACAGAGTCTAAATTACCTTTATGGCACAGACATATACATTTCGCTTTGATAATTTTGACACGCCATAATCTGTAAAATAGGCAATCTAATTTTTTTCTGGGATATCCAACAGGAAAGATACGCATGATTTCTTAAACCAAAAATTAAAAAAAATCATATATATGTTAAAAAATTAAATACCTTTATAAATATTAAATAATCACCCTTTAAAAAATGTTGTAATACTTTTATATTGCCGTCGTTCCAAACAAAGATAGGAAGATCTTTATTAAGCCCCTCCTGCATTACACACCTTTTGTTCATGCTATCACGCTATTGGTCAACACTATTCTTATCAATTGATAATTTAAAACCTCTTAAATCCGTGTTATAAGTGTAGGGCCGTTTGTGTGCAGCAGGACCATAGATATGTTGCTTAATTGCATGTTTATTGCATTATCAGTTTGGTTTATGGAAGACAGGCTGCAATAAAGGAGCGCTTTAGCATGGGTTTTCGTTGTTTTCCCCCTTACACGTACGATGTCGTAAATACGAAGTACCAAAATGGCCGACTAAGGAAAAGAGATACCCCGTTCAGATATATTGCCTACTTCTTTCCAAAGTAGGGTTGTTTCATATTAAAGCTAATATGATTTATTTTTATAAAATTTTAAAACATTTTTTTTTTTAAACGGAGAATCAAAAATACAATATATTGTCTGACTAGTAAAATTGTAATTTCCATTGAGTTTAAATATCTTTTATCCATATTTTTTTTCTTTAGTGAATTTGATATAAGATATTCGGCATATATATATTATATCTGTAATGTTTCATTAATGGTTATATATATGAGCCCTGTATACACACACACACACACACACACATATATATATATATATGTATGTATGTATACAGGGTGTCTAAAAACAACTTGTTTAATTTTAGAAATTCGTACAATACAGCATCGATTGAGCTGGGTTCGAACCCATGTCGCACTCGTCCACTTTATCGTTCAGAATATTCCGTGATTTTCTTCGAACATGCGTAATGCTTCGTAAATACGGGTTAAGCTCACTTATAGAGATCCAGCTGGGGTGCCAGTATTGTACTGTAAAATCAGCAATTTTTTTTGCAGTGTATAAGCTGGATTTAATCTGCACAATGTAGACATTTTACAGCGTTGCAACTCAGTTTTAACAAGATTTCTGATACCCCCCCCCCCCCTCTAATAGACAAACATGGAAGATAAAAAAAAAAAAAAACTGAATTACAATATGTTTTAAGTAAAAACTCTGAAAGCAGTTCTTAAATCCAAACTGCCTAGTTTCTGACACATTTTTTTATCCATAAATGTATAACATTTCCAGTTGTGCAGATGTTAAGGATTCTAATAGCGTTTCTCTTTTTCAGAAATTAGACTCAAAGATGGCGATTTTAGAGATATCGCAGTTCGAGAATGCTTGTCATAACGCAATGATCGATATAATAACTCAAGATGCATTTATCGGGAAAGAAAACGATCTTCGATTCTAAATCATTTCAGTAATAAGACATGTAAATTACATGCATTTACGAGCAAAAATGTATTCGTGAATAGCATGTCAGAAAGTTTCGTCTTGATGAGAGGGGAAATATTTTTTTAAAACAATATATTGCATAAACTAAAGAGTATATCGTGCGACATGACAGTTGGCTAAAAAATTCCGTTAGCAGGTCTTAATTGCTTCGGCTGTCGTTAAATTATACATTTATACTAGTGTTGTGCAGGAGCGAACACATTGAGCTGAAACGCTAAGTTTGACTCACATTCTGTGAGTTTTGAGTTGAGTTTGATTCGTTTTTTGAAAAGCGAGCATAAGCTGAGTTAGACTAAAAAAAAAAAAAAAAAAAAAAAAAGAAAAAAGTTGAGTTTAATTCAAAATTACAACTCGAATTCTTTTTTTTTCCCACAATTTCCTGAAAAATTTTCTTGCCTTTAAAAAACATATTCTTTTTATTCCTTTAAATGCCAGTTCCCACAAACTAACGGAACTCCAGTATAGAAATCAGATCAAAGATCAAAGACGATTACTGAAGAATGCCTACGTGGGGCGTAATGCCCACGTTTACTTCACATCTAGATGAGAACAGTCTATGGAGATGACATCAGAAGATTCAAAAATATAAAAGTTCTCTCGCAGCAGGCTGCGGTGGAGTGATGCAGATGTAGGAGCAATCTGGATGTGCGCTTTGATACTTTGATTGGAGTCGGAATGGTGAGCATAGGGGGGAAGGGGGGGAAAGGCCCCATCAAGAGCCAGACAATTTTTCTAAATCATAAATAATATTTTTTTAATCTAAAAAATTAATGCAAACAATTTAATTTAGATAAGATGCAAACAATTAGTTTATAAAAGATTCAAATAATTAAATTTTGAAGATGCAAAGATAATTAAGTATAAATACAATTAAGATGCAAAAAATAGAAAACATGTGCGATAACCTTGTGTGCGGTGATGTTTTTATAGTGTATCACAGTCAATCTCTGTAGTAATCTACAATCTTCTTAGTTGTGGGCGATTTATAATTTTATTACTCTGAAAACAATAAAAGACATGGTAGCACTTAAACTAAAAAAAATTCAAAAGATATACTTTTTTAATGTCCTTAATATAGTAACAATTTACAGAGAAAATTACCCTGAGAATTTATCACTAAAAACCTCTCAAGTAATTCAAGAATTTAACATTAATAGACAGAAATTTATTATATTAATTACTTTATTACAATTGCACAGGAGTATTTTAAGTCTCGTTCCTATAATAAATTAGATTTTGACATCACTATAGTAAATTCACAATCAAAATAATTTTTTCCCTTTTCTTTCATGATTTTCTTTTTTATATTTGTTTTTATTTATATATATATATTTAAAGGAATCTTTAGTAAGTTTCACTCTTTTAAAAAATATATGAGTTTGAATTGAGCAGAATAGTTTTATGAATTTCGAATTTGAGCGCCAACTTAACTCATTTTTCAGAAGTTGAAATTTTGTTTGAATTAGTTAGTTCTTTTGGTGAATTTGCAAAACACTGATTTATACCTACCACACACACACACTCACACACACACACACACACACACACACACACACACACAAAAAAAAAAAAAAAAATGATGAAGAAACATTTATTTTATGCATTATCATTTTATTTTATTCTGCTCCACAGAAATTATCTTATTAATATTTATTCAATAAAGTAAAATAATTTTAACACACCGCAATTTAATATTTCTTTCTATAATATATGCAAATGAGCTCTACTGCACTGTTGGTTGTTATCTAACATCTAATTGTGGTAATTTCCTAAAAACATATGCTGGTGGGAAAACAATTATGCAAGCGGATTAGGTCATATTGTATAATCTAAATCTCTTAATTGGTTGCATTATTCAAAAAACTGTGCGAAGGGAGGAAATATTTTAGCGTTTTGAGGGGAGGATGATATTATGTTGTAATATTATGTAATAATGATGGAAATATATTACCGTTTGGGAGGTGCTCTTTTCATATTTTGTATGTTTATAGGAATTTCCATATGGAAGGTGGAGTTCATTTTATTGAGGAATTATTAATCATCCAACTAGTGGTAGATAACACTCTTTTAATTGTAAAGAGGGGTGGCTATTTTTAGCTAGAACATACTTGCCCATCTCGGACTTTTTTTAAGTAAAAAAAAAGCTACTTTGAACCAGAAAAATTGTTTTATTAAATGTGTCTTGGATTAAATGTGGCAATCATTTGAAATCTACTTAATTTCATTTATTAAATAAATTTATGGTTTGAAGCAGGGTTGCCAGTTTGGTCTCCCTTTTTTTCCCTCAGAAAGGCTGAATTCATACCAAAAATTACGAATTCATACCAGAAATCTCGAATAGTATTGTTGCGCTTTATTTAATAACAGACATTTCGTGATTACATAAAGTAAAAACTCTTCTTTCGGACGTTTTGAATAAAAAAGGAGACCAAACTGGCAGCCCTGGTTTGAAGTATGTTTTCGTGATTAAAAAAAAGAAAAAGAAGAAGGAGGTTGGCATGTATGGCTATAAATAATTTCAAAAATATTTTAATTTTCATACTTAATTGAAAAATCTTGTTAACTCTTTCGGGTTTGGCTTGATAACAATGGACATGTCTTTACATAAATATTATTATGTCTTTACAGTTGTTTTCTATATTACCTGCATGTAGTATAACAATACTATATGTGTTTATATTTACTATTCTCACTTTATTTATATATCAGCATTAAAAAGAAAACCAAAATGTCTGCATAAAGCTGATTAAAGCATAGCATTGTTGCCAAGACTTTTATTTCAAGCATGTGTTTCATACTTCCAGTTTAAAGAAATATGATTACTTGTTCCAACCAATAATTTATGATATAAAAAGAAAAATACTGGAATGTTGTTATGTCTATTTATTCTTGTTGTAATACAACATTTTCCAAACAAATTCAAAAATTCTTCCATATATAGCCAATTCTCATATTAATAGCACGCAAAATAATTACATTCGTTTATGGAATTGTATTTCAATATTCTGGAATCGACGCATTGTACACGGATTTCATGTGATTGGGATTTAAAAATTAATTAAGTTATTAAATTAAACAGTTTTATTTGATAATTAAAATAATTAGATACATGTGTACTTTAAATTTGCTTGGCATGAAACTTATTCGAATTAAAGTCGACTATGATTCTAAAATGAAATACATGAGGGTCCACAAGTTTACCTCCAAATATTTCTGGATTATATTTTATGACCATGTACAACGGATTAAAATTAAAATCACCTTTTAACTCTTTTGGGACACCCTGTATTTATACAAAAAAAAAAATCAAATACAAAGGGTAAGTATCTTTACAACTATAAAGGATATAATGAATGAAGCAATTCCCAAAAATCTTGTCGTTTTGAGAGCGATGAATCTTTCAATATTTTTTTTAATAGCAGGTATAAGGAAACAATCTACAGATATATAGAGGATCTTTTCACTCTTTGAATCAAAACAAACAAATATATGAGTGCAAAATATGTAGTTATACGTATAATATTTTAAAGTTTTGTAGGCGCAAGAAAAGTGATCGGTGGGCGCACGAGCACAAGGGCGGTCGTGGACGTGCATTTGACCAGTGGTGAATTCAGGGGTGGTCCGGGATGAACATTCCCTCCGAAGCAATCAAATGTCCCCCTCGGAATTTTGAGATTTTATATTTATTAATGGTGAAAAGTGAAATCCCCCCCCCCCCCTGATAACATTTTAATGTTCTCCTCCCCGGAGTCGCAGAAATCCCTCCCGGGGAAAAGTGTCTGAATCCAACACTGCAATTGACGACACTGTCATAGGGTATAACTAGACTTAATTTTCATTCTAAATTTATTTTCTGAAACATATATTTATGTATTATTATGAAAAGAGCTTTGAATTTATCAAACAATTCTGATGTATATTTTTTAATGAGCGGAAGGAATTCGTATCGTTTTACTTAATAATAATAATAATAATAATAATAATAATAATAATAATAACAATAATAATAAAACACAATTCCAAATGCCAATCATGCATGTTTTTTTTTTCATAAATTCTGTAGATTTATAATTTTTGCGAGCTGTAAGTAATCGATCGCTGGGAAAGGATTACATAATAATAATAATAACAACGATAATAATAATAATAATAATTTTCAGTATATAATTATCGAAAAAAAGTAGCTATTATGTTTGGTTAAAGTTTTATTTGAAAAGGTATCAGTTACTATTTCTATTTTAGTACTTTTTAAGGAATTTTACTTTTTTGAACTTTTCCTCATAACTAATAATGATAAGTAATCTACTTTACAAACATTATTATTTTTTTTATCAGCATCAATTATGCTGATAAATTGATGCTGATATTCTTTTATTTTGCAAGGGAATACAGTAAGTAATTATTATGATTAATATTGTGTAAAAAAATATGTATGTTGATTTTATAATAATACTATTTTCTCATTTCATCAGGATTTGTGCTTAAATAATGGATACTTTTTGGATTACCATTTTATTTGGATACATTTTTTCAAGGACAACCACGTAAGTAAATTTTATTTTTTTCGATCTTAATGTTTTAAATTTTTCTCACCAGAGGTCGCAGTCGAGCTGAAGTTATTATTAAATCGACGGTAAAATGGATGAAAATCGTAACTTATGTGATTCTAGGAGGAAGAAGTGAAAACGTATTACAGCAATATATTATTACAGAGCCATAAATATACATTAACTGTCGAAAATTGTAAATAGTATTAATATTGCTGTAAGCGATTGTTCTCTTGCTCTAAAGATTTATTTATATATAAAAAAAATTATAAGTGAAATATTATAGGGAAATATAGTAGAAACAGTTTGAAGACTGTTTTGATATCTATTATTGTGTAGTCAGGACCGCCTTTCTCATTAGACAGGTACAGGTGCATGAGATGTAAGAAACTTACTGGGTCCCTATATATCTGTTTTTTACATACTTTCTTTTAACTTACATTTCTGTATGTATGTGCCAGTCAAATCTTGTGACTCATTTTTCACCAACTTCCTGTTGACGTAGAGCTTTGAAATTTGAAATATATATGTCTTCCCGAGGGCAATACATGAATTGGACATTATTTTTTTAAAATTCGATCCCTAAGGGTGGTCAAAGTCGGCCCAATACTTGCATTTTCCCCATAGAAATAACGTTACAATTACTTAATTGAAAAAATAGCTCCATTGTTGCAACATTCATCCATTTTCACCACATTGTTGTCCGCATCATTATGACGTTGGCGTTGAGCGACGCACACATTTGTGCTTCATAATATAAGTTGACTTTTTTGTGAATTTTAATGAAAGTATGTTTTTTTTAATTACATTTAATTATTTAATTTAGTTTAATACTCTCTTCCACTGCAAGGGGAACTGTGTGAGAAACCTTTTGAGTCTTTTTTATTCAAAGGTTAAAAATATATTTTAATGACGTTTTGGTGCCACTATAAGCAGTGGTGTAGTAATAAAAAAAAATAAAAAAAAAGAGTGTATACACTATAGGTAGATGTATTAGAAAGTATATGCTATAGTATTATTTAAGAAATTTACTCTATACGAAGTTCCTTAAAAAATCCAGAATGTAAACAGCGTTTGCTACCGTATGTCCTCCATTGCATCCCTACCTATAAGTAGAGAGGACGGGTTTATTGTATCATTTCCAACTTACAGTATTCTGAAGTATCTATCGTTTCTTGCTAAATTATCTAAATATTTTAAATATAATAATTGTTATTTTTAAAATTCTTAAAAGTTCCTAATCCTTTAAAAGTGTCCATCCCAAACAAAATTATGTTATTTTCATTCATTTAAAAATTTTATATGAGAAATATGAAGTATAAAATTAATTTTATACAATTTTTTAATTTTAAGTTGGGAACTTTTTGAACATAAATTGAGACTTCTAATATGCGTAGGCAAAATCACAGCTGAATATTGCAGCTGAAGTCCAGAGAATATCACGGGAAAGCTTAATATATATGTACAGTCGGCAAAGAAGAATAAAGGACACCTCATACATTTTAATCCCCAAATAGCCTCAGAGAGAACATAATTATGTGATTCCATCCCAAAAGTAATTATATTATTTTCATTTATTTAAAAATTTTATCTGAGAAGTATGAAGTATAAGTTTGGAACTTTTTAAACATAAATTGAGGGTTCTAATATGCATAGGGATAATAACAGCTCTATTAAGTAAGTAGTTTTTGAGTTAGAAATCAGCACAACAGTTTGGGAGAATCTATATTCATTGAAAAAAGAATATATTTGATAAATGTAACAGCAGCCTTAATTATGTGATAGAATATTTAAACGATTTATTTAGCGTTTTTCTAACGCAAATAATACCTCCCATTAAAAAGTATTTATAATATTTGTAATTAAATCTGAAACTTAATATTATGATTTTTACTTCTGAGATGACCCCGGCCCCCCCACCTACCAAAATAAATAAATAAATAAAAAGTAAAAAATAAATTAGTCCAATTATTAATATTGAATATCTCTGGAACTAATCGCAGAAACTTCATCCGAACTTCTAGGTTAAACTGAGGGTCAGGAATCGTGTTCTTGTGACAAAATTAGGTAGTCGTTTTGAAAATTTTGAAATTTGTTGCTGTTCGAATATGGACGTCCACTAAGAATTTCTTTTATATAAATTGATAGAAGACATGATTTTCAATCGAATGGCTATTTTCGTTTAGCTCTGCGACAATTTGTCAATTAAAATGTATAGTATATTCTCTGTCTCTCACATTTTATTTTTCAGGCCGACTCTATAATAGTTCTGTCATCTTTTTAAATTTATATCATTCAGTATAATAAAAATATTGTTTTTTTTTCAATGTTGCTACATACTAGATAATTTCTTTTAACTCTTTAATGACCGTTGTTTTAATATGAAATAATTTTTATAATGCCTTTTTTTTGTTACCACTATTTTTAAAATAATCTTCGCTTTATTAAATCGTAGTTTCTGCGATTGAATATGGCGAAGACTATTTTCCAAAATTTCTGGTACAAATATATATATATATATATATATATATATATATATATATGTGTGTGTGTGTGTGTGTGTGTGTGTGTGTGTGTGTGTTGTGGCCACTTTGAAACGACGGATATATTCGTCACCGGTCAACAATGTGTTAAAATATAACTCCAATATAATAATTCCATAGCTTTTTGGACGCATGTTACAAGTGTCATTTACGAAGCACATTGGGAAAACAACGTCTAATTTGAAGTCAAAACAGCTTACTGCTGTAAAATTTTAAGAAGCATTTTACATGCTGCCTTTCGTAAATACTAATATTATATAAATGCGGGATCACTATAAACTGAAATATATGAAATGGACTGTTCAATTTAAGACATTTTAAAATGATTATTTTTTCAGACACTTTTTGCGTCTGAATTTCAGACGCTTGAAACTTTTGAAATACCGACATTTTTTACCGAGGCAATAAGTCGCTAAAGTAGAAGTTTGCAAAAAAAGTGAAACAACGGCCATGCTGCCATCTAGGGAGCTTTACAGAAGCAGCTTTATTTGTTCGTACTTGAGAATAATCTCGTTTTGCTTTTTTCCCTAAGGTGGAAGTAAGGGTTAAAAATCCAGCGTTCTACCAATCATGCCACTGTGGGTCCATGCAGTATGTTATTTTAAATGCAGGTAATGGGTAGTGAGATTGATTCGACTCTGTGTTGATATTGTTATAGGGAAGATGGTAATTTATTGGCTCTGTTATAATACTTCCTGCTCTTAATTAATGACGTTAATTTATTACTAGAGTTTTTCTATTGTTAATGAATAATTAGAATGCGGTTTAATTAATATAATTTATTAGAGAAATTTTCTTTGCTTAATGAATGGCTAAATTATGGTTTGGTTAATTGGTTGCTGAGAAAATTGGAAATTTTCAAGATGATTTTGGGGATTTTTGTCACTTTGAGATGATGGTTAGGATTTAAAACTTTAGTATTTATAGTGGGGGGGGGGGGGGGGATATGATTTATAAATATTTTCATTTCGTTTGTCATCCATATGTTTCTTAAAAGAAAAACAGTCCCTGGATTTTGAAATTTAATTGACTAGATTTCCTTTTCGACCGATTTTAAAAAACACAGCAATTTTTTTTTCTTTTCGAGTAACTTACAATAATTGAACACTACGAGAAAGTATAGCTAAAGTTTTTCTTTTTTTTTTTTCGGGGGGGGGGGGGGGAGGGGGAGCTTTTACCCGTAAATACCCCATGAAAATTAATGTTTAGTGCTCTTTTTTTATGTTCAAGTGTTAAAAATTTATCTCAAACGGATGGTTCAAGGCAGTTTTAAATTCAGAAGGCCGTGGTCCGGCGGGGACATCTCCCACCACCGCAATTTGAAATTTAATAAACAAAATTTTCTTTATATGTGATTATTAAAAAATAATAATAAATTTAATCTTCCAAGTGACTACAGAATAATTAAACTGTAACAGAAGAAGAAACTACGCATTTTTTGTCAGAGGTACCTCCATGAACCCCTCTTAAAAGATAATTTTAAATTATGTTTGGTTTTAAACGTTATGTATTTTTATTTTAGATTAAACGGGGGATTTAGGAGAACAAAGCGTCCTTTAAGGGAAAAAAAAAAAAAAACAGTTTCAGTTTTTATTTTGAAAAATGTTGTTAAAACTTATTTTTAAATAGTTAATATTTTTTAATTCTTAAATTTTTACATCGCTTTTATGTTTAAAAATTGTGTTGCACAAGGAGCCCTGACACAAAAATCTTAATTTAGCTTATTTTATGTATATAATACGCATTTTGAAAAAGTAGACTATGGCACATATATTCCAAAACTTTGCTTCTACCTACATTTCTTTCTTGACACTTATTATTTCAAGCAATATATCTTACAATTTCCAAAAATATAGGAGGTGAGCGACAGCGGTAATGGTTAAAAAAGAGACGCTTTAAAGTGTCTTAATTTTAAAGACACTTGTAAGTGTCTTAATTTCAGACTCTTGAAATGTCTGAAATAGCGTCATTTTTTTTTTTCTTTTACCCGGGAAAATAGCTAGAAAAAAATTCCAAGAAAGCGCCAGTGCTGCCATTATCTTTATTTTCTATTACTGGAATCTAAGTTTACCGTTTTACACACGGTGGGATTGAACTCGAGACCTACTTTTTACAAATTCAATGCTATACCAATTAGGCATCAGGATCACATGAATGAGTTTTTGTAATGCAAATAATGGAGATGATTCGGATGCGTGTTGATATTTTTATAGATTTGATTCATTTGTTGCTGAGAAAATTGGAAATTTTGATGGTGATTTTGGCAAGATTTGGTCAATTTCAGATGGTGGTTAAGATTGTAGAACTTTATTATTCATATGGGGAGCAGGAGGTACGAATTATACATATTTTCAATTCGATTATTATCAATACGTTTCTTACATTGAAAAGGCGCTCCCTGAATATTGAAATTTAACTGACTAAATTTTCTTTTTGACCGATTAAAAAAGAAAAAAACACAGTAAAATTATTCTTTTCGAATAACTTAAAATAATTTAACACTAAGATAAACTACAGCTAAGAATTTTCCGTTGATTGGGAGGAAGAAGAAGTTTCATCCATAAATCCACCATGGAATTTAATTTTTTTTAGTTCTGTTTCTTTTTAATGTATATGTGTTTAAAATTTATCTCAAACGGGTGGTTCAAGACAGTTTTAAATTCAGGCGGCGGTATCCCACTAGGGACATCTCCCCCCTTCCAATCGGATTTTGAAATTAAAATGTGATTATTAAAACGAATTTAATCTACAAAGTGACTGCAGAATGATTACACGGTAACAGAAAAAGGAACTACGCATTTTTTGTCAGGGATGTGCCTCCTTGAACCTCTCTTAAAAGACAACATTTATTTATGTTTTCTTTTCAATGCTATGTGCTTTTATTTTAGCTTAAACGAGGTATTCAGGAGGATAGAGCCTCCTGACAGAAAAAAAAAACAGTTTAATTTCATTATTTTTAGAAATGTTGTAAAAAACTATTTTTGAATAATTAATATTTCTTAATTGTTAAATTTTTACATCACTTTTATGTTAAAAATTGTTTGTTAGCCCTGACACAAAAATCACAATTTAGCTCACTTCCTGAATATACAAGCAGGGAAGACCGAGCTATGCTCGGTCAAAATTAGATTTGAGTTCAAATATCATGACCCATGACCAAAATGACCCACTAATTGAATTTTCTCGAACATGTGACTTAGCCCAACAGTCTTCTCGTGCCCGAAAACCATTGGATGCAAAATTTAGTGTAAATTGAACCGCTTTTTAGATCTTGACCCACAATAACCCAGAAATGACCCACTAATCGAATTTTCTCGGACATGCGACCTAGCCCAATGCTTTTATCGTGCTCGAAACTCGTAGGACACAAAATGTAATCAAAATCGTTAGAGCCGTTTTTTAGATAAAATTAATTTGACCCGCGTTGACCCAAAAATGACCCACTAATCGAAAGTTCTCGAACGTGTGACCAGCTCAATTGTCTTCTCATGCCCGAAAATGATCGGATACAAAATTTCGTCAAAATCGTTTGAACCGTTTTTTAGATACAATTAGCTAGACCATGACCCAAAATGACCCAAAATGACCCACTAATCGAATTTTCTCGAGCATGTGACCTAGCCCAATGGTTTTCTGGTGCCCCAAAACGGTAGGATACGAAATTTCGTCAAAATCCTTAGAGCCGTTTTTAAGATAATTTTTGCATATATATACAGTGAACTCTCGTTAAGACGGATAGTCAAGGGCAAGCATTTTTTGTCCATATTAACGAGAGTCCATTATAACAGGAGTTCGCAAATTTGACGTTTTACATTACAGTAAAAAATACTTATGTACATAAATATTGTAATATGACTAAAAATTTGATTTCTGAGACCATTTTATGCTACTTTACTAAAAATACTAAAAAAAAAAAAAAAGGAATGTACGAAAACAATTTTAAAATGAAAAAATATATATATTTGAAACTCGAGTGTACATTGCAGCATACTTACATTGTTACTTGAAGTTGCAAAATGTAAGTACATGAAAGAAAACGGTAGAGAGTACTTAAAAGGCTGTCCAAAATTAGAAGTACTCTTCATTTGTTTTTTCTTGGTAAGTGATCTTCTTTCGATATCATTCTCAAGTTTAGCCAAATGTTCAAATGTGCTCTCAGAAACATTTTCAGTTGACTGATAAAATTTCCTAATTGTCATCAGCATATCACGGACATCTTGCACCCGAAAATCTTGCACTTTTGGAGGAGAGATTTCTTCTTCCTTTTCACTATCGCTAGATGTTCCTGGATTTTCTTTTACTTCATCGATTATTTCCTGATTGGTGAATTTTTCAACAGTTCTGACATCGTTATCAAAATTTGCAAAACCGTCAGCGTCTATTTCTGTCGGAATATCACATCCCACAGATGCTGCATCACTAAGCAATGTCTGAAGTTCGTCGATATCATGAGTAATCTCATCTGACGATTCTGATCTCATCTGTCCATGTCTGAAACAATTTGAAATTGTAGTTGATGAAACAAGAGTCCAGGCACGTTGAATCCACTCCATGCATTTTAGAACATTGACATCAGAATCTGTCGATGTTTCAATGGAGCTCATCAAATGTGCCAGGAGCATTCGGTGATAGTGCACTTTTAATGATTTTATGACGCCCTGGTCCATTGGTTGCAACACGCTGGTACAATTGGCAGGGAAAAAATAAGTTTTATGGATTTCAGTTCAGGTATTTCTGTAGGATGAGCGGGGCAGTTATCTATAAATATCAAAACTTGCCTTTTTTCTTTAGAGAAACACCTAACTCCCTGATATACTTTTCAAAGAATTGCATGGTCATCCATGACTTAGAATTGGCTTCATATTTTGTAGGATAACTTTTAACCCCCTTAAAACATCGGGGATTTTTAGAATTTCCGATAACAAGGAGAGGCAGTTTCTCAGACCCATCCATGTTAGCCTCTACTAAAACAGTAACGCGTAATCTTGAATGTTTTCCACCTGTGCACTTTTCTCTTCTGAAGTGTAAACTTTGAGAAGGCTGAGCTTTATAAAAAAGTCCAGTTTCATCAATGTTGAATACATTTTTAGCATCGTAGCCCTTGAGAAGGCATGGCAAATTCGCTTTCCACTCTTTTATTTTTTCTTCTGGTACATTTCTAGCTTCACCGCTCACTGTCTTAAAAACTAGACCATGTCGATTCTTGAATAGCGTCAACCTTCCGTCACTTCCACTGAAGGAATCAATATTCAGCAATTTGGCAATTTTCAATGCATTTGCTTTAAGAAGTGGACCATTAATTGAAATGTTCTGAGAACGCATTTGTTTAAACTATTTCAACAATGCAGCTTCCAGTTCTGGGTGGCCTGATCCTCAAATTTTCTTTCGAGAACCCATGACATCTCCCGTTTCAAAAGTATCCATTATTGCTTTACGTTTCAGCCATACTGAGTTCACAGTTGAACGTTTAAGTCCAAGCTCTTTCACCACATCGATTTGTTTAGATCTCTTTTCAAGTTTTTGTATGATTTTTACTTTATCCAATAAAGTTAATGCAGTTTCTTTACTCGAAGATGCAGCCATTACAGAAACACAAAAAGAAAATGTCGTACTGGTTTAAAGCGAAGAATAAAGTGTGAGACTAGACGGCTGCTCCGTGACGTCAGAGGCGAGGTTTCTACTCCTTTCATCTTAAAAACAGAATAGAAAAAATTTTGGTATTTCGTTGTCCTGACTAATATTTGTCCATCTTAACGAATGAACTCTTAAACTGTACGTATTAAACGATGTCTGGTACATGGACTTCCTATAGACCTTAACCGGGGATTTTATTTTTGTACGTAATAACGAGAAATCCATCTTAAACGGGGCCGTCTTAACGGAAGTTCACTGTATATATATATATATATATATATATATATATATATATAATCACCCACAAGATTTGCTCGTATAAGAATGAATATATTATGTATTTCATAAAAATGGGCTATGATCCCATATAGCACCAAAGCTCCTGAAAACCTCCCCAGGAGCTTCAGTTCTTCCCAAATTCCTCCTGAAACTGCAATGACGCTATCAGGCGTTCCTGGGGAAGATACTTTAATCACTTCCCCAGGACTGACCTCCGAGATTCTTCCCAGGGAGCAGTCTCCTGGGGTTGATATTCCTGGGGAAGTACCTAGGAAGAGACGGAACTGGTGCCATCTCATGAGTGATTTTGACACTAAAATAACTTATTATAACTTTTTTTTTTTAATATACTTGATTTGATGTGATTCGATTTTTTAATTAATAAAGTTTATATTATTATTTGATTTATTTTATTTCCTAAGCACATCTGGTTATTGTTTAACTTTTAATTATTGTTATAATATTTAATTATCCTTATTTAGATATATTTTCAATTTATAAAATGCAATCAAAATGTAGTTAAATAAATTGAATTTAGAAAATTAAATTTAATATTCCACATCATATATTAATGATTAAAATAAATTAATCTTTAAATATAAATTAAATTTTTTTTATTTATTTTGTTTCTGATCTTTTAAAAATTAACTTATATATTAATTTATTTTATTATTACATTCACTAATTATTTTTTCTGAACTTTCAGCAATTACTTACATAGTTATATATTTTTACTATTACTTTCTCATCTAAATAATACGTAATTTTACATTGGTTTCACTTATATACGTTCTTAGTTTCTATAGAAATAATTTAATTTTAAATATAAAATTAATTTACTTTCGCCTAATAAATTATTTTTGTTTTCATTTACAAGAAATCAGAATTATTTTTTTCGAAACACGAAATTTATCAAAAGTTTAATATATATTTATATGTTTGTATATAACCATATTTTATAAATTACGGATTAGAAATACCTAGTAAAATTTATTTCTTCTGATCCTTTAAATATAGTCTTATATATTAAATTATTATTATTATTTGTATTAAATAATTAATCATTTCATATTAATTTGAATTATATATATAAATAATTTTTGGATCAATATTTAATTTTAAAATATAAATTCGATTTATTATTTTTTTTTGCTGACCATTTTAAATTATCATATACATATTGTATATATTTCTTTTATCATTCCTAATAAATGAGTTTTTTTTTTTTTTTTTTTTTTTTTTTTTTTTGTAACAGTAAGAAATCAAAAGGAATCAAAAATTTATTACAAATAAGGATTTTGTCAACAGTTTAATATATATTTACATATTTGTACATATTCAGAATTTGCCAGTTAATAGATTAGAGATAAGCATTTTTAAATTAAACAATCTATGTTAAAAAATCTTATTTCGATTGTAAAAGCTAATTTTCATGTAAGTTTCAAAATCGAATCATATTTAAATCATATCGAGCATATTTACTTTTATTATTCTTCTTTTATTAAATTACATTTTCAACTAATTAATAATTTTATATTTTATTATTCTGTCTTTACCAAAAAATGGAAAACATCTTTTGATTATAAAGTTTATAAATAAGAACACCTGCCAATTTCATGCGTTTCCGAACAAATGAACTAAAAAATATGTCATAAAGTAGCCAATTTGGATTTGAGAACAGCCTAGCATGCCTAAACTCAGAAAAGCTTTTATAGATATATCGTTTAACAACTTGTAATATTGTAATATCAATATTAGAAATCAAATTCAGTTTTGCTTATTCTAATTCTAAATTTAAAATTATAATATTTATAATTTTTAAAAAAGTGCATTTTGAATTTGTTTTTCAACTTTTGGTTTATAAAAACGTCAATTTTTCTCTTACTTTCTTTAATTGTGATTATTTATAATTTATAGTTTAATTTATTTAATTGTAAATATTTTTATTTAATTGGCCCCCTTTTCATAGACCCCTGACCCTGATATATGTGGCTCCTAACTAAAATGATAAAACGCAATGTTGTTGCAAATGATACTACCCTTTTCCCGTTTATTGTGATGGCGCGTGGGAAATTCGGTTCAAAACGGCGACTTTCACAGTATTTTCTAAAAAATCTGCGTTTACAAAAAAACAAAAAAAAAAAAAAAAAAAAAAAAAAAAAAAAAAAAAAACGTTTTTTTAGTATTACATAGTTTCTAAATAAGACCACCTGCCAATTTAATGCTGCATTTCCGAACAAAAACGAGTTAAAAAATGTGTCAGAAAGCAGCTGCTTTGGGTTTGAGAACAGCCTTAAATAATTATTAATACGCTTTTTTCAAGTTATCAATTTAAAATTGTATTGAATATGTATCAAAGGGTATGCATGTTTATTTGCAATAAAAGTTACAGAATTCCTGCTATACGAAGCTTAAAAATATGCATGTTGTCGATTTACTGACTTTCATAAGAGGAGAAAGAAATACATGAATACCTTATAAACTACTCACGTACAACGGCCGTGTAGCGTAATCACTACAGCGTGTTTCTCGTATGCGTAAGTACCCAGGTTCAAATCCAGTCGGCGATAAGAAAGTTTATTCCGTAATATCTGTACCATAGCTTTCATGTGATTCTGTGTGCGTGATTAATAAAAGCAATGTCTGTTATATGTGTTATGTAAATTTTTTTTTTTTTTAAATGTCCGTATTTATTAAAAGAAAAAATGAATAAATAAATAAATACTTTTTACATTACGTCGAAAAATAATAACTTCGGATGTTTTTTATGCACATTAAGTGACCCTGAAGTCTCCAAAATTCCTCCGATATTACTTCCTGAAATCTTCCCTAGAACAACCTGAGGAGGAACCTGAAGGAGGTCCTGGGGAGCTCCCCGGGATGCTATGAGGCGGACATTTTCGGTTCCTGAGGACCTCCTGGTGACAAATTTTTGCATCCTCAGGGATGCCTGGGGGATGTATGTCAATCTTCCTGGGGATGTCCTAGGGAAGCACATGTGCTATATGGGATGTATAGCACATATATTCCAAAACATATATTCCACATATATTCCTCTAGCTACATTTCTTTTTTGGCCCTTAATATTTCAATCTATATATCTTACTATTTAGAAAAATTTAGGGTGGGGGCGGCCTTGCATTTCCTTGCGCCAAGTAATTTTTTAGGACTTTATATTTTTCGGAAAAGCAACTGTTTTCTTACTTAATACGCCAACAATAAATTAGTTCATAATAATTACTTGTTCATGGCGTTATCTCTCTTCGAAGTATAATAATATGTGGCGCCATCTATTATCAATTTTTGCATGATTTTTTTTAAATTATTTGCATGATTTAAGCCTGTTTTGAAATCCAAAAAACCTACATTCTGACACATTTCTGAATTCATTTTTGTTCGGAAACGCATGGAATTGGCAGGTGTTCTTATTCAAAAACTTTGTAATCAAAAGACTTTTTCATTATTAGTAAAGACAGAAGATCTTTCAAGAAATATTGTCAAAGTGGACGTTTTGAACAAAATTCCCGCTTTGGCGCCACAAAAAAGTCGAAAAATATGTTGTCACGTGACACGAATCGCTTATAACCCGATAAGCAATTTTTTTATCAAAAAAATGGAGAACTCATTTCGATTCCAAATAGCTTCTATAGTCAGGTCTGCCAATTTTATGACTTTACGTTAAAAAATGAGACAGAAAATGCGTCAGAAAGTTTCGCGTTGTTGAGCAAGTCTTTTGAGAACCACCTTAATTTACAATTTTGACATTCGATCTACACTCTAAAAAAAATCAGTGAAAATACAAGAGATTTTCCGTAAAATTTTACGGAGAACTTTCATTTTTCCAAAACAACAGTACAATTTCCGTAAACGACATTAGTTCCGTAAAGGAGATTTCAAATCCGTAAATATGCAGAAAGTTTTCCGTAAATTTAATGGATTTTGTCTATATTTACTTCAAAACAGTACAATGTCCGTATTTCTTCCAAAACAGTGTAATTTCCGTAAATAACTTTTAGAGGTTTGCGTACAGAAATCGCCTGGTTTGAAATGCGAATTAAGGTTGTTTTATTTACTAGAGTTCTTCAAGGATCCAGGCCTGACCCGGCTATACATGCTGGCCCATTCTAACCGGGGTGATGTTTGGATGGTAATTTTTTGTGAAAATAATAGTAATATTTATATATTTTTAATGAAATATTTATAAATTGATTTTATTTTTATAAGTCGCAGAAAAATATTTTTTTAATCTACTTTTTATTGATAGTGTTTCAAAATTAGGACCTTTTTTTCACTAATTTTTTAAAATTTTATTTTAACTTTTCTAACGTGAGGCAATATTGGGTTATTTAAAGGTTTCATAACATATTATCTCTGCAAGTTATCTTTATGTAAATTTGTATTAAACTAAACTGATTTGGCTTATAAATTTATGAATTAAACTAAAATTTATTATTTTATAAATCATAGTTTTACAACGTCTATAATTTTTTCCTTAAATTAATAAAAATAGTTAATATTTTTTCTTTACTTTTATAAAAATGAAGTTTATAATTTTATTAACTTTATAATTTATTTCTTTAGCTTATAATTTTATAAATTAATTTAAATTAAATCAATAAGTCCAAATTTAAACTTACCTATCACAAGATCATTAATTTCGAAATTGTCTTTAAAAATCAATTTTTTGTTTTAACATTATTAAAACTATTCAGTTTGACAGAACCGTACACAAAAGTTCTCAGCATAGCTGAATTGTAATAATTTCATTTATTATAAAAAAATTTATTTACATAAGTTTTTTAAAATAAGAGATAACGAAAATCTATATTATTATTTTTATTGGAATTGATAAATAGATCATCAGGCAAATAATTTAAAAAGTTCGAAAAAAGAAAATGTTGGTACATTACTTTTAATACAATGTTTTACGCATATAATACATAATAAGTTAAAATTTATCTGTTATAAAGCATCAAATAATAATGCAAAATACAGTCGAACCTCGTTAACACGAAATTGAAGGGACTGCAATTTTTTTTCTTGTTATCCGAAATTTCGTGTTAACCGTCATAATAGTGAAGCCATCTATGTTAGATATAAAAACTAAATAAATTAACCTACAAATATATCCCTGCTATTAAAATCATAAATTAATAAAAAATAGAAAATTTCATTAACAAATTAATCATCATTTTTTAGGCAATAATAAATTTATTTTCGTGCTAATAATTTTTTTAAGTCCGTTATTGACTTTTGTTTCGATTTTTGTAGAGTAGTTCTTTTAGGGACGTATAGACCTCATCTAATTTGTTCAAAGTTCGGGAAGCGTCCTCTTGTTCCATAAGGAAACTCTGTATAGTTTTCAATGCTGTGGTAGATTCATTTAATGACACTAAACTTTTCCATTCTATTTCAATTTCTTTATCCTCGTCCGACCCTTCAATGTTGTCATCTTTTTTTTTCAGCAATTATTTCTTCGACTGTCTTCACATCCGAAGTCAGCACATCTTCATCTATGCAAATGTACTCAGAAAAAACAATGGCTAAGAAAGAATTTCCTGTTTTTTGACTACCTATCTTTTTGTAGACAATTCTATGACGTTCTTTAAATCTTGTCAGTCATCCGTTGGAACATATGAAATCACTCTCACCGAGAGCAACAGCAAAAACCTTTGCTTTCTCTTACAAAACTGAAAAAGTTAAAACAATATTCTGTCTTCTTGCCTCTTTTATCCACAGCAAGAGAGCAATTTCAATTTATTCATTCTTTCTTCTACACATTCGTTTTCTTACTGGTTTGAATTGACTCACAGCATAAGCCGCTTCAATATTTTCACGATTCTTTAAAATTGTAGAGAGGACCATTAGCAGAATTGTAGGTATCCCATACTTCGCTGCATTTTCTGATTTTTTTCAGCACTTTATCGCTAACTTCGTTTAACATTTTTTTGCTTTGTGTCTAAAGATATAGCTTGCTGTTTTCGACTCATCTTTCACAAAATTCTACAGAGCAACTGCGAACAGAGTTTCAATTATGTTAGTCAAGTAGTGAAGTAAGGATTGTCACTTCTATCCAGGGCTGTAGAAAACCCGGTTTTTTTTAAACCCCGACCGGAGGGATAGCTGGGCAGGTACAGTTACCCACTACAACCCTTATGGTTGTAAAAAACCCAGTTTTTTTTAACCCAGCCCGGGCAAATACCCACTACAACCCTGCTTCTATCACTGGAAGAAAGGGGATTTCGGAAACATGGTTTATGGTTTATGTCACTGTCAATACAGTCAACCGGGTAACGGAACAATTACTTTCAAAAAAGAAATTCCTTCACCCAAACTTTCATTGTGACTGATCTATAGCTCATATGGTTAATGTGGAACACTTGTGCACATCAGAGATAAAAAAAAAAAAAAAAAGCAGGGATTAGTCAGGAATTCAGTATTTCACGATTTTTTGAAAATCTTTTCCACTTTATCTTTTTCAAACCGTGATAAAGTTCCATTTTTAATAAGAGGATGTGAGATGTAAGTTTGAAATTTCGGAAACACACACACACACACACACACATTGCGTAAGGATTATTATTTTTTTTTTCTACTCAGGAGCAAAAAAAAATTTCGCCTTAAGCGGGATTTTCCGAAATTCTATTTCGTGTTAAACGAATTAATTAACATTGATTTTCAGACTCATCTGAGGGGACCTGAGTATTATTTCGTGTTAAGCGAAATTTCGCGTTAAGCGATTTCGTGTTAACGAGGTTCGGCTGTATTGAAAAATATGAAAAGAAAACATTAAAAACATTGGAACTGAAAAAAAATCCATGGAACCTTCAAGTTTTTGCATCATAAAAAGCGACTGAAATAAGTAGCAACGCTTGAGAAAGTTGAATATCTAATCATAGCGTAATGGTCGGGACCTCCAGTCTGGTACACGGGAGTTTGCGAGTTCGATTCTCATCGTGGCAAGGTTTGGTTATTTGCACAAAACTCCCTCCGAAATGAGGGGAGAAAAAGCAGAAATATATCTATCCTTTATAAGGTTGTTCTTGAGGAGTCCCTTTTTTTTGGTCCTATAATGTTTATTTTAACATTATAAAATGTTTTTAAAAATATCTGTTTAAAGATATCTGTTTTAAAACGTAAATTTAAAAAAGGATATTTCAGAAATCACGGAAAATTTCCTGGAATTTACGGATTTTTTTTGTTAAAATACGGAAATAGTACTGGCGTCCCAATTGCCAGAACAATTTCCATTTTTTTTTCAGGATTTTTTTTTTTTTTTACAGTGTATGGTCTAATAAAAGTTTAGTGGATGCAAAAGTATTTTAAACTACATTCATCTGTTTGGAAACATTCTCTGATATTGCTGACATATACAGTGGCACGATTGTATCACAGTCATTGCGCATATCATAACATTATATCAAATTCAGACACTTAAGTGTCTGAATTTCTAAATGTCTTAATTTCAGACATATCATCATTATTCACACATTTTTCTCAGTTCTTTTATAGCTTGATTATAGTAAGACACTTATATGTCGTAAATTCAGACGCATATGTGTCCAAATTTACCTATTTGCAGTGCAATAATTATTTCCAAAAAGCTAATGTTAACACACTCGTAAACAATCGTGAAATTCATAGTTATTATAAAATATTCAATAATCCCTTTACTAACTTTCATTATCCTTATTTAGATACCATACTCAAATACCATAAAACACCAATTTAATTTAGAACTGTCATTATTGGATGCAACACATATAACAATAAAGCTAACAAACTTCCAATAAACATTCTTACATACAGCTACAACAGATAATATGTATTGTATAAAAACAGCTATCAATTGGTCAATATTCTCAAGGATCTTAAATGTGTAAAAAAAATTAACGACGTATGTTTTGAAACATCTTTTTAAAACATAAATCTATTAGATCTTCATTTTATAATATATGCATTATTTAGAAAATGCCAACATCAATTGACTTTAACACACTTTTTACACTCATGCAGATTATTTCCAGTGGATGCAGATTATTTTCATACACTTACTAATTTCATAATTTATAATAACTACACTTACAAGATGATAACATTTATCTAGGGAAAGTTGAATTCTACAACGAGGATGTATTTTGAGTTTACTTTCAGACTTATATTTATATCACTATGAACGTACATAGTTATAGTAGTATTCATTTATATCGTTATATGGACGACATCATTTTAATAGAAACTGACCAATCTAACATATCTTCACATCCAGTAATTTATCCTACTAATTTAGAATTAACGGAGAACTTTCTATCTAATAATACTATTCACAGTTTAGATCTAAAACTTATACTGGATGATAAGAAAAATATTAGTGACAAACGTAAACATTTTCAAATCAAAGTTAATATATTTACCTATTTTAAGTGATGTCTTCATATCAGTATACTGTAATATACTCCTTAATCATATGTTTAGAATAAAGAGTTTGTGTTCTTACTAACAAAAACATTAAACAACTAATTTATCAAGCATTACATCATGGTTTTCCTTAAAAAAATCATATATTCTCTAATATACAATTAGTATCGTCATGATCTAACCAAAAAGATTGTTGGGTGGGTAGGTGTTATGAATATGTTAGAGTATGGAGGAGGGCGGTGTTGTTTGGACATAATTAACTCATTGCGTATTTATATATATATATATAATAAAAAGTTAAAACAATCTAAAAAATGAATAGTAAATAAATAACAAAAAACATAAAATATGAAATATAGATATATGTAGTATGATGTTTAAGTACGAAGGAGAGCGGTGTTTTATGGAAAAATTAATGCGCAATATATATATATATATATATATAAGTACTTACCTTATTCATAAAAAAGGAAAGTTAAGTCACTGGATATTGGTTTCATGTGGATTGTATTTGGTATATTTTATGGTAACGATGGTTATGGTATAGCATAGTTGCCAACCTCCCGATTTTTTTCATACCAGTAAAGTCTTACAAAAGTTTCGCTTTATTAAATTGCAGAAATTGTATGATTAGATAAAACAAATATTTTTACATAAAAATACTGGTGTGAAAAAAATCGGGAGGTTCGCAACTATGGTATAGTATAGAAATATCCATTATATGTTAGTCCTTACATTTAATATCTAATATATATCAATATATTTTAATTTAAATATATTATTAAAACTTCTCCTAGATATTTTATGTTATTTATAATTTCATTCTTATACTATTATATCATGTTTAATTATATGTTAATTATGATAATTCAATATATTTAATTAAAATTTTGCCCCCATATACTTTGTTCTTTTCAATTTTTATTGCTTTAATTATATAGGTCTGTATCTCTATGTGTGTATATGTATAAATATATTTATACATATTAATATATATTAATAACCATATTGACACTAATTTTTTTTCAATTAATCATTAATCATATTAGTCTTAAATCTAATTGGTTAAATATTTAAAAAAATATATTATGTTACAACATTTATAATCCAATAATATTGAGGATGCATATTTCAATTACTATCATGATATTTCTTTTAATTTCTATTTCTGAATTGTCATGTTACTTGTGATAAGTTATAATACATTCAAAATGTTATGATTCACCTTAACTTAGATGACATTTCCTTTAGATTTAATTGACTTACCATTTTTAATTTAATTAAATTTTCATTTTTTTACTTTTAATTTGTAATTTTAATTAAGTTTTATTATTTAATCTTATGCTTAATTAGCAATGATTGGATTCTAGTCGGTTCTTAATCCTATCACTATGTCCTATCGAAACATGCCCTGTTGTGACCTGGGGTCCTCACGGACCCCATATTATAATGCAAGTGTTTAATATGGTTTATCTTATAAATAACTTTTTTCATTTATTTAGTTAGATTTAAACTAATTAACGCTTATTCTGATGTTTTCATAATAAACTTTATTATTTATACTCAAAAATATTAAATTTATATTAATTTTAACATATTCTAACTATTGGCTGAGTATACATCACAAACTGTCTTCTGGTGTTCCAGGCAACAAGGGATATGGCAACTAGAACCGTGTCTTCACTTTTCTATACATAGAACGTAGACATAGCTGGCACGTAGCCTTTTAATTAGGTTCTTGAATTCCAGATCCTGTAGTATCAGCATCTAGTTTCAGAATTTCGATCTCTAATGATTTGAGTGAAAGGCGAACTGCAGGTTGCAGCGTTTGAAAATTCTGCAGTCTTCTCTGAATTTGATCATATACTAATTCTCTCCCGAGGTCTTTCATGTATAAGCGTCGTCGATGGCGCTTTCCAGATTCCCAATCCGAGTACATTGAAATACAAATAATGAACCCAGCAACAGCTGCACTGTCGATCATATTAAACCAGAAGACCATAGGCCAACGGCGTATCTTTCGCTTGCAAGTATACAGTCTGCATAAATGATCAAAGTTGTCAACTCCAGATTTTGTTGCATTGTAATGAATAATAATTTCTGGCTTATTATCATCTTGTAATGATGCATGGATGATATTAAAATGACCGCCTTTCCTTTCTTTGGAGTATAGCTAACTAGAGTAAGTTCCTTATCAAAACAAAAGATAGAAGACTTCTCATCACGCTGACGATTTGGCAGTAATTCTTTAGGAACTTCCTTTCGATTTTTTCGAATTGTTCCAACTGCTGTAGTTTTTGCAACTAGCAAATATTCTGCTAACTGCGCATTGGTGAAGTAATTGCCCATGGTAACGTTGCGACCTTTGTTCTTCCAAGGTTCAACTAATCGTTTGACGGTTTCCGAAATATTATTTGCTCCAAATGCAAAACCAGGTTGTCGTCCGACATACACTTCTGCTTTCAAAGGAAACGAGGTAGCTGAATAACAACACCAAAATATTTTTATCCCATACTTTCCGGGCTTATTCGGTATGTATTGTCGAAAACTACATCGACCACGTGTTGCCACTAATTGTTCATCGACTGTTTGATCTATTTTAGGCTTGTAATATTTTGCCAGATTTTCGAGCAGCATTTGCCACGCGTCACGAACGGCAGCTAATTTGTCTACCTGCAATCTTTGATTTCTCGTTGCATCATTGTCAAATCTACAAAAGCGAAGCAATCTTGAAAACGTTTCATTGACATAGTAGCACGAAATATTGGCCTTCCACTGTCCATGGACATTTCATCCAAACTTCCATTCGTAGATTTGTAGACACCACTGAGTAAGAGTAAGCCAATAAAAGCACAGAATTCTGTTTCATCAGTTTCTTTCCAAATCTTCTTTTTTGTCGGATGTTCTTGATTCCAACATGTTATCACCTTTTTTGACCTTCTGTTAGTTTCTCGGACAATAACATTGATTATTTCAGACGTTATAAACAGTTTTAGGGAATCAAGTTTCTTAGTTACATTCTTAGCATTCCCTGCTAATCCACTTGTCTCTCGTAAAATATTAGCTGACAAAGTTTGGGCTGAATTAGTGTTATTTGCCGTCCACTTATGTCCTGAATGTGATTCAAAAATCTGAGATTGATTTAGAAAATTGGTGTACCGAGCTCGTTTACAAGGAAGATGTTGAGAGTCACTAAAATCATCACTTTCGGATTCACTATCGGTTTCAAAGTTCGGATCTTGAATATCATCTTCGTCAGTCTTTTCAAACTCAGATGACTCACTGAAGCTATCTATATCTACATCATCATCACTATCACTTTCTTGTATCATGTGCAAAGCGTCATCTACCGAAATTTATTTTCGTGACATTTTGAAGCATGAAAGCATAAGTCTCAGTTGAAAAGCGCACTCAAGTAGCAGTTTCATTCATGCACGAGAAAAAAAAAGAAAGAAACGAACGCATCTGCAGATAACTAGCACCATCTATCAGATTCTGGGAGTAACAATCTATGAAACAAAATTTTCAGAACCATGTTATAAGTATTTACTGTTCTAAAAGATTTTTTTTTTCATTTTTTGTAACGTTCTATGAATTTTTTATCTTGGAGTCCACGCAGACCCCAGGACATAGAAATATGCTATCTATTTTTCAAAAAAAAAAAAAAAAACTACCACTTATATTTGTACAGTTTAATTTTTACCCTGTGTTACAAACATTATGATATGAGATGTCACCTGCTAAAAATACTCAGTGAGTGATAGATATTTTTTGACAACTTGTTGAAAGTGCTTGGGGTCCGCGTGGACCCCAGGACATAGTGGCAGGGTTAATATATGATTAAATGTATTCTTTTTTTGATTTATTACATATCTCTTTAATTCACTCTATTAGATTTTATTAATCTCTTTCCAAATATAATTTTTTTCAGTTTTTAGTCACATAAATCAATTGTTAAACGTTTTATACATTTCTTTTGCTATAGTGGGCAGCACTGACGCTTTTAATATGCATTGAATATTATCCATTTTTTTGCGAGATTAAATTATTCTTATTTATTCTCTTTCTTTTTGTACATCATTCGATTAATTTCATCGTTGATAATTTTTTATTGGTGTTTGAAATAAATTTTACAATTTTTGATACAGTTTTGGCTATTTTTCAATTTGTATATATATATATATATACAGGGTGGTCATAAAAAAACTTTGCCGATATATCGAACTCTAGCGGCCGGTCCGTTCAACCGATCGAGATGAGATTTCAGATATAGTTATTCATAGGTATGAGCTCGGTATTCTGTGAACAGCAACAAATTGGCGCTCACGGTTACGGTTATACCTACAGAAACTCGAAATTTTCAAATAGCAACACCCTCTTTTTTCATCGCAAAATGCTCAGCGCATGCGAAAACCCTAAAGAGCGTTGGAACGGTACGTATATCGCAATAAACGGACGCGTTATGCACTCACAAAAACAACTCTGCGAACGGCAAAAAAAAAAAAAAAAAAAAAAAAAAAAAAAAAAAAAAAACGATCAGGGCGCACGAAGGAAATTTGCATATGACAGAGGCAAATCATCAATCACGGAACGCCATTCGCCAGATAGTCAGCGTAGAAAACGGATAAAAAGTGGGGTGGGAATGTGAGTTCTTCAGTCGGGAGTACGCACATGCCGACGAAATGACTCTTCCAGCAACAGTTCGTGGTTTATTGGTAAAATTCTATTATCATAATGGGATGAATACTGCAAAAACCTTGCGTGTTTACCGTCGAAACCATCGCCAAATACGTGGCCCATGTAGCTCTTCGTGATTTAGTAAAGAAATTCGAAGAAACTGGCTTTACCTGTGATAGACCGCGATCCGTACGACCAACAGTTTCTGAGGATACTGTTATGGAAGTGCATCACACAGTGACTACAGGACACATGCAAACTGCAAGAGGTGCATCTCGTGAATTTGATATACCGAAATCAACGGTCCTAAAGCTATTGCGCTCTGTAATACGCATGTTTCCTTACCGGTACCAGCGCTTCCAGATGTTGGAAGTGGGGGACCATCAACAATGTATAGACTTTGCAAATGAATTTCTTATCCGATATGATGGAGATAACGACTGGCCTCTTCGCATATTATGGACGTACGAGGCACATTTCACCTTAACTGGCAACGTCAACACCAAAAATTGCGTGCACTGGGCAGGCATGAATCCGCACGCTGTGGCACCAGTACCTTTATACGACGTCAAAGTTACTGTGTGGTGCGGCATTGCAGGCACAATTATTCTCGGGCCGTACTTCTTTGAGGAAGCGACATCAACGGGATTTGTAACTTGCTCTGTAACAAGCTCCCGCTATACGGCAATGCTTCAAAATTACGTCATACCAGAATTGCTGCACATAAATGCACTGAATGACTTCATTTGGATGCAAGATGGTGCACCTCCACATATAGCGAAGTCTGTTCGCAGGATCCTGGAACAGCATTTTGGCGACCGTGTCATCTCACGCCATTTTCCATTTCCGTGGCCTTCACAATCCCCCGACCTCATTCCTATGAATTCCTGGTTCTGGGGATATCTCAAATCTAGAGTGTACATGTGCAATCCGCAAACTTTGCCGGATTTGAAATATTCTATCAAACGTGAGATTGCAAACATCCCTCATGCGATGTTACGTTCGGCTGTGTTGTCCACAGTCGCCCGCATGCAATGTGTAATTGCCTGTGATGGCATCCATGTGGAAAATGTATAATCAAAATAAAAGTTTTCTTTTCTCCGATCTGTGTTGTAATCATTGATTGGGGTACTGACTCTGTGGCATATGCAAATTTCCTCCGTGCGCCCCGATCGTGTTTTTTTTTGGCCGTTCGCAGAGCTGTTTTTTGTGCGTGCATAACGAGTCCGTTTCTTGCGATACACGTACGGCTCCAACGCTCTTTATGGTTTTCGTATGCGCTGAGCATTTTGCGACAAAAAAAAAGGGCGTTGCCGTTGGAAAATTTTGAGTTTCTGTACCTATAACCGTAACCGTGAGCACCACTTTGTTGCCGTTTACAGAATACCGCGCTCATACCTCTGAATAACTATATCTGAAATCTCACCTCGATCGATTGAACGGACCGGCCGCTAGAGCTCCATATATCGACAAAGTTTTTCTCATCATTACAATTACCTGAAAATATTGATATTGATTACTTTAACTAATTTTTTACTCTTTCTTAACTATATTTTCTAAAATATGCCCATTCCAAAATATAGCATTCCAAATGCTATTTTTATTCAGATACAGAGTACTCCTCAAGGCGCAGCTAGTTCTAGTATGCTTTCAGATTTATATCTATTTTTATGAAAAAATATTAACAATAATCTTTTGCTATATAGATATATTCATGATATAATTATCGTTTATCTTAATGATAATCTTTCTGTATCTCTTCCTGTAGCGTATCTTTCTAATTATTAGCTTAGTACCACCTTCTTAAATAATTCTACAATTAATTTTATGGACTTTAACGTCATTACTGTTCTTTCTGATCATACTCTAACTTTTAATATTTATGATGAACGTAATGACTTCTCTTTTAATGTTATTAATTTTACTAATTTTTATTCCTGTCTACATATTTCAGTTTATAGAAATATTCTTCTAAATCACTGCAATCGTATTAAACGTTTATGTTCCCCCCATTTTATAAGTCAAAATTTATTAAAACTAAAACTTACAACACTGTCATTATTATCCCCTTTCTTGTATTTCTTCGTTGATCCACCATTAAATATTCATCTGATTTTACCAGTTTGGGCATTAAATATGTATACAAAGTATAAAATCGGAAAACAATACTATTGAGGGTGAGCGTGGATTGCTAAAAAAATTCTAAAATCATTATTAAAAATTTTGAATAAAAAGCAAAATAAATAAATAAATAAATAAATACATAAATAAAATTTCCCCTAAAAATTTTAAAATCAAAAATGCCATTACGGAGGGCTCAGGTGGAATTGCTAAAAAAAGTTTATTTTTTTAAAGTGAGTTTTATGCATTTATTACAATTATTTATTATTCTATATTATATATTTTTACCCCTTAAATTATTACTTATTTAATATTATTTTAATTACACAATCATCTGTTATTTTATTTATTTATTTATTTTTTAATCTATATTATTATTTAATATAATATTTTTATCTATTCCATTTTTAATATTTACATACATTTTTCTTTCAATACTTTCGCCCGGCGTCAAAAATTAATACGAAACGCGAAATCACTCCAAAAATCGCTGCACGAAATCGTTCCTCTGGCAACTCTTTGTCTTTCGAAAATTAAATAGAGAGATGGACCCCGAAGCGGAAGTAAATTTAATACCACTTCCTCAAATGTCTGGATCATTTGATACAAAGCGGGTCAGTTTTGGGCCAAAATGTAAAAAAAAAAGTTACCGTCGGATTTTCACAAAATTTGCATTTTCGGAATCAGAAAAATAAACTACGTTACAGACTGCGAGTTTCGATTCAATACCAACAATACTTTCCTTAATACTCCAGGATGAGTGAAAATGAAACTATTTCGTTGTCTGGGATTATCAAATCGATAACTTTCTTTTGTCGTTTCAGAAAAAATAGCCATTTGCGCGCACGCGCAGAAAAATCTTTTAGTTCAGTCGAAAGAGGAAGCATTCTGTTCTAAACAAATTTTCCAACACTTGTCCCCGCTGCCTACGATATCGTGTATAGCAGACGTGCCACGCACGCGCTGCAAAATCTTTTAGTTCCAGTTTCCACCACCAGGTGGAGCATTCTGTTCTAAATAAACCTCTTTCCGAATGAAACTCCGGCATTCCTTCCCGCTGCTTATGACCTCGTGTAGAAGGTGTGTCGTACACGCGCTGAAAATCTGTTAGTTCCATTTTCCACCTCCAGGGGGTACCAAATCTATGTCTTAATTAATTAGCTAGACCATAATAAGTTCAAATTAAGTTGAATGAACCGATCCCCGTTGAAATCGGGCCCTTAGAACACGAGAAAATAAATCACCCCCTTGGATATTAATATTCACAAATGGTGGTAACCAAGAGCTGAAAAAGTTATACCTAAGTTTATTTAGTACTGGGAGACTTTGGACGAATGTCAGAAATGATTTCGTTTGAATCGGACCAAGATTAAATGCAAAAATTTTTAGTTATGTTATGCGACGGCAGGGGTTGTACTCGGTTCGGATCAAACCTCTTTCAGAACGAAATTTTGGCACGTGTCCCCACTGCTTATGGTAATGTATAGAAGGCGTGCTGTGCACGCGCTGCAAATCTTTTAGTTCCACTTTCCATCGCTATGGGGCACCAAATCTATGCCTTAATTGGTTATCTATATCTTAATTAGCTCATGTTAAGTTGAATGAATCAATCCTCGTTGAAATTGGGCTCTTTGTTTGAATTGGACAAATTTTAAATGCAAAATTTTTTAGTTCCACTTACCACCGCTAGGTGGTGCACTCTGTTCTAAATAAAACTCTTTCCGATTGATGGCCCGTAAATGTTTTCATTCTTTTGTCCTCGATTTCTTTCCTCCGTGCATACTAACAGTAATTAACACTGGATATCCATAATGGATTATCTACTGTAATTGAGTAAATTATTTGTGTCATTTTCGTAAAAAAAGTATACCTTAATGCTTAAAAAAAACTCATTACCCAAATGGTACTGTAATTTAAGTAATAAAAAAACTCAATATGCTTTAGAGACATAAATTACAAATGGCATTCCTAAATTACATTAGAAAAACAATTTCTGATTTGAAGATCATATTGAAACTTTCTCTGCTGTGAAATCTTCAAGAGCATTCTAAATTATTTCACACGTACATATAACAGCAAATAAACACAAAATATCTGAAGAAATATCCCAATAGGTGTAGAATCGTTGTGTTGTTTTAAAATTTGTTTCTTACAACTTTGTTAAAATAAAGAAGGCAATTACATTCCAAATATAACTGCATTTTAAACAATATTGTTTGGAAAAACTAATTTGCTACATCAGATGCTTTAGAGACACAACTTTCAAATATCATTTGTGAAACTTATTGGCAAGTAATTCCTATTTTGAAGATTATATAATTAAAGATTTTAGATTAAATAAAATTATGAAATGCGCTTTTATGCGCATATTAACAATGCTAAATAATCACTTAGGTATCACAGAGTCTAATAGTTATCGTAAAAGCAAATGGGATAATTGCCCAAGAGCAAAGCATAACAAAAAATGTTAGTATTTAGGACTTTTTTGGTATATTTTCTTTAAATGAATACAAAGTGAAATAGTACTAATATCAAGGGGGACATACAAGTGAATCTCTGCACCGTGTTGTAAGTGGGATTAGTCGGTACCCAACTATTACACAGAAAATCTTTATAATTTTAGAAAAAGTGTGTCATTTTCAAGTTCATATCTCATTATTTTATTAAAAAAGTAATTATTTTCTATATACCAAGGAAAATAATTACAATAATTACTTGTAACCTACCACAAATTTAAATCAATTTGTTTGCAGAACCGAAATTACTTCAGAAACGCAAATTATAAATGTCATACTTGAAGGCCCTTTGGAAAATAATTTCTATTTTGAAGATCACACAGAAACATTCACTGCTGTAAAATCTTAAAGAGCATGCTAAATGCTCTCTTACGTACATACTAACAGTAAACAAAGTCATTGCCAGCAGCCATGATCAATACTATCTCCTAGACAACGATGACTTTTTAATCGCATTTTTCTCTCTCAAGATAAATAGTGGCATAAAGCTCCTTTTTTTTACGACTAAAGCAAAAGAAAGGGAAAAGAAAGCTGTGTAATAAATATTTTCTCTTCCACTTTTATGTTTGCTGATCTCAGTATGCTTTGTTAAGTTCATTTTAAGAATTTGGTCTTTTTCTATCACTTTATGTTACGAATGCTGAAGGAGTGAGCTTTTAAAATTGCAATAAAATTTCAAAATATTTGCCAAATGCTTAATTTTTATCATACTTTTTCTATTTGTAATTGAATAATGTTTCTGAAAATGTCAAAGTTATTTTTCTCGGAAATAGATTCAGGATGTCTCCAAAAAGATCCGAAATTCAAAATTAAATAATTTGTTAAATATAATAGATATAAGGAATGAAATAAATTACCGACTTTAGCTAATATACATTTATAACTAAGTTCACGTTTCTTTCAGCAGAAAATTATTACATTAAATTGAAAATGAAAATACAATTTCTAGCATATTCTGATTTAACGTATTTTTTAACCAATTCAACTTAACTTGATATTAATTTTATGTTCAACATAAAATAAAATTCTGTCATTATATTGACATATTTCGACTAGCGCAAATGTGCAGAATCTTATGGTTAATATGCTCTTGTGGTTAATCTTCCGTAAAGTCTATAGCCAAATGGTGTATTTCAGCAAATGCGATTTGATACAAGGATGTTTATTAAAACCTTCAATGGCAATCCACGTTCAATTTAATAGACATTTTATCCATATGATGTCAACAAAATCCGTAGTGAAAGAAATAGGACTTTGTAGCAATTAATTGTATATTTATAATGTATCTCAAAAATTTTGTATACAGTAATTTAAAAAATAGTTCAAACTTTAGTCAATAGATAGCGCTACAGTGTCTCAATCTCTAAGGATCCTCAATCTAACTTCAAAACGAATAAATATATTTTTTTCAGTTTCATCAGCTAGGGATACTTCAGGGCTAGAATTGAATGAACTTTGATTCAGCTTTATTTGTTTTTTTCAGTATTCTTACATTGTAAGACAGAGCAACCATTAATTAATGTAAATGTTGTATTTTCTTGGGTGTTACTTTAAATTCGACAAACATTGTTGAAATAATTACTTTTAAATATTAATGCTCTTTAGAAATAATTATCAGACGTCCAAAATATACTGGAGAATATATGGAATGTATGTTTTTCGAAAAATATATATTTTCAAATTAATTTCGAAAAAAAAAAAGAAGTGTAATCTATAAATATTTTAACAAAAATCGATTTCTAGAAGCTTCAAATATGGGAATCCAAAATTAAAGCTCATTCCCCTATGTAGTTTTTAAGTTATGCTTGAAGCACTATACCCGCATTGTTGCATCTTTTTTTGGAATGATTATTAATTAATTTACCATTAGGAGTTTCAAACTTTAAGCCTGCTGAATTCTGAAACTACATGGCCGAAAAACTTCCCGTTTGGTATCCTAAGGTATAAAATTTATTGAAGAAATCAAATATAATGACAAAATTAGATGTTAGTATTGAAAATTTTAAAGAATGGTACAATTTCTATGTGTGTACGACCTCCTAAGCAAAATTAAAGTACAGCATTAATTGGTAAACGCTATTACTAATCGATTGGTACCAGTCACATAACTATGTTTTGCGACAGAGTTAGTATGGTTTGTCCCCCCTCCCCCCCCCCTCTCTCTCTCTCTTTTTATGATTGCACATAAATAATAAATATGTTCCATTATATATGTTTTAGAGAAATGAAAATGAAGTGGCAACAGTAAAAATAAAATAAAAGCAATTCACTTCCTGCTTTTTTACTTCATATCTTCACCGAAACTTTCTGAAAACCATGATTCATTCCTCGGAATAAATTTTGACAAAATTGGGATATTATTATTCAAACCGAAGCTCTGTTTTAAAATATCTAATGCACGTTAATCAGCTGAAACCTGACAACACCAATGAAATCATGTCGGCATTAATATAATAGGATAGTCATTAAGGCTCAGACTCTTTGTCGAGCCACCAAAAAGTTCCGCCACTAGGAAGGAAAAGCCGAAGCCAAATTCTCGTAATTAGCCCCCCTCCATGTCTTTTTCCAGCGTATTTACGACCGCAGTAACACAAGTTCATAAATATCCAAATCGTTTCTTGGTTTGTTCTTGCTATACCGCTCATTATAGCAGCCATTTTTAGTGGATGCCATGACAATGTAGGTACGTGTTCATAACTCGTATATCAGTGCTTACCCCCTAACCGCTTACTTCATTTGACTTCGTAGGATGCTTTCAATTTGAAATGGCTTTCTTAGAATTCATATCTTATTGGCATCAAAACATCAGAACATGACTAGCTGATTATTATTTTTTATCTATTTTTTCCCAAGCAATAAAGTGGTTCAACCATGAAATCGAATTCAGTAGTTTATGTAGAGAAAACTTTCAGGATGAGAAAACACTTTTGGTGGACATTTTTAATTGATATGTGTTCTTCAATTTATTTTAGAAGTTTATAAATGCACTTGAAATAGGTGAGAATCGTTTGATGTTAATTTGAATTGTAAAATAACCTTGCACAAAAAAAAATTAATAAATTATGTTATTGTTTTGAAGAAGTTTAAATAAAAAGTATATTTAAGATATTGAAGGTGTTCTCGAATTTTGGTTTACTGTAATCTGATGCTATTTTGAACTGCTTTTCAGAACTTGTTAATCAAACTTCGTGTAAGGCATAACGGAATTTGTAAAATGACTGTTGAAAACGATGTTCGTGTATTTTAAGACAATGTGAAAACAGTTCGAAGAAAATAACCAATATGCTTTTAAGTTTTCTACAGTTGTGCAAAGTATACCATAGGAGCGGGTTACTTTACATCATGTTATATATTATTTTAAAACAGGACAATAACTTGTAGTAATGTCGTATCACATTACTTGTAATTTTTTTTTTTTTTTTTTTGTTAAACGGGATACCGAAAGAAAGCAGATTTTTTAGTTTTTAAAATGAGAAAATAGTGATAATTCATAAAAGTTCAGCTCATGGTATTTAACAAGCAGAATAGCAACTAACACGAAGAAAATTTGGTATTATTGTTAAAATACAAAAGGAATAAGCTCGATTATTGATACGGAAATGTGTTCATTTTTATCCACGAGCCAGTTCCATTTTTCAAAGGTTTCATTATGGCACTTTCTGTATCTCTACCTTCATCAAAACTTTAAGTGACACCCACAAAACACCCATCACCTTCAGAATTTGAAAAAAAAAATATTTTAATATTAATACATTTTTGCCTTTTGCAATATAACATACAAATTTTTCCGTTTGAATTTAGCAATAAGATAAATTATTAAATGAACATTTACATAACTGAAAAGTAAGATTACAATATCGAAAAGTTATAGTGTTAATTAAATTTTAGAAATATTAAAGAGAACTTTTAAAAACATAAATAAAATTTAGCAAAAACATTCATTAAGATCTTATAAACAAAATTACCAAAGTAAAATATGTTTCTTACACTGTTGTTACTAATGTACATTATACCGAAAGCCTTCGGTGAGCCGCATAGAACGTTTCCCATGCGGAAAATATGTATTAAATTCTTGTGATCTCCTTGCAAAATTTTAATTGAACATATGAACACACAACACACGCGCGCATATTGTAGGTATCATTTCAAGTAAACTTTATTCCCTATTGAAGTCCATAGTTTAACCATCTCTCTATTCAGAAACCTTGGGAAAAAAAACAGGGATACTCAATGCACCACAATTTTTTGGTTTTATTTTATCTTAAAGTGGATCATTTTATTCTATGAAGGCAATCTACATCTTTTAATTATCTGTTTTATCCTAAATTAAAACTTACAAGAGACTATTTTGTATTACATTCTAATATACATAATTACATGCGAATGCGTGTTCTAAGTACGTTTAGGATTAATCATTAAAAATGCACACATTTTAAAATGAACAAATTATTCAAGGTTGTCTTGTATGACGTTTACATTTCATGGAACGATTATGTACGTGTCAATACAATAGAAACTTGTTATTTCAAAGTTCCTTTTCTTTCAATTGTTTATTATATGTTGTCGATACCTATTCTGTGATTTCTGATAACTCATTTTTGAATGTTTTTTTAAGTTTCTAAAAATCTCATAATTAACAACGTTTATATTTTATTTTTCATGCTTCTCTCCTTTTCGTAATATAAATTCTCTACCTTAGTTTATTATTATTATAATCTTTATGTTTGGAGAAAATCTATATTTTAAATGCTCTCTTTTTAATTTAAGGAACATTTTTTTAAATTCAAGTAGTGTAATGAAAAAAAATTATTTAACAAAATAAAACGACAGAACCAGAAATAATTTTAAATAAAACAGTCTTTCAGGAATAATATACAACCTCTTGATAAGTTTGTGTTTTGATTATATATTCACATACATTCGTAATTACAACAGTATTTGAAACAGATTAAAAAGAAAAGCACATAGAATTAATAGTTCTATCAATAAATATTGAACAATAATGTAAATTTTCTGCTGAGTAATATTTGTTTTATAATTAGATTAAATTGATTGCACAACAGTTTTTACTACTCTTACATTA
This sequence comes from Maratus michaelseni, assembly GCA_963931845.1. Classification (NCBI taxonomy): domain Eukaryota; kingdom Metazoa; phylum Arthropoda; class Arachnida; order Araneae; family Salticidae; genus Maratus; species Maratus michaelseni. The sequence goes on from OZ007599.1 coordinate 225,064,925, forward strand.
CTGTATTTTCTTTTTATATATATTAGAAAGCTTTAAGCCATTTGATCAAAGTGATTTTTAGATATCTGTGCTTTTATACATCTGATAATTGCAAAATAAAACCACTAGAGTAAAAATAATTTTAAATTACTTAACCTTTAGGAAATAATACAACTCTGCTTCATTTTTGTGCTTTAATTCTATACTCACATCTTTACGTATTACAGCAGTATATGAAAGAAATTTAAAGCAAAATACACAAAATTAATAGTTCTCTCACTAAAAATATTGAACATTATGTACATTTTTTCTGCGTAATATTCACTTATTATTAGATTCGATTGGTTTCATCTCAGTTTTTATTGCTCTTACATTCCTCGAAATATTTGAAATTAGAAGGCTTTAACCCATTCGATCGAAATATTTTTTGGATATTTGTGCTTTTTCACAGCTGGAAATAGCTCTTCATGTCTGGTAAATATAACGCAGCAGATCGTTGAGCTAGGCGTTTTTCTCTCTTTTTTCACATCACTCTAATCGATATCTCTAGTAAAAGTCAGCCCAAAGAAACAAAGCGCAAAAAAGTGGCTGGACAGTTTTCCTCTACGATGCCATTACCTCCTTTTCCAAATAGAGAATTATTTTATCACAGCGTAATTTATTTGAGTGAATATGACTCTTACAGTCTTAGATTACGTAGAATTTGTAAGCATATAATTTAGAAATATGAAGATGTGAATATTATTCTTCTAGTCTTATACAACATAGAATTTGTAAAGATATAATTTAGAAATATGAAAATTATTCTTATAGTCTTAGATCACATACACTGTGAAAAAAATTGTAATTGCATGGGCATTTTCCGTGAATTGGCGCCGTAATTTTACGGGAAATGCCAATTTTTCAAGCTAAATGGTAAAATTCCGTAAATTTTATGTTTTTATGGGCAAATCTCTAAGGGCAAAGCTCGTTTATCTAGAGTCAGAAGTCGTTTTTTATGGACTTTGCCTGGAATCTTTGCTGCAGTAATTTTACTGTAGCAATATTTTTTACAGTGAGAATCTGTAAATAATATAATTTAGAAATATGCAGATGTGAATATTCTACTTATAGTCGTAAGTTACGTAGAATCTGTAATTATATAATTTTAAATATGAAGATATGAATATTATTCGTAGCTTTGATTACGTAGATTTTGAAATTATATAATTTCGAAATATGAAGATGTGAATAATATTCTTATAGTCTCAGATTAGGTAGAGTCTGTAATTATATACTTTAGCAATATGAAGATGTGCGTGTGATACTTTTATGATTTCAGGTTACCTTTCTAGTAGCAAAACATTATTGGGCCCAACATTTGGTATACTTAATTTCTGCCAATATTGCAATAATATTAACATGAGATATTTTGCCAATTCTGTGCCAATATTTCCAATCTAAAGCCAATATTTCTGCAGTATTGGCATTTTATTGCAAATACTCCCAATGTAAAACTATATTTCTATAATAGTGGTACTTCACTATAAATAGTTACCATGTAAAGCCAATATTTCGCATAATAGTGACATTTCAATATGAACTTTTTCCATGTACAGCCAATTTTAAACCAAATGGTGGTATTTAATTGTAAGTATATTTCCGATGACTGAAATATTAACGCAAATATTGGGCCCGATAATATTATACCAATATAGGTTTGCTGCTAGGGAGTATTAAATTATGTAATTTGGAAATATGGACTGTGCATACATTTTATTTTCGCCTTTTTAAAGCTATATATAATTTATTAATATAATGTCTTAAAAACATGAAGATTCACACTTTTATCACATTAAATAAAGTACTAATAAAAAATCATTCAAACAATTTTGTGTAGTTTTTTCAATATTTGAAATTTAATAGTAATATATTTTTTAATCTTTAAACAATGTGTGATCAGAACTCAGTAAGCAAAACAAGTGTTTTTATATACTTTTATTAGACAGAAATAGGTAAATAACAGTAATATTTCAGAAATTTGAAATGATATATTGTTAGTGTTAGATTTTCTCTATGGTTATTTTATTAGAATTATAACAACACATAGTTTATATATAATACAGAAAAAGTAATACTCATGTATTACGCTATACATTTGTTTCACTCAAACTTCTTTGAAATGTTAATGGAAAATTGGTTATTGTAATTAACATTGCAGCTATTTCTGCTGTAATTAATTTTTATAACAGCTAATTTCTATTTTAAGATTATTTCTATTGTAATAAGCTTTAAAGAGATATTATGCGACTGTGAAGACAACAATAAATAGTGTTTTTTTTTTCAATTACTGTAAATGGCAGCTATATTCCGGGGAATGCATTACTCCATTTTTTGACTATTTAAGCTAAACTTAAACTTTTAAACTCCTCAAATATCCTGAGAGAAAAAAAAAAGAAAAAATTATACTTCTTTAAAAAAAAAAAAAAAAATATTAAAATTTTCCCAATTTAAGCAATATTAACTGCAATGCTTGGAATAGCTTATTAGAATTTTTTTCAATGTCTTCTTCTAAAAAAAAGAAAATACACTGTTGCATTTTACATTCTGGTGAATATATATATGTTGATGTATACACATTCTTATGGCCAGCTGAACACTGATCATTTGACTGGAAAGTAAGTTTAGTGTGAAAAAAAATCTTTCAAGAAAATGTGTCCGGAATGACATAAAACTATCTGTTTGTAATTGGACACCATATTTCTCTCTCTCACACTTCTGTTCATATTTTTTCCTTTATTAACACTTTGCCGTCCGGCGACACCACAGTGGTGTCGTACGTAAAGTAACTTAATTTTAATCCTTAAATGTTACATTGGGCACTAGAATTTTGGAATGAAAAGTTCTCTTTTATCAAGTACATAAAGAAAAGATTTTACTTATTTTCGAATAAATTTGTTTCTAAATTCTGGTGTCAATCAATCATTTCAACATATTACAAATAGAAGTATTTTTACGACACATGCGGACGGCAAAGTGTTAAACAGCATGCGTAAAATCGTATATATGTCGTTAGCTAATTGAGAAATCTGTGGATCCTTCTAAGAGCGTCTTCCAAAGAGCCTAGGCTGTTTGCAAAGAGCTATTAGTAATTGGAGGATCATCACCATTTTCTCAATCAGCCTGATATTTTTTAGGCTAATTGCAAACAGCCTATGCAGTTTTAGTTTAATTGGAATATGACTATTTGCTTCTCAAGCAGCGTGGTATTTTTAGGCTCATTGCAAAGAGCATGTACAGTGTTAGCCTAATTGAAATATAAACACACGTTTCTCAATCAGCCTGTTTTTAGACTTATTGAAATGACTAGATTAATTTTAACACAATTATTCAAATTGGTAAAGAAATCATACGAGTTGTAATTTTCCAACTGGACGAAAAATGTCCAGGATTCGAACCTGGGATCTCTAGGCTGAAGCTGCCACGCTCTACCAACTGAGCTATCCCGGTCGAATCTGGAGGGCATAATTCATCCAGTTAACTGGAGTTCCATTACCTGCGATTTATTCTGTTGAGCTGATTAAAATATCAGACCAGATGGTTAACTGGATGAATTATGCCCTCCAGATTCGACCGGGATAGCTCAGTTGGTAGAGCGTGTCAGCTTCAGCCTAGAGATCCCAGGTTCGAATCCTGGCCCGGACATTTTTCGTACAGTTGGAAAATTACAACTCGTATTATTGAAATGAACCTATGCAATTTTTTGGCTAATTAGAAAATCATAAGCAGTTTGTCCAACCATCCAGGCTTATTGGAATAAGTCCAAAGTAGTGAATGATTATGCATAATTTTAGCATAAAGTGCATAATTTTAGCATTACTATATAATAATTAAATGCTAAGAAAATTGTTTACTAAGAATTTTTCTTCAGAGAATCTTCACTCCCTGAACTCTTCGTTAAAGACGCTTTAAATTGTGTTCTTCTTTTGATGTTCACAAGTTTCATAACAGATACCCTGTAAATATCATATACATTTATGTAAATATGGTTTTGTTTTTCAAAAATATTCGTCAGCAAATAACCTGTGATTTTTATGGCAAATAGGAATAACCAGATGTGTTAAAATACGCATCTCATGTTGAAGTAATTTATACATTCATGTTGCGATTGATGTGTTTAAAAGGCAATAAACTAAATTTTATACGCATTTTTACACTCGCAAATGCTCAGTTTGTGTTATTTTACGAGTCTTAAATCTAGGAACCAGTAATTGCAATCTGCTTCAAGCTGATTTTTCTGAACATCTGCTCTACGATTTTTTATTGTTTTGCGCACTTTTATTGCGACCTTAATATTTTGCAGCGTTCAATAGAATAATTGATTCTTGTAAATATGATGAACCAAAACCATGGGGACCAGCAAAACGAAATTCAGGAATGAGCAAGATTTTGAAACGCAATTTTGGATAAAATATCTAAACCAATAAATTTTCGTGAGGACACCCTGTACAAGAAATTTTTTACAATCATAGCAAATTTTTCATCATAAAAATCAATACAGAAATGTAGCACATATGAAATGTTAAATTTTCAAAAGTAAGCTTGTACTGGATTTTTACAAATGGGGGAATTGAAAGAGCTAAGTCTGTTTTTAGTTAGGCGGGATGGATCAGCGCCCCCCCCCCCCCCCCACCCCTTAAGAAAAAAAAATATTATTTCCTGTTTAAGATAAATTTTAAACATTATGTACATAAAAAAGCAGAGCTAAAAATTACTCACGAGGGGAGGGGGGGGGGGTGGTTCAGAGTAAAACGCCCCTCTAACGAAAAATTCTTAAGGTTTTATTATTATTATTATTATTATTATTATTATTTTATTATTTATTTATTTCAGTCTTAAGTTATTTTAAGTCATCCGAGAAAAGAATTTTATTATATTTTTCAAAGTCATAGCAGAGAAAGAAAATTTAGTTAATTATTTTTCAAAATCCAGGATAGAGAATACATTCTCCTGTCACCTAACCCTTAGTTATTTCTTTAAAAAAATTTGCATGTAACGTTAATTTTAAACGGCAAAGTATAGTTCCGGAAAAATTAATAATAATAATATAATAATAATAATAATAAAATAAAGAAAATAAAGAAAATAAACAAACAAATTAAACAAGTCGAAAAATGTATTTTTATGGTTTATCTTCTTTATGCACGTATAGTAATTTTTAAACCAGCAAATATTTTTTAAATAAAATTTTACAATGATTATATAAATTTAACATTTTATAAATCTCCCATATATGTATGCATCTTAGTTTCTAAGGCTATTAATAACACCTTTTGCGATGTAGCTTTTATTTCAGTTTGTAACCCAAACCATCATGACTGAATTGGACAAATTCTTAATTAAAGTGGAAAGAGATGAATATTGTTGGAGGTGTAGAACTAATTTATTGAAACAATTTTTTATTATCCATATTGAATTTAACCGTAAAAAATATTATCTACAAAACATGAGAACAACTATGCAGTTTTTATCATATTAATTATGCAAGATTTCAAATTTTTAGCGTTATGCTCCACTCATGAGATATCATTTTGTATTTTACATTAGTACGTTAAAGCATATTTCTAGTTCCACTGTTTATTTTATAAAGAAAAGTAGGCATCTCATAAAGAATTCTTGAATTTTAAAATTTATTTTAAAATTTGTTAACAATATATAGTAAATATAAAAGTGACTAACTATGCACAGACATTAACTAACATAATAAATACCAGCGGGGAAAGCCGAGCTTTGCTCGGTTCCTATTGAGAATTTCTAGAAAATTCCTTCAGATTCTGAAAGGCAATTTTTTTGCCAAGTCGCAAATTTGGCGAAATTCTTCCATTTGGCGCCAAGCATGTGTTTTGGCTTTGGTAATCTTGAAAGTCGATTTTACCGCCAAATCTTGCCAATATTTCACCAAGTATCGCCATATTTGACGAAATGTTGCCACCTTTGGAACTTTGTCTACTGCCACCTGTTCAATAACTTAATAACTGTTTCAACCTTCATTCCCATTGAAATGCATTGACCGGTAGTGACTCCACGATGATCCAAACCATTAATCGATTTTTCTCGAACATGTAACCTAGCTCGATGGTCTTCTCGTACCCCAAAACAGTATGATAAAATATTTGGTCAAAATTGTTACAGCAATATTTTAGATAAAATGTGCATACACACACACACACACACACACACACACACACACACACACACAAGATGCGCATCTTTCCGTTTTTAGTGCTGGATAACGTTACAAATTTACAAAATTCAAAAAATAATAATTTGGTACTTATCTCTCGAAAATAATTGGATTTTGTTTGTTTTATTTGTAATACGCTGTAGAAAATATTTCTAAATATAATTTATAAGACCCAGGGACCGTATAAAATCTTACAAAACTTTTACAAGAATAACTTATGTTGACGTAAATGGCTTCTAAGATGATGAAGAACATTTGAAACATTTTTACAAACGGAAATATTAAACGGTTTAAATTGGACAACAATAAGAAGGAGACATCCTTATATAAATTACTTTTACTGTTATATTTAAAATTATTTGAGTATAACAAAGCAGATCTTAAAGCTGTTCTCCAATCCGATCTGTCAACTTTCTGATACATTCAGGAAATCATTTTCACTCACAAATGCATAAAATTAAACAGGTCATTTAGATTCCAAGAAATCGAATAACCTTTCTATTTTTTCTCTAAAAACAAAGGATGTTTCAAGAAATCATGTCAAATGTGGCATTATAAGTGATTTTTAGAACATGACTGCCACGAATGATTGTTACCGGAGAGCAATCGGAAATTGTAACGCATTTAGAGAAAAGTGAAAATGTAATTTGATTTGTGGCACTTATATAGTAATGCCTTCAAATTTCACGTATGTAACATAAAATTGACTTCGTGAATGGATAAGAAAGATTCGATTTGTTGAGCTAGAAATATATATATATATATATATATATATATATATATATATATGAGAACAACATTAATCTTATTGAGTTGAAGGTCGAGTAATGTCCTTAATATTCATAAAGCAAGCTATGCAGAAAAAATATGTAATTTTCCCCGTTAAAAAAATATTTCGTTGCCACTAGTCTTAAATGTCTCAACTCATCTGAAAAATATTAATTTTTAAAATTAAATTTATTAAAATTAATTTTAAAAATATAATTTTTTTTTTCATTGAAATGGAAAATCGTGTAACTCAGAAGATGTAACATGTTCAAGCTTCGTGACTTCTTGTAGTTGCATTAATTTCTAATGCAATATTGGCATTAGATACAAATTGTTTACCCTTTAATATTTCTATATACAATCTGAAACATGTCGAATAAAACTTTGACAAATGTAATAATTTTCTTCTTTTAGAAATAAATAAACTTGATGTTGAATAAAAACTCTTTTATGTATAAAGTACACCCTATAGGGTGTCTGTCCCAGTAAGTTGATCAATTTACATTATATCTTACCCAATACAGTTTTGTACATATTTTGTTATTGCTTGCTTCGTAGTAGTTATACAGAATTTGAGATGTATGATGAACTACTAAACCACAATTTATCTTCTACTATCAGTCGGTGATCAACGAGAAACGAAATTTCTTTTCTATATTTAAAATAAAATCAGACGTTAATAGCATTTTGTAAGCTTATGTGATATACACAGTCTTATTCTGAAAAAAGAAAAATTGTGAAGAAAATCATTAATTGAATATAATTTTTTGGTTAGCAGCGATCTGGAAACCGAAAATATGGTTACTTGATCAACTATTGATTACTCTATGTAATTAAATCTAATTGAAGCACTTAAAATTTTTAGAAATTCATATTTTGTATGTATATATTTGCACCTTAAACTAATACAAATATTACCTTCTACATGATATTTTAAGGCATGACCGTACTCAAATTAAAATAAATGGAATGGGACAGTTTATGGAATAATATTAGACTGACTATTAGACATACAATGAAGTTAAGTAACATGGCTGTATTGTTGTGAGGAGAAATTATTACGTCTTTTTCTAGACAAAAAATCAGACATGCCTCTGGCTATTATCGAAACCAAAGGGCTGTGACAAAGGAATGTTGTTTACATAGTATAGATGAAGTCTGGAGAAGGATTTATGAAACCTCAGTTATTAACTAAATTGTCTTACGGTCACTTATTTTTGTTACATTGTATAACGTCATGTAATTATGTATAAGAAAATGATCACGTTTTTCTATGCTGTGTATAAAATTCCCCAAAACGACATTAATAGGCGCATGGTACGATTAATAGTAACATATTAAAAATCAAGTTAATTAGCAATAGATATATATCTATACTAGTAAAAGAAATTTTCATTCTCTGTGTCTGTGGGTGTGTCTGTCTGCGATGGCTAGCGAAATATACCGCACCTATAAGTCTGAAAATTTGAATGCGTACAGTCCAATTCAGGTTCTGATGCACTCGAGGCTCAGATTTTTAATTTTTTGATAATTAGTATATATTAATTAAAAACTCCTCAAAAAAGCAATACATTTATTCAAAAATTGGCAGACGCGCGTGCACATGCCCATTTATACTTCTTATTGGAAGTAGTGTATTCGAAATTATGCCAAATAGAAGATTTTTCCTGAAACAATACAAATGGCTCTATAGGTACAAAAACACCATTATAAGTTGTTGTACCTAGAGCTATTCCTTAAAATTTCTAATCTACAGTAATAAATGAAGGGGTTAGAATGACAGTGGAGTATGTCAATATTTACATAAATTAATATACGTTCAGTAAAAATGTGGTTATCTAGATTTTTCAAATTTTTGACTTACTCCACTGTCATTCTAACCCCCTCAAATAAGAATAAATAACAGTATAATGAATAAGAAACATATATTAAAATTTTATGAAACAGACAATCATCATCAAGTAAGACATGAGTGTAAAATCCACTGTTTTAAAATATGTTTAAGATTACTTTTTTATATAATGTGGAAAAATAAAATCTAACAAATTAACATAACACTAACCACCATATAGAAAACTATTTAAACTTCAAAAATTTTTTAAATTCTTGCATGTAAATTTTATACATAAAATAAAGATATTTTTTTACACGAGGTATACATCACTGTTACAATTTGAAAAGTTTGTTCCAAAAATAAACTGTGCAGGCACTAATGTCCTGGATCCTCCAACAATCTTTTTGTTTATGCAATTTCTAAAGGATTTTTAACTACTTCATAAAGATTAAAGATCAGAAATATTAGAGTTTTATAATAACCTAAATTTTCTGATACAGATGATTATATATAATCAAATTAAAATATTTAGCTAAATTCAATTATCAGCATCCAATTTAGAAACTAAATGCATAAATTAAACTTAAATATGTTAGGAAAATGTTATATCAGCAAAGGATGTTTTCTCACTCATTATTATTGAGAATTTTGAAATAAAATAAAAAAGAGGAACCAAACAATTGTATTTTATCCAGGGTAATGGACCTAGGTACAAGGCAATTATGTAGCCCTTACACTGTTAAAAATTTGCAGCAACTGCCCAGTCATTCGACTGTTTTTATAGAAAATGGTTACATAACCGTAATTTAACTCTATTCTGACTATAATATGGGCAATATTAAGGTCCAAATAAAGTTAAATCACTGTTATGTAACCGTTTTCTATAAAGACGGACAAATGACTGGACAATTTGCAGCAAATTTTTAACAGTGTAGCTACATCGCCGGGTGATTTCATACAAAATGGGATCATATACAAATTTCACGTGGATAGGATATCGATTCAATATTGCATTAACGCTTAAGAAAACAATAAAAAATATATGTTGCAGTTAAAAGAAAAACATTTTATTTTATTTTATAAAATAATAAAATAATTTAGCTTCAAAATTTTTTACTTTGCAGTACATTTTTTTACACATGAAATTTTTCACAACTTCTTTCTTCTGGAATTCAATATGGCTACACTAACACCAGGTGTTGCTGTCACTCACCCAGCTTAATAATAAAACTTGATCCAAGTATAATTTAAATGAATGACAATGATCCTAGGTACATGATGGCCCATATGTACACAGGTCTTCTATATGGTTTGTCATGTTAACCATGCTGCTTTTTGGGCTTAGCTAAATTAGTGACTTGTAAACACAGAATATATGGAATTAAGGTGACAATTCTTTGTTTTTTTTACAAATTTAATAGGTGATAAAATCAATTTCAATATAAAATTCAATATTCACTTTTCATCTGTAAAAATGAAACTTTTCTACATACGCTTGTTTAAAATATTGCAACTGCATAATTTGTAACATGTAAAAATGGGTTTATAGTTACTCCATCTTGTGTAGAAAATAAAATAAATACTAATACTATTTAGTTAAAAAAAAAATAGTGCAGTCCCATTCTTCCTGCCGTTCCACTCACATCACATCTCCCCCATTAATTTCACACAACTTATTTATGCCGTTCAATTCCATTACTTTCGTTCATTGCCGTTCATTCCATTCCGTTATCATGTAAAAAAAAAATTATTAAAAATTATTATTAAAATTATTAAAATTATTAAAAATTATTAAAATTATTAAAATTATTAAAAATTATTAAAATTATTAAATTATTATTAAAATTATTAAAATTATCATGTAAAAAAAAATTCATTGCCGTTCATTCCATTCCGTTATCATGTAAAAAAAAAATTATAAGAATGATTTACGGATTTTTTCCTTTACGTTTGCTATAAGACCTTTCTTCGTGACTAATTTTAAGGTTCTAGGTCAACCGGAAGTACCCTGTAAATCTTAGTCTAAAAAATTAAAGGGCACTTCTTGTTGACCTAGAACTTTGAAGTTTGGCACGAAGGAAGGTCTTATAGTACTGAAGTATAGTATGCTTCTGAAACTTAATTATGCGTTATCAGTTCCATTACTCATGCTTCAAAAAACTGAAATATGCAGAGTGTCCCAAAAATATTGAAAAGCACTTTAATTTTTTACCTGTTGGAGATACGTGGCCAATGTAAATTGCAAAATCAGGTACAAGTGCGAGTAACACTCGCACCCTGAGTTTCCACACCGTTATGTCATATTACCGTAAAGCTTAGTGAGACCTAATTTCTTGACAAGCATACAAAATATTCCGTTTACAATACGTTAATTCGGCGTTAATCTCTATTATGAAAATTCATTAAATTATCAAGTAATAAATCGACTTAAATTTATAAATTAATGTTTTTCGGATTTTTTCCTTTATATGTGCTAAAGACCTTCCTTCCTGAAAAATTTCAAGGTTTTGTGTCAACCGGAAATACTCTATATTTTTTACTCTCAAAACATAGGGTACTTCCGGTTGACCTAGAATCTTAAAATATGACACGAAGGAAGGTCTTATGACACATGTAAAGAAAAAAAATCCGAAAATCATTAATTTATAAATCTGTGTCGATTTATTACGTGACAAACTTATGAATTTCAATAATCGGGAATAGCGATCATGTAAAAAAAATTATAAGAATAATTTACGGATTTTTCCCTTTACGTTTGCTATAAGACCTTTCTTCGTGACTAATTTTAAGGTTCTAGGTCAACCGGAAGTACCCTATAAATCTTAGTCTAAAAAATTAAAGGGTACTTCTTGTTGACCTAGAACTTTGAAGTTTGGCACGAAGAAAGGTCTTATAGTATACATGTAAAGAAAAAATCCGAAAATCATTAGTTTATAATAGTATGTATATATATATATATATATATATATATATATATATATATATATATATATAAGTATTCCCGATTATCGAATGAGTTTGTCACGTAATAAATCTACATGGATTTATAAATTAATTATTTTCGGACTTTTTTCTATACACGTGCTATAAAACCTCCTTTATGCCAAATTTCAAGGTACTATGTCAACCGGAAGTACCCTATATTTTTTAGAGTAAAAATTATAGGGTACTTCCGATTGATCCAGAACCTTGAAATTTGTTACGAAGGGAAGTCTTATATCACATGTAAAGAGAAAAATCTGAAAACCATTAATTTATAATTCTATGTCGATTTATTACTTTAGTTTCCATAATCGGGATTTTCCAAAGTGAGACAAAGGGTTCCGTTTTATTTCCTTTTCAGGTATGGAACGCTAAAAATATTCAAAATAAGGCAGGAAATTAGATTACGTTGATGAAATAGTGCTCATATTAATTTTTAAAAAGTTATATTTTTATATTTTTATATGGCCCCCAAAAATAGAAAATTCGTTTTAGTGACGGAAAGCTTTGGAATTTCATAAAATTCAAAGTATCACAATTCAGTGAATTATGGTTGCAGAATAACAGATTTTTTTATTGTTGTATTTGCCAGAGCATGGAGGATTTTTTTCTAAATGTAACTTACAGTACCCAAGGACTGTATAAAATTTTAAAATGTGTAACTTTTTGAAAATTAATGGCAGGACTATTTCATCAAAATAATCTTAATTCTTACCATATTTTGAACGATTTTCCAATTTACACTGCCTACGTATTTCCAATAGGTAAAAAATTAATGCGCGTTTCTATCTTTTTGGGACACCCGGTATACTAAACATGTTTTAGTTCTCACTGTATATTCATCATATAATTATTATCATTAATAAAACGAACAAAAATAAAACGGAATCACACTAAAAGTTTCTATTTGATAAAATAATGTGCATTTTCAAAAATCGACAAAGATAAACGCGGTTTCCTGGAACAGGGAACAGGGATGATCAGTCTGAACTCATTTCTTTTTTTAACTAAAAAGCCTAAAAGATCTGGCATTTTTTTAAATTAAAAACCTATGTCATGCTTATCCATAGCAAGTCTCACAAATGTATGAAAAAAAATCTCACATATTTCTTGAATTCTTACTTACCTGGCAGTTTTTTTTTTTATTAAGAACTTATGCTTACGCTTATCCATATATCATGTCTTATAAATGCATGAACCAAAAATCAGCACATAATTCTTGAATTCTTACTTACCTGGCCTCTTTTTTTTTTTTTTTCAGCTACTAGTTATATTTTAGCTGCATTTTTCCACATTAAGCTACTAGCTTGTTTAGTTTGTGCAAAAGCCCTGAAACCAACCAACCTACAAACATATTTTCTTACAGATATGTAAATCACATAATATACATCTGAGGTAAAATACATAAATTTATACTATCTTCTACTTCAAACACTCATCTCCTCCAAACAAATTTTCTTCTTCATTTGCTTTAAAGACTTCTTGAAATCAGAGCAACAAGAATACTGTAGAAAGTTTTGAGGATTTTTTTTTTTCTCTAAACACATATACGTATACATAAACATACATGAGTGAGTTTAACTTTTATTTTAAGTGTAGTATAATAAGTGGTGTAGTCGTTGTAGGACATAAAATACGTGTAACAGATTATTGTCCAAAATTAAATTATTTTCATTTTATACTTTTATAATCAATTTTTTTTATTATTAACCCCTTCGCTCCCAGAAGAAATACTAATTATACAGAGCATATATGTACTACTGGATACACTGGGAGCGAAGTGCTCAAATGTAAAAATTAAAAATTAAAAAATTAAAATTAAACAAAAATTTTTACAAATTCGAATTATACTATAATGTGAAACTCAAACAACTTAACTAAATAATAATAATAATAATAAATTTCACCTGTTCACTACGCTAGACACAAAGTCGCTTCTATACTAATGACAGAAGTGACTCTATATATATATCTTTTTGTCAGCACTATTCGATGTAGAAAAAGCCACTGTGAAAATAAACTGTACCTATTTTGATAATTGGAATAGTTTATTTAAATCATTTAAAATGATAATAGATTCTAAAAAATACCATAAATTTATTACGAAAAAAATAATCTACAGACTTTTTGTCAATACATTTAAAAGTGCTTTGCTTCATTTTTCAGCAAATTTCGTTATTTTTTTCTGCTAATAAATATGTTTAAATGAGGCCTTTAAAAAATTTAAAGGGGCAAGAGACTTTGAAAGAATCTATAAATAATTAAAATTCTTTATTATAAATAATATATTAAATATTAAATCCTTTTCAAAAGAGCATTTGCGAAGTTATTAGTTAACTTATATTAACTAAAGTTTATTCTTTCGTATTTTTAAAAATTTAAGATATTTGCTTTTTTCAAAAAAAAAAGGTGGGGGGGGGGGGGAGGTTTCAGCGAAGTCTTTAAATGAGTTAAAGAGACAATACATAAGTGAGAGACTTTTGAATTTTTTCTAGAGGATTTTTGGGATTAAATATTAGTCTTTGTTTAACCATTTTGACATAAAGTTTGTAAACAGAAAATAAAAGTTTAAATGATTCACATAAATCAATTAAAGGGGCAATAGGTTCAGAAAGATACAATTAACCCTTTGATTACGGACTAGGACTGGCGACTATTTTTATATTCAATCGTACCACAATTTACAATAAATAAATAAATAAATAAATAAAATAAAATAAAATAAAATAATAATAATATTTTTGGTTATCTTGAAAATGTTCTTTTTATAATTGTAATGAGAGTGCAGAGTATAAGTGCAGAGATTATTTTTCAAAATATTATACGAATAGAATAAAAAAATAGTCCACTTGGGACGTCTATGTGGAGACCAGTAATCAATCGGTTAAAGGTATTCGTCAGATATTTTCAAAAGATGTTTCGCAACTAAATTTTGAACTTCTTTGTCTCATTTTTAAACAATTATTTTTCTTTTCCATTTGTAAAAAGCTATATATTTAAATAAGGAATTAAAAGAGTTAAAGCGCCAATAGATTTTGAAAGATACTACTTAATTTATTAAGAGGCACTTTTCAACAGAATTTTTGCGTGTAAAATTTATTTTTTTAATTTATTAATCTATTTAGAAGTTTATAGGGTTTTTTTTTTCGTTTTGTAAGTAAAAAAAAAAAAAAAAAAGAAAGTTTAATTAGAACTTTAAAATTAGTTAAGGAGGCGAAAACTTTTGAGAGGTTATTAAATTTATCATAAATTTTTTTAGAATAAATATTTAAGCTTTTTTTTTTTTTTTTTTTTTTTTTTTTGAAAGTTCAAAATAGATATTTTTTTGCAAATAAAAAAAATAAAAGTTTAAATGAAGAATTAATAAATGCTATAGTCTGAGACAATAGATAAAAATAGATTAAGTATTTTCTTCTGATGATTTATCCTACTCAGTTAGGTAAGAGGCTGTATCAGCTGGCAGCTTTTAAAGCAATCTCAAGCAAAAGATATGAGCGCGGATGGATGAAGTTTACTCACCTCTCTTAGTGAAGCACTCCATGTTGTGCTCGTAAAAAGTGATAATACAACACTTCGGTAATCTCTTAAATATTGCTCTTTTAAAAGGAATCGGTGTAAGGTGTGCAGAATGTTTCACATTTATTTGATAAAATCAGTTACAAAACTTTGAATAAGATATGATGAATAAAAAACAATTAAAATAGTCCTTTTTGGTATATAGACTGAGAAAGAATTTAAATTGTAAATCGAATCGGTAGAAGGCAAGTCGTTTTTCTCAGATTATCGACATGTTTTCTTTTGCATAATACAACACTTCAGCAATCTCTTAAATATTGCTCTTTTAAAAGGAATCGGTGTAAGGTCTGCAGAATGTTTCAGATTTATTTGATAAAATCAGCTACAAAACTTTGAATAAGATATGATGAATAAAACACAATTAAAATAGTCATTTCTGGTATATAGACTGGGAAAGAATTTAAATTGTAAATCAAATAAGTAGAAGGCAAGTAGTTTTTCTCAGATGACCGACATGTTTTCTTTTGCATTCCCCTCCTCCTCCCCCTACACACCCATAGGCTCACTCACAGATCTAAGTATGAGTATACATCTTAATAATGCAAATATATCTTAATTTTAATAGTGTACAATAACAGTAAATAATTAAGCAACTTTAATATTACAACGAAAAATAAACTACAGGTGTATTATTTCCACTTGATGATATTTTACTCTTTAAACCTCTATATGCTCCCGCTTTCATGAATAATTATTCCCATAAATTGTCGACCCTTTTTTTTATATACACACACTCGCATATTTATAAACTCCTTATACTTTTTAGAAGAAGCATTTTATAATTTTCATTCTCAGTACGATCCATTTTTAAATATTTATTCTTTATATTTCTTATTAAAATTGTTTTAATCTGCTATTGTCTCCGCATTATTTACGAGAATGTACTAGTTTCAAATGGATTATTCTTAAAATCTGTATAGTAAATTAATCAACATTCTATGTAGCATTCACACTCCATACCAATTGCCGTTAAATTAACAAGGCACAAAAAAAAAAAATAATAATAGTAAAAAACATAGGATATTCAGTACACATAGAGATACATTCGGGGACCCTAAGACTCCTATTATAGGAGTTCTAGGGGACCCCATATTGTTTAGTCATGCATTCACCAAATTGTAACCCCAGCTTTAAAATAAATTATTTACATTATTATTTTTTCTTTATTTGACATTCTTTAGAATATATTTTTTCCTATTTTGAAATACAAACAATTCAATTCACAAATGTTAATAATTAAAAAAAAATATGTAACAAAACAAAACAAAATTATAATAGTTTGAATCCCTTCTGATATTTTAAGTCCCATATGTAAGCTGTAACTAATAAATAATAAATGCCAATATTATGAGGGACTGAATGTGTAATGTAATCTAATAAAACACAGGATAAATACATTGGAAAATAATGTAGTAATCACGAAAAATCTAATTTTATTTATTTAATGGGGCTCAGAGGGAAGAATCTTGTACGAATTTCTTATTTTATTATTACTTATTAACTTTTATTTCTTTTTATTTTGGGAGAAGTGGGTGGGGGCAGGTGCTTTTCTCTTAGTCGGAATTTCATGTTTGTACCAATTGTTTTTTTCTTTTTCTTTACACTGGTTGCGTTTTGTTTCATACATTTATTTCTATTGTACTATTATTCTGAATACAGATTTTTCCCATGCAAGTTAATATAAATTTTAATTATCTTGTTCATACTTTCACAAATGAAGAAAATGTAGTACTGTTTTATAAACTATTATGTTTCATTTATTCATTAAAAAAATGAATTAACAAATTTAATAAAACGAATGACATGTTATATAAAAGAACAACGTTAAGGGGTGTAGCCACATTTGATTTTCCCAAGACACTCGATTTTGAAAATCAATACAGATCAATCTTTAACTTTGGCTACATTTCATTTTGAGATGAAATTTCGAAAGAAGGTATAACCTGGTATTTTTAGAATATACCTTATGCTGTGTTTTTTTCCATTAATTTAACTTAGACAGATCTGATTTAGATGAAACATATATTATTTTTTAAATATAAAATTACCCCTTGTTGACTAAATCATCTCTTGATTTTCAAAAAAAATTAAAAATTATAGATTCGTCAGGTTTTGGTGACCATATATACAGGGTGTCCCCAAAAAGTTTTCACGGGCTTTAAATGTTTACTTGCAGGTCATACAAACCTGAATTACTGTAAACTGCAAGCTTGTATTTTTAAAATTGAATGAACTACGCATATTTGAAAATTGACCACTGTGGATGCATATATCAAATTAGAAATGTAAATCTGTGAGATATTCTAAGAAAAATAATCACGGATTATACTACATAGAAATTGACATAAACAAAATCAAAAAATTCTAACTGATCAATTTTGTCTTGGGGGAGGAGGGGTCCTATAAAAACTTTAAAAGTTTAAATTTTTGAAAATGAATGAAAGGATTATTCCATTGACATAATTTTACTCCCTACCTTTTTTGAGCAATTTTGTAACTTATTTTGCTTACTTATAAACAAAATGTTAGAAAAGATATAGATTAATCTTCTTACTCCAGAATGTGCGCCTATTTATATGATTTATTTATTTTGTTAATTTAACCACAAAATTAAATTAAACGAAATTGACATGTATATTACAAAGATGTTTCTCTCTCTCTCTCTCTCTCTCTCTCTCTGTGTATGTTTGTTGGAGATGGCTAGCGAAATCTATCGCACGCAGAGGTCTACAAATTTAGTACCAGATAAAGGAAGGCAGGTCTCAATGCACCTGGCTCTGAGATTTTCGATTTTTTAATTAGATTTTTTGTTATTTTATTTTGAAGAAGGAAATTTGTTTATTTCCTCGATTTTCTAAGTTCGCCAGCGATTTTGAGCCAGTCATAAAAGTAATCTAATTCATTTTTTTTTGCCCAATATAGTAAATTATGTCCTCTTTTCAATGAAGTTTATTCGGAATTCATTCAGCGATTTTTGAATTTTTTGGAATTTCATTTTTAAAGACTTCTTTCCGCCTAAAATGAGATCAATGTTTTTTATCAACCAGTTTCTATTTGTAATTTTAGTCATCCAATCTTATATTTTATATCCCTGTATAGAGTATGCATTCGGGAATCGATTCAAAAATTCAAAAAGTATGAAAAAGTTTTTTAAAATTAATTATTGAAGGAAGTAAGGCGATTGCTTTATTTTATGAAACGAAACGAAGTTCCAGTGATCAAAAGGGCCAATTAATTCGTTTCTATGGTAATCTTTTGTCACTAAAATATCGGGATGCGGATAGGCGTATATATGTGCATATAAAACGTGGGTTATTGGTTCATATTGCATCCTTTCATTGCATGTTATTCTTTAGTTGATTCTGCACACTTAATTTTTAATAGAATTCGTTTCATAGCATTTACTTTATGCAGTAAATCATTTATAACTTCGTTGATTTGTGTGGGACGACAGTGTCATCTGAATCACATCATCAATCATCATACTTTAATAAAACTAAATTAGGTACATAATTTAAATTGTAGCATTCATGCACCTGTATTGAATAGATCTGTTTTCCATATTTGTTCTGTTAATAGATGGCAGCATTGTTCCATTCCCCTTTTTTATCAAGTTATTTAGGCTCCTGTGTTGACATGGTTTGTGTAAAAGAGACTGAATATTTGTGATTCGTTCATTTCACTTTTGATTCATCTATTTTATTCGTAAATACTTTTTTGGCAACGTTTGTAGTTTGGCGAATCATGTTGTTTTCTGGGATTATGTGAGGATGTATTACTCACTTCAAATTTTTATTCTGTTTTTTTTTTTTTTTTTTTTTCAATGCATACCCCACACACTGCAAAGAGATTTGCTGATTTATCACGTGGAAAAATAAAAAAACAGATAGCGGTGCTGCCATCTGACCCCAGAGAGTGAAGAAATATAAGAAATATACTAAAGATTAAGTTATTATTATAAAGATATAAGATTAAAGAGGATAATAATGTAGTAAACAATATAATTAATAGTAATAAATAATATTAAAAGAAAAATGTATGTAATTACTAAAAATGGAAACGATAAAAAATATAATATTAAATAATAATATAGTTTAAAAAATGAAATGAAATAAGAGATGATTATGTAATTAAAATTAATATTAAATAAGTAATAATTTAAGGGGGTAAAACTATAGCCATGCATGAGGAATTACTATGTATAATATAGATTAATAAACGATTGTAATAAATGCATAAAAACCACCTTTTTGCCTTTAATTTTTTAAAATATTTTTTTTTTTTACCTTTTTTAGCAGTTCTATCTCCGCCCTCCGTAATGGCATTTTTTATTTTATAATTTTTTGGGGAATATATATATATATATATATATATATATATATATATATATATATATATATATATATATATATATATATATATATATATATGTTGCTCTGGGGAAGCATAAATGAAATAGTAATGATTTGCGTATTCAAAACTCGAGAACTAATTGACAGATATGAATTCTTTTTCACGACTTTTTTTATTTAAAGACATGAAAAGTTTGAGATTGGTTACATAAAGCTCATTTTACGATTTTTTACAGATGGATAATATTAACTATTTTAAATTGTGTATTAATAACATCATGAATAACTTCACTGTTTTATTACTCGAGTATTAATTCACCGATTTGGATGGGTTTTTTACCAATATTTTTATTTAAAGATAAGAAGAGGAAGTAGATAGGTTACATAATGACCACAGTTCGCCCAGTGGGTGAAGATCGCCCAATTTGTGCTAGGCAGTGAGGGCTCGAATTTAAGATTCGTTTGGAAAATTTTTTGTTTATAAACCAAAAAATCGCAATGGAGCGGGCGTATCTGATTATATGCTGCCGAAAGCAGTGGCGCCTCAAACCACCACGATTCGTTTGTAAAAACCGACCAAAGCAGCGAGATATATTTAAAGTAATACCCGGCAACACCGGCGGGCATGCTATACTTATAAAATGAACAATTTTTTCCTTTAGAGATTGCTGAAATATTTATTGATCTCTAAACTATTTCATACATTTCAAAAAAATAAACTTAAATAGTTTTGTATATTTAATAGTCAAAGATTTTAAATGTTCAGTGACACCAATTTTTTTTTATTTACAATTTTAAAAAGCCGTTTATAATGAGACAGTTTGTTCGTTTTATATTAATTTTGTTTTGAATTGATATAGTTATGAAACAACACTTGATATTTCAAACTCATTTTAATATAAATAATATGTATATAAATTGAGTTTTTGTTTTAAGTAGGGAAGAAAACGACGGAATGAGACAATTTTCATAAAAGCACATTTCTTACTCAAATTTAGATACAATTGCGTGATACAATAATTTTTAGTGTTATCTAAAATTAATAAATTTTAAGGTCAAAATATTTGAAAATTTTAATTTCTAGATCATTCGAAAATTGTAAATATTTTGTCCCACTCTTCTTGCAAATGAGGGAGGAACAACATATACGTGTAGAATAGAGTTAAAATAGTAGAAATTTACATATATGAGAATATTGTACTTCCTCAGATCTAGCTTAAATGAAAAGCATGGTTTGGCTTTATTTAATAATATTTATTCTACAGAATTTACAAGTGATGTATTAATAATATTTGTTAGTTAAAAATACCCTTTTTTAAATACATACACGTAGTAGTGAATTCCAGTTTGAAATTGATTTTGACATTTGTTACAAAATAAATCTTATGAAAATTGTTCGGTAATACAAAGTGATTTAAAATTATGAAATTAAATATTCTTAGCTGTTTGAGAACACAGATAAAAGCATTTGAACATGTCCCATATCTTAATCTCTCTCTCAGTGTCCCATTACTTCCTCCATGTATTATATTTAATATATGGCTTATCAGATTAACCATGGTGCTATTACGCTATTAACTGTAAACCACAAGATATGAGGAATTAAAGTGACAATTCATCATTTTTATTTTACAAATATAATAAGTGTCAAAATCTTTTTCAAAATAGACTTCAATATTTACTATTGATCTGCAAAATGAGACTTTTTAACTACAAATGTTTTTAGTCTTGCAACTGTAAAATTTATAGCGTATATAAATTATAGTTACTCCATATTGTGTAGAAATGAAAATAAATAATAAATGATAGTTAGAGCAAAATTGGTGTTGTCCCACTTCTTTCTCATTTTCCTTTAATGTCATTTGGCATACAAAAGAACTCTGATGTTATACTTAATACTAAAAAGAAGTATTATTGTTAATCGCCATACTTAACTATCAACAATGTTTAGTAATTTTTCGTAACATTTGATACAGATTTAATGAAAAGCTAGCATAATACTTTTTTCTCATTAACATTTCCAATCTACACAGGAATTTTTTTTTTATAGGAAACTATTTTGGCAAGGGAATTATTAATGAAAATTTTAAAAAAATGCATTAGTTCAAAATTAAAGTAATTAAAAAGTCCACCGAAGCAGCCGACTTGGTGGACCGGTTGCTGCGTCTTCTTTCAAAGAGTATCCCGTCATGAATTTTGAATCATAAAAAATAAAATAAAATGATATCTTGAGATGCTCTAGCGTCTAACTTTTGTAAATAATTCGAGGCACCTAAATTTTGAAAGGGATCTAAGTTGATATTTTTTGGTTTTAAAAATATTTACTGCCTTTATTTTAAAAGTATTAAACTCATAAAATCATTTTATTTAAATTTATGTGACTACTTGCATCCCTATATTTTAGACTACTGATATTTATCGTCATTGTCTGTGAAAAATATATTTAAAAAAATAATGCATACCAGGGGGCAATCCAGGCAAAATTTGGGGCCTATTTAGAGCTCCTTCACAAAAAATCTGTTTAATAAAACATGCTCCTTCACAAAAATCCATTTAATAAAACAGGACTCTTCACAAATTTTCTCTTAATAAAATAGGACCCCTTCACAAAATTCCATTACATAAAAGCATACTCTTTATTAATAATTTTTGTTTTGTTAGGTTTTAAAATGTGTAATTTGCAAACAAAACAAGTTCACCAGAAATAAAATCTTTAGCAGAAGGACCTAAATAAGTTATTATTAATACATATTTGGTTCTAATTTGAGTAACTGGATTTCATCTTCCGTTGCAAAATGTTATTTTTCACAAAAATATAATTTCACAAAAAGGTTTTTGTTAGGTTTTAAAATGTGTAATTTGCAAACAAAACAAGTTCACCAGAAAGAAAAACTTTAGCAGAAGGACCTAAATAAGTTATTATTAATAAATATTTGGTTCTAATTTGAGTAACTGGATTTCATCTTCCGTTGCAAAATGTTATTTTTTACAAAAATACCTTTAATTTTTCACAAAATGGGCCCCAAGAAAAAAAAAACCTGCATCGACCCCCAAAGTTTAAAGAACATTGGTTTTCTCTGAAAATTTATTTATTGCGATCAATATTTAATGTATAACGCATAAGCTATTAATTTTTTATCTAATGTTGTTTGACTCCTTCCCTCTCCTTTCAACAGAAAGAAAGATAATAAAAAAAAAAGAACCTATGTTTCGAGCAAATACTTGGACAGAAGTAACGTAAAATTACAAATTTTGATAAAGGATTCTTAAATTCAGCTTACGAATTAAACTTGTCTCAATTTTTGTTCATCTAATTTAAATTTAAAATTAAACATTTTCCAATTGTTTATAATAATTTTCCCATTCATCAATAATGATAATATTGATGATGATTTTCGACAGCATTTCACAATGACTGTTGCGGTATGAAAATTAATTAAAAATTAATAAAAATTAATTATAGTAACTTATTAAAGTATAATAATAATTACTAATAATATAAATAGATACAATTATTGTATGATAATTATTAACAGCATTATTTTCATTGTGATTGGTATCTAAAATAAACATTGTTAGTAACTAATTACCAGATTACTAATTATAGAGTAAATAATAGCTAATAAAATTGATATTAGATATAAATAAACATTAATATGAACCATTAATAATAATTATTAGCATAAAAATACTATTAATTAATGCTAATCACTAGTTAATAATTTTGTATTAATTAATATGATTAATTATTGATATCAAATTCATTATTTTTAGAAATGAAGTTATTATTGTTTGTAAGTGACATTTTTTTATTTTTTTTATTTTTTTTTTTTTTTTATGAACTATAAATAATATATATTTGTGCATAAACTTTTATTACCAGTAATAATTTATTATTAATTTTTATTAAATATGATCAATATTACTCATAAATTTTCATAGATGTTTGTTGAATTTTATTTCATCTTAAATCAAACTAAATCCCAGTTTGCTCCAAGGAATTGATTGCAGTTTTTAGGTTATTTATTTCGCCATTGATAATACAAATTATACTAGTATTTTCAATAATAATTAAAAATTGTTAAAATTATGTAATAGTAAACTTATGATAATTTATAATTAATAGTAATTAAGAGAGATTTGTGTTATTTAGCTTTCTTCATCTCTAATTCAGAAAACAATATTCTTGATATGTTTTTAATTTTTAAATTATTCAGAAAAATATTTGTGATAACTATATTATAAATAATAAAATAATAATTAAAATATTTGGTAGTTAAGGAAAATTCGTTTATTTAGCCTTATTCATAAAAAAAAAAAAAAAAAAAAAAAAAAAAAGGATTATTTTAAAAAAATTTTCTTCTAAATTTTTCTTCTTAAATTATTCAGAAAATTATTTCTGATAAATATATTTAAAATTTTCTTATTATGATAAATATTAATTGATAAATATTAATTGTAGTTAAGAATAATTCGATTTATTTTGCTCTCTTCATAAAAAATAGTTAATTAAATAAGAAATAATTATTCTTTTAATAATTATCCTCTTAATAAGAAATAATTAATTCTTAATTATTATTTTTAATTCTTCGAAATTTCATTTTTTAAATTTTCAGAAATTTTTTTTTTATATTTATCTTATAAAAAATAAAAATTGACTAAAGTAATTGGAAGTAAGAAAAGTTCCTTTATTAAACCTTCATTAAAAAAAAAAAAAAAAAAAAAAATGATGATATTATTTTTTTCTTTTTTTTTTAAATCTTCTAAATTTTAATTCTTAAATTATTCAGAAAGTTATTTCTGATCATGATATTTAAAATTTTCATTTTAATGATAAACATTAATAATGAAAAATAATTATCTTAAGCGTAATTTCTATTATTATTAATTTCTATTTAATTATTATTAATTACTTATTTATATTATTTTTTATTCAATTTTTAAGCAAATATATAAATTATATGATGAAATTCCGTGATTTTGATAAACAATAAGATTAAATAAACTAAATAAAAATTATTACTTAAAAACTCTCTTTTCCATCGATTTAGCATTATTTAAATTTTCTATACAATGAATTATAACATCTAGTTTTACCAATCTATT
Source organism: Maratus michaelseni (assembly GCA_963931845.1). NCBI lineage: Eukaryota > Metazoa > Arthropoda > Arachnida > Araneae > Salticidae > Maratus > Maratus michaelseni. The sequence goes on from OZ007599.1 coordinate 225,089,745, forward strand.
ATTAAATTATTACGCCTATCGAGGTATAAAAATACTGGTTGATACTCATTGCAACATCTTATAAATATAAGGAAAAATCAAAATTAATTTTAGTGAAAAATAATTCGATTTATTTAGCCCTCTTCATTTCTAAATAAGAAATAATTATTCTTAATTATCCTTTTTTTTATTCTTCGAAGTTTTATTTCTTAAATTTTTCAGAGAACTCTTTTTGATAATTATTTAAAATTATCTTATAAATAATAAAGGAAACATTAATGATAGTTAATTTTTTTTTTATTGTTTAGTCTCCTTCATATCTAAGAAATAAATAATTATTTTTAATTCTTCTAAAAAAGAATTTCTTAAATTATTCGAAAAATAATTTTTGATAGTTATCTTTAAAATTTTCCTACTAATAATAAAGGCTAATAATTAAAATTAATTATCTTACACGAATTGTTGTTAATTATTATTTATATTTAATTATTAATAATTATTATTTATATTTAATAAATAATAATTATAATTTATATTTAATTATTATTAAGTATTATTTATTTTACTTAATTATTCAATTTCTAAAATAATTTACAAATCATATGAATAAATAAATATTCAAATGTATGACTCTATGGTTTTGATAAATAATAAAATTAAATAAACGAAATAAAAATATTTACTTAACAGCTCCTTTTTTTTTATCCATTCTAATTTTCTACATATGGAAATAATCCAAAAATCTATCAATCTATTACTAAATTATTACTCTTATCGAGGTATTAAAAAAAGATCGATACTCAGTGAAGCAACCGAATCCTTTAGTTTACGATAAAAGATAAAAAATGAATATGGAAAAATCCACAGAAGAGATGCTTATAAAATGTGTTTCAACTGTTATAACGATCCGTAATTTCGCTGAAAACCGAAATTTTAACTAAAACTTCCCTATTCTCGATATCATCTGTACAGTGGGGAATCAAGTCACTGTAATTTATACTCCAGTCTACAGTTGTCTTAGAAGTCCGTTAAACAAAACAAAACGAAAGGAGGTGGTGTGTGTAAGGGAAGAGGAAGAGGAGAGGGGGAGAACGAGTGATGGAGCGACGGAAACAAACGAAGAGGAGAGACGGAGGCCGCTAGAAGCTGAGGCCGGGAGTGCATTCTGAGCGCGGTAGCGGAAACGACAAGTCATTGGCTGGATCTTTACGTCGAACCTGTGATTGGCGTTGCGTTGTTTACGCGGGCCTAGCAGCTGACTGCATTGCCGCGATAGTACACTGACCGGCACAAAGTAGTTTTTAATATATAGAATTTTTGTTTTAACATGAAGTAAAAATGAGTTCTAACACGTTTATGGACTCTTTCCTTGGGAGCAAGTATGCCAGTGATGCTGTTTCATCAGCCGCAGCTTTGCAGGGCTACGGTCATCACCCGCAGCACAGAATGTATCCCTATGGCTCCCTATCACCCCAGTCATCTGTGGCAGTCTCAGGAACACTTTACTACACATCAAATTCCGATCTGGCTAAATCGTGCAGGTTCAACTCGACGGGGCAAAGCAATGGCATAGACATTTCTAGTACCGGCTACGCGTTTAACTTACCAAACTGCGGCGTCTCCAGTTCGACAGCTGCCGCACAGGCCATGTTGGCACCGGCACAATTTCTACCCCATCCGGCGACAGACCTGGCTTCATCCCTAAGTCCTTGTTCACAGCTGGGTTACAGACAGCTTGACCCTATTCCTGACGTCCCCCGTTATCCGTGGATGTCCATAGCGGGTAAGATATTTTAGTTTAATACTGCTACTCGCCTATTGTGGCCCTCATCGCCTTAGGCCTAATATCGAGAATATCCTACGGGGAAAGCGATCTTTAAAAACGCCGTAGAACGAACGACAGTAGACGGGAACGGGAAAATATATGTTTTTTCTCTATATTTGTTGCCTTTTTTGTTAGTTTTTTACTTACTTTACTATATATATATTTATTTTGCTAGGTGAGCACATACATGGGTCTGTCAAATTAAAAAAATCCATCAATTTATTGTCCTAGAAAGTGTTTTAACAACATAAACAAAGGTCATAAACACAATAGTTTTCGAAAATAAAAGTTTTTAATGTTTGAAAACTATTACATTTTAAATGTGACTAAAATAATGATTCATAAAATGTAATTCCCAGTGTTCAAATAATTGTTATTATAAAATGATAAGTGCTCAAATAGTAAAAACGCAGAATTAAAAACATAATTAGCAAAAATATTTTTAAAATTGTGATGCAAGGTTTGTTAGTTCGCTTGAAATTTTTTTTTTTTTTTTTTTTTTTTTTTTTTTAATAAATTTTTTATAAAGATTTCAAATGTTGAATTTCAGAGATCATTAAAAATCACAATGCTTGAATAATGAACTCAAACTACTATATAAAATTAAAAAAATATTTTTTTTTAATTAGAGATTTTTTTTTCACATTTTTGCTTTATTATAGCTACTCCATGTAGTTTTATAATCTACAGTTACTCAGTTAATAAATGAAGAGTAAAATTTTACAAATATACATAAAAAAAAATATTGTGTATAATTCAACTTACATGATAAATTCTTTAAAAAATTACATATTTGGAATGTTTTGAATGGCCAAATTCATGTGTTTTTTTATTTTAATGTTCGTATAAGACATGCAAAGCATAATTATTTGGTAAATACTGTTTTTCTAATAGGAATTATTTGTAAATAATGTATTTATATTATCGTAAGTGAATTCAGATATTTAAATTTAAAGCTTCATGCTGGGTTTCGATTAAGGAAAAAACATTTTTTTTAAAAATATATATGCCATAAATAAACATAACCTCCAGTTATAAAAAATCATTTAAGTTATTATTTCTTGAACATTTATTGACATGTTAATTGTTAAAATTTTAATTTCTTAAAGAATTAAAATGTTTGTGAATTTTCTTAGCTGCAAATATCAACAAAAATTGCTATTAAAAAAAATGTTACCTTTATTTTCTCTAGTAATATTCTTTTTGTTTAGAACTGCCAAATTTATTTAATTCAAATTTTTTATCTAATAGTATCACATATAACTTCATTAAAAGGCTAACAGAAATAAGATTCTAATTACATGTATATTTTACATGCATGTTTTTATTATTAAAAACAAAGATTTAGCATAATTAATAGTTAATTAACAAAATTAATAGTTTAATTATGCAAATTACTCATTGTAATTTTAGAAGTGTTTTATCCAGTTTAAAGAAGTTTAATTTAAAAAAAAGTGAACATCTGTATTTTCAATAACATTTTTTTTTGCAAACAAATAAATAAATAAATAAAATATATACTTATCCTTACTTATAAAATGCACTTTTGTAAATACAGATTAGGAGTTATGATTAACATTATGTTTTATCAAGGAGAAATTAATTCCTTTTAATTATTAAAAAGTTAATTTATAGCTCAATTTTACTTTTAGTTTCTAATTATTTTGTTTGTTAAGAAAACATAGAAAATAAAACATAAAAATAAAAAAAAATGTCACAGATACTTCATTTTTTTAAAATTTTGTAACAAAATATCGAAAATGAAATTGTATCGCTGCTTATCGTATTACAGTTGGACTAGGTGCTTTTTGTTGCTATGGTTAATTTATTTAAATGCTCTTAACCTTTAAATAAAAGTTTTATGCAGAAACATTTAATTTAAAGCACACAATTTGTACGCCAGAGCCTAGATCCACTTGTTCATACCATAAACTCAGTTTAGAAAAGTTATCCAAATTTTGAAATTTAGGTGTTTGATTTAACATTATTGCTAAACACTCTTTTGAAACAAATATGCAAAAATATTCATAAAAGAGGAAAAATATTAATTATAAAATTTCAGCAAAAGAATAGTTTTTAATTGAAAAAATACGCATATAAAACGTACAGGTAATTTATTTGTTATTTCTGTTAACCTTTAAATAAAAGTTTTATGCAGAAATATTTAAATTAAAGCACACAATTTATGCGTGAGAGCCTAGACCCACTTGTTCATACTATAAACTTAGTTTGTGACTTAAGGTTTGTTTAATTTGGGTAATTTGGTTGCGCATAGCTCCTTATTAGACTTGCAAAATTTTAATATGTACCTCCTCCGATGATAGGTATTCCTAAACATGAATAAAGGGGTCATATGGGAGGCATAAATACAGAATTAATGGCTTCTATATTGTTAAGAAGGATGCAAACAACTCAATTTAGCTCGAAAACCAAGCGTCTTTTCAAGCTGTTCTTGTATATTAAATGGCTACTTAAGGCGGTTCTCAAAAAATATTTTTCTCCGCTCAACAACGTTAAATTTTCTGACACATTTTACGAATTTATTTTTACATTCTTTTATTTTACTTAACTTTGTTCATGTGTGTAAAACAGAAATTTTGTAATCAAATTTTCACTCATATTTGATATGATAGAATTACTTTAATAATAATAAGTGTGTTTCCGATGACAGTGCAACATTTTAACATTATTTTAACTTAATTATAAACTAAAAAATTAATTTAAAAGCATTTTTCCATTAACCGGCCGCAGGTAATAAATCGCCAAATATTCTTTATAGTTACAGCTGTTATACGAGTTACAAATGCGCCAGACCATGCTCGCTAAAATATGCCAACTGGCAGTGGAACTAACAATAAAATATTTTAAGCACTAAAATGTAGAAAAATAATTAATAAAAAATTAAGAGGACAAATGTTTAAACAAAGAAGTACGCTTTTATCAAATAACATTTTATTATTAAATTATGATTATACGTTGATAAAACAATTTAGATATCCGAAAAAGGCAGTTTAATTAGTGTTTTTTTTATTTCCTGATGCCATATCTTAAAAAAGAAACAAAGCAAAAATTATATTGTTTTAAAATAAATTCTCTAATTTGCACTTTCTACTAAGCGTAAATCAAAGGGGCTAATTTTCCGTAATCGGACCCCACGCCAAATTAGCATATCGTAATGGAAATATTTTAAAACTATATGAATTGCAGTCAGGAAATTAGGCTTGCTTTTTAAAATAAATATTGAATGTTTATAAAAGAGTATTATTATTATTATTATTTTTACTTATTAAAAGTAAAAGCATGACTCTCACAAGCATGATTATTGAATTGATTTAGAATCGATCAGCAGTTTTTTTTTTTTTAATTTTTCGATAAATGAATTAAATCTTGAGTTATAAGCGATTGTTGACTCATAACGGCAGTTTTTCATTTCCCGCGAAATCCGTCCGGAAATTCGATTCAACTCGTCAACTTCGGTTCAACCCAACAGCGTTTTCTGAAAGATCTGCCTTTACCGAAAACTAAAAAAAACTGTTCGATTACATAGTTTCTGAATAAGACTGCCTGACAATTGCGTGCGTTTGCGAACAAAAATGAATTCAAAAATGTGTCAGAAAGTAGACTGCTTGGATTTAAGGACAGTCATTAATATGTTTACATAAATGAAATATATAAGACATGAAATTTATTATCTAGTTATGATTTATTACTAAAAAGGTGCTAAAATACATAAAAGGTTTTTAAAACATAAAAACCGTCAAAAGATGTTAAATACCCGATCGCTTTCAACTGCTACAAAACAGCCGTCATCAGAGGAATTTCAGAGGTGGAATTTCAGGGGGATTTCGTCAGTCCTCTGATGACGGCTGTTTTGTAGCAGTTTAAAGAGCTTGAGTTTTTAACATCTTTTGACTGTTTTTATGTTTTAAAAACCTTTTATATATTTTAGCACCTTTTTAGTAATAAATCATGTTTCAAATCTTATATATTTCATTTAGTAATCAAGGTGAACATGACGTCCAATTATAGTTAAACTGTATCTTTATAATGTTTTACATAAGGAGATTTTGCTGGAGATCTTTATGGTGATTATAGTTAAGAATAAGAAAGACTTTTTAGCTGCGTTAAAATAGCTATCATTTAGCAGTATTTGTGTTGCAGTTTAATTTTTTTGTGTTTTGTTTTCTAAGCATATCTCGTAAAATTTTATTAATTTCAAAATTTAACTCTAAAAACTTCAAGTTTTAAGGCAACTTTTTTTTAATGATACTGTGTTTGTCCTCATGTTAAAAATAACATTGCTGGCCAATATAAAAATTATTTAAATGCGTTAAATTAGCTATCATTTAGCAGTATTTGTTTTGTAGTTTAATTCTGTTTTGTTTTGTTTTGTTTTCTAAACATATACACAACAAAAAAAGTTGTCTTAAAAACTACAAGTTTTAAGACAACTTTTTTTTATGATACTGTTTGCCCTCATATTCAAAATAACATTACTGGACAATATAAAAATTATTTAGCTGCGTTAAATTAGCTTTCATTTAGCAGTATTTGTTTTGCAGTTTAGTTTAGTTTTGATTTGTTTTGTAAGCATATTCACATATATTTCGTAAAATTTTATTAATTTCAAAATTGAACACTAAAAACTACAAGTTTTAGGAAAACCTTTTTTTTTTTTTTTAATGATACTGTTTGCCTTCATATTAAAACTAACATTGCTGAACAATATAAAAATGTTCTTTCTGCTTCAAGATTTGCATAAAATTATTCTTGATACAAAGATAAAGGAATGCATATATATTTAAAAATAATAATAATCTAAAATGTTAATATTAGCTAACGGATGAGTGTCTAACATACAAAAAGCAGTGACTATTATTATTTTTTAAATCCTGTACTAGCATTAGTCATCTCTAGGACGATATATTGTTTTAAACCAGTTTTTTTTTGTTTTGTTTAAATTGTTTTATTTATTTATATATATATAAAAAAAAAATAAGGGTATTATATTGTCGCTTTAATATGCATATTTTGCTTTATGTTTCAGTAATTATCATAATAAAAAGAAATTAATGAACAAACATTTTTCTTGAAACTTATCAGAAAAAACACAAAGAAACACCTTAGTTTAAATATATATAAATGAAATTAAATACAGACTATAAACACAACAGGCGAGTAAGCAGTTTATATGTATTACATTTTGCTTGATGTAGTCTGTCTGTCTCTCTCTTTCTTTAATTTGTTCTTTTCAATGCATGGTTTAACTTCCCCATTAGTTGCACTTTTTTTTTTTCAATAGTAAATGCTCATTTATTTTTGTGTTTATTTAGAGAAAAATTCTTTCCAGAGAATGCTTTTTATTTTTCTCTCCCAAGAATTTTTAAAATAATTAATGAGATTAGCCTCTCATAGAATAAACCTCTCTATAAAGTAACTCATATTTTGTAATCTTTTGTCGATTGTGTATGTATTGAGGTTTCTTTAGCATGTTTCAAAAATTGCTTGCTTGAACCGTAGATTAAAAGTTTTAATTTGATTTATATAAACTTTAGATTTCATCTTCTTAATTTCTCTTTTTTTTCTTTTCATTTTTTAAAGACAACTCCCCATTTCTGTACTGTGTAATGTAGTAGCTCTCCTGTTATTATTTTTTTCTTGGAAATATCAAATATTACAGATTTCTCAAGCTTAATAAAGTAAAATTTTATGCAGGATGGACAGAACACTCCCTTCATGCTGGATACAGATCTTTAAGAAGTAGGTGCCCATCACCTAATATTCATTTTCTACAAACTTTTGTTTATTTTCTTTGCTAGTAAGGATTATTTCTCTTAAAAATATATAATGGATTTATTTTTAATCAGTTAGCTATAGATTAAATATATATATTGGTATGGTATTCATAGTTTTAAAACATTATTTAAAAGTGTGACTAATATTACTAATAACACAATTTTCTCCCGAATCTTGCATGCTATATTAATTAATGAAGTTTTATGATTTGTTACATCCAGTTTGATATAGTGAAAAATGGATAGAATTTGTTTAGCATCGTAAAATTTTCACAGAGTGAAACTAAAACAATATCCCGATTTTGTTAAAGATTTGCATGTAGTACTTTTATATGCATATAATTTTGTAAAAAAAAGAAAAAAGGGAAAGTGTACAGTGAAAGTTTTAAATGAAGCAATCTGGTTTTCCATCAAATACATAACGAAAATTAAGTCATTCAATTAAATTGAAATTAATGACTATGAGCAATTTATATGTAAGTGTACACATGAAACGTTTATGTATATTCTTTTTGAGTGTTATAGAATTGTGAAAATATTTTACTTAATAAACAAATGAAATTAAACACTAATTTATATTTTTTTAAATAATGTAATATTTTCTAAACTCATTCATTGATAACATGTATGCATCCTTTTTACTAGTATAAAATAAACTAGATATTATTGTATATAAAATTTTGTGTAAGGTAAACCATACGTTTTTACTGAATGGTGTATAAATATTTATATAAAATTAAACTTTAAAAATACATCAAATTGACGTTTCGGTCAACTTCTGTGACCATCTTCAGAATATGATGTTGAGTTATACACTTAGAAACAAAAGACCTCCATCTATATACCAATATAATTCACACAACTATTTATTATCTACACAACACTACTTTTGTGTGAATTATATTTCAAGATGGAGGACTTTTGTTTCTAAGTGTATAACTTAACATCTCTGAACTTAACATCTCATATTCTGAAGATGGTCATAGAAGTTGACCGAAACGTCAATTTGATGTATTTTTAAAGTTTAATTTTACATAAATATTTATACACCATTCAGTAAAAACGTGTGGTTTACCTTACACAAAATTTTATATACGGTAATGTTTGGATGGTGTAACGGTCCAGCTCAATCATAGATATTATTGTTTTATATCCATTTTAATTATTGGGTTTTAATTTACTACTTAATTTATTGATACTGATAACAATACGTAGATTTAAAGAAATGAATGCGAGAATGAAGAATTTTCTGGATTTTGTTCATTTACGAATAATCTCTAATTTTGTTATAGCATGATGATACTCAAAAAATTCGTCCGAAAACACCAAAACAAGTGGAAGTGATTCAAAATGTATTTTTTTTTTTTAATAAAATGCTCTCCTCGCTGCAGTAGAGTACCCAGGACTTTGGTTCGCGTTTAAATGGGAGTGAGCATCAGGAATGAACTTTTGGATGGTACAAAAACTGATTCCGGGGACGGGGGAGGGGGCTGCTCCCTGTAACATCCTTCCTTTATTACTCCACTCACTGCTAAAAAAAATCTTTATTTTACAACAAAAGGTGCTGCCAACACAGTTGCAGTAAAATTTACAAGCTGCTGTCTTTAAGAGTGCTGTAAATTTTACTGCACTTTGCTGTGAATATTACAAGATGCTGTCTTTAAGAATGCTGTACAATTTACTACACTTTGCTGTGAATTTTACAAGATGCTGTCTTTAAGAATACTGCAAAATTCACAGCATTTTGTTCTGAGTTTTATAAGATGCCGCTTTTAATAGCGTTGTAAAATTCATAGCACTTTGTTGTACATTTTACAGGATGGTGTTCTTAACAGCGCTGTAAATTTCACAACACTGTTGTGAATTTTACAGGATGGTGTTTTACGATTCTGTAAAATCCACAGCACATTGCTATGGAATTTACTTGAAAAGTACATTATGATAATATTAATGATAAGATTACTTGAAAAGTACTATGATAAGCACTTTACTATGAAATTTGCTATGCTTTTGAAGTAGTACTGTAACATTCATAGAATCTTGTTGGAAAATAGAATTATTTTGTACATTATGTAAGACTAGCTGTGCAGATCAGTTTTTTTGAAAAGCGATGTTAAGCCATAAGAAAATTATAGCTGAAAACAGGGACTAATAATTTTAGCTATTTTTGGAATGCAGTGTTTTTCACATTTGCTTACACAATGGGGAGTTGAATTGCCTCTTAATTTTTTGTATTATGGTTTAAAAATTAAAAATGTTATTTCAGCTTGATTCGACAAAATTGTGGTAATCTGACTAAAATATCTGTAAAGTTTTGCACCATGGATTTCTTTTGAAACATTATAAAACTTTTTATAGTGTTTTCTTTTTGTGTTTGCATCTTAGATTCTTTTTTTAGGGAGGGGGGAGCACCTAAAATTGTAGTAGTTATGGATCTAACTTAATAGTTCTTTTATGTTTAACCCTACTAATATATAATTTATGGATGTTAGAGATTGCGTACTACTTGAATATTCCTGCCTAAAATCATTACGACAGTTCTGAGTTCCAAATTTACTGTCTTCTGACCAAAAACGGGATCATTCTCACCATTGCATGTGAAAACATTCATATATTTTTCAGCAGGTTCCAAAGATTCAAACAGCATCTTCTGTAAATTAACCCTACTCTGCGCAATGATATATGTACATATGAATCAAATAAAATTTAACCCTTAATGAATAAGTTGAGATCGTGGCTACCACTTATATCTAAAAAAAAAAAAAAATATTCGCCCTAAGTAATCGCAGAAGTCTGCTATTAAATCATGCGGAGAATTACTCTTTTAAATTTGTATTATCTAACCCTAAATATGAGTATTAAAATACATAGTTCCAAAAGAAAAAAATCATGCAGTGAATGCATAGTATTTCAATTTTGCATTTAATTTTATTATGTTTAATTTTTGTAGTATATTTTCCTGTGTTTTTTATACTATCTCTTAATTTGATTTTCACACGTGTGATTTCATTTTAACACACACTCAGGCTGATAAATGCATTTAGCTGAAAACTTGCATGGGTTACAAGAGGATCAATGAACTATTCCTTAAAGGATAATTTAGAGAAGGATAACTTAGAAGGATAATTTAGTTACAGGATAATTTAGAGAATAGTAGTACATATATATAAAAGAGTTTTACTGGATATGAAAATCACGAAAAATTGATCACCAAGAAATCGACAGTGAAATTAACTTTACCACTACCGAATTTTGAAAATAAAAATCATTCTGTTAACAGGCAAAATTAAAATGCTATTGTAGATTGAATGAAAAAAAAAAGATTTATGTTATGGTCCATATATGTGACCTGGATTATGTCATTCAAAATAAATTTAGTGTAAAATCCATTTTAAAGCATCACTTTTTATGATTTAATTTAGGAGCCTCTCACGAAGTTAACCCTTTATAACCTGAATTAATTTTCCAGCTACTTTATAAGATGCTCAGAATCCTCGATTATTCCAACCAGTTTTTTTTTTTTTTTTTTTTTTTTTTTTTTTTTTTTTTTTTTTTTGTGAAGTTTTCCTTATCTAATCATAGCATTTTTGCGATTCAATTAGGTGAAAATTTCTCATTTGAAAAACCGGTGGTAACAGATTAAAAATTCTGTAAAAGACGCTCGTCGCGAAGGGGTTAAAGTGGTACTTATAAGTACTGTCAGGATAAAAAGGGTTAAAGTAAGCAAGAGGGTTAAGGATACATCATATTTTCGAAAAAATAAAAAATAGATAAAACATTCGTTTCAAAATTTGACATCTGAAAATTTCACGCATTGCAAGAATGAAAATGACTTTGGTATTAGAGGAATAAATATTTATACACTGAAGAAGGGTTGTGGATGAAAAAAAAAAATAAGAACAACTTTCATATATACATATATATATATATATATATAAACAAGACTCGCAACGTTCCTAAAATTTTCTCACTTTGCTACCACTATTTTAAAACAATATCTTTATTGCAGACTTCAATTTGGAGATGTTAAGGGAAACTTACCACAAAGATTTTTCATTTGAAATAGTGGTTGGAAATGTACACAAAATTAGGAACGCTGCGAGCCCTGTATATATATATATATATATCTTTACTTTGAATTATTCTTAAGCTCCTCTGGCGATTCCATAAAATATGCAGAGTATTTCATTTTTGCATTTGCATTTTATTATGTTTAATTTTTGTAGTATCTTTCCTTTGATTTTTATACTATCTCTTAATTTGATTTTCACACATGTGATTTCATTTTAATACACACATAGGCTGATAAATGCATTTGGCTGAAAACTTGCATGGCTTACAAGAGGGTCAGTGACCTATTATTTCCACCAAATATGAACTAGGTATATATCTCTATATTTGAAAATATATAAATAATTGAATCAAAATTTTATTTAGCGTTTTTACTAGATTAATTAATGGAGTTTTAGATCCACTTATCGACAGTCCATTTTTTTTCCCGTTTCAAAGGCCATTTTTTGTTTTATTCATTTACAAAATGTCTACATTTGTCTTGAATGTTACTGAGTTCATATATTTCTGTTTTGTCCCCTATTTTACCATGGAACAAGAAACAGAGATATTAACAATTATTTCAAAATTTTGAATTGCTAAAGCACAGATTAATGGCCTAGTCATTCTTTGAATAAACAAAAACTGCAATTAATATATTTAAAATATATTTATTAATTTTTTTAGTGATGGACAGGAATAAGTGCAAAAAATAGTTGATTGACCCAAATACATATTTTTTATGAAGATGATCTATAGAAAATAAACTGAGACATTTTTATTTAAAAAAATATTTATTTATGTTAATGAATTGAAATTGGCCGATTTGATTTTGATTACATTAAAAAAATAGTATAACAATACATATTTTTAAGATGTGCATAACACAAGTTATTAAAACATTTTATTGTCACTTTACAATGTTTTCTGTACGTTTTTTAAATTATTATTTTGAAGACAATTTTTGTGGCTGATCGACCGCTTCTTTCATTTTTAGTAATTGCAAATTAATAATGCAGATGTCTTAAAAATTATAAAATACCTGGAAATGCAATTTCTTTTTAAATACTTTGGTAAAGATTAAACTTTGCAGTGCATCAAGTAAAGCTTCTGAAATCTCACTTTCATGTATGATGGTTATAAAACGATTTTGACTAAAAATCGTTTTCAATAGAAAATTATATTTAAACTGCAAAAATTTTGTGTACAATTAATTACTTTATTATTTTACCTCATATTGCTCTGAAATAGTTAAATTAAAAAATATATATTAGGAAAGATAAAATTAAATATTTAGCTTTGTATAATGACAAAATTAAGAATTGGGAATTAGATGTAAGAAAATATTTTTTAATCTGTGAAATAAACTGAGGATTATTACTTACAGAAAAATAAAGTTTTGTAATTTTTGAAAAAATAAAAAGAAGAATATTGATTACATGAAATAGAAATATTGCAAGGAAGATATTTGAAAAAAGAGACAGTATGCTAATAAAATTCTAGCAAAATTTAATTTTTATTTTTAATTAAATATTTAGCTTTGTATAGTGACAAAATTAAGAATTGGGAATTAGATGCAAGAAAATATTTTTCATATGTGAAATAAACTGAAGATTACTACAGAAAAATTTATTTTGTAATTTTTGAAACAGAAGAAAAAGAAGAATATTGATTACATGAAATAGAAATAATATTGCCAGGCAGATATTTGAAAGAAGAGACAATATGCTAATAAAATGAGATAAAACAAAATGAATAGTAGCTTTTTCGACGTCTTCTACAAGCATCTTTATAAACAAATATTTTTTAAAGCAAATATTTTATTGTTTTCCTTAAGAATTTCTTTAAAGTAACTAATCAGAAAAGGAAAGTTTAATAAAGAAGTATTGTGATAAATTTAGTAACAGCTAACAACCATTAAAAAACCCTACATATTAAAAGTGAATTTTTTTCTAATCTTTAACTGTTATTATACTATATCATTTAATAAGAAGAAATAGAGTGGTTACGAAAACAGTGGTTGATATTTTTTGTTTATATTTTACATTTATGAAAAATGCAATTGAAAAAAAAAAAAAAAAAAAAAAAAACCTATATAGATAATTTAGGAGACTTATTAAATAAAAAAAGATTACTGTTGGATATTTCAAAGTTAATGTTCTTTCAACTAGATATCAAATGACATCTTTTAAGATTAGGGCTTTTCGATTTTTTGCTGATTTATTTATAATCTTTTAAATTAAAAAAAAACTGCAAATCATTTTTAATACATGGAATATTTATTTCCACAGTTACCAGCTTTCAAAAGCAAAGGGAATATTTGAAACCTTTTATAAATAAAATATATTAATAAAACTGATGGTGGGAAATAACGTTAACTGTGAAAATTTTAATTGACACATTTTTTCTTTTGTTCCTTCTTTAAAAAAATCGAGAAGTTGGTAAAATGTAATACAGGCATATGTGAAAATGCATGAGTTTTAATTTTCATGATTTAAATAATGACTAAAACGAGAATGAAGTTTTCAAGTACAGATTAAGTTCATTCGGATTGCTCTTTATATTCTTAATTGTGTTTGTTTCAATGAAGGGGAAATTCGTTATACTGAAATGAAGTGTCAAAACTTAAAGTTCTTCATAGTAGTTAAAAGTGTGAATTTCTTGTGCCTTTATTGAAAAAATTACTTGATTCTCTTTCTTTTAATAATTTCTCAAAATATTTCCTTGCCGAAAATAAAGCACCCAAAATATCCTAAATTTAAGAATTGGAAATATCTGATTTTTTTTAATCCTTTCAAAGTTTATACTGAGTATAACCTATCAATGTGCTGCAGTTTTTACTACAATACATGAATTATTTAAATTCATGTAATTAAACAGACTTAATGCACCTGTTAAAAATTAACTATTAAGTACTTCGAAGGTTTATCTTCATGTATATATATGAGGTTTTTTTTAATCTTGTTGATCAACATTCTTTCTATAATATTAAAAACAATATTACAATTTTGTATGGAAGTAGATATTCTTTTCAACCACATAATGATTAAAGAACACTAACACTATTCTTAATGATTATATGGAGAATATAAAGCTTCTGTATATTTTCCATAATCAGGGAATATATTATCGATTATTACAGTTTTGCTCTTTTGCTGGGTAGTGAGAGAGTAAATGATAAGTACTGATATTAGTAAAAGATGTTTTGTTTAACATTGATGTAGTTTTATGTAGCATATTCACGGACCAAATGGCCTGTGAATGGTTAGTATAAGCTTAGTATATGCATTGATTTTGATATTTAGAAATTCAATGGTATTTTGAAATCCGCTCTAGTATTTTTTTTTGGTATTATGTTCTATTTATAGAAAATTAATAATAATAACTATAATAATGATATTTGGTCCTGATATTATGTATATATGAGTCACACTGATCGCTCTCTCTTTGTATGCTTAAACTTATAAATCTTCCACTTTTTGACACATTCGTTCTTCTCATATAATCATATGTTCTCTAGTTTTTGAATGATTTCATATCAAAAGAACATTGTCAAGGTACGCTATTCAATAGGAGTTTTATTTTATGTGTCCAAAATTCTTCATCCTTCTACCATATTTACACTTTGAAATAGTTAAATAAAAATTTGTATATATCAGTTTAATTTAAAAAGACTCCAAAGTATTTTAAAACATTTGTCAAGCACATTTTAAAAAGCTATATGCGTAATAATAATTACAGTAGCCCCTCGTTGTATCGTGCATATCAAAAAAGACAAAAAAAATGTGATATAACTGAAGACATTGAGAAAACCAAGAAAGCGTATAGAAGAATGTAAAGAATTAAACTCGTTGCTCTTAAAAAATAAAAACCATATTTTATCGAACAAAATTCCTATTTAACCGAAAAATTTTGTTGATACAAACATATATTTTTTGGCTCAATAATGATTGAACAAAATATTATTGATCAAACAAAAGAATGTTTGACTCAACAAAACCTTTTAAGTCATGGTTGAATAGGGAATTTGTTAAATCAACAATATTGTCGATTTTAGGTATAATGTTGACAATATTTGATAAAATAACATATATTTACTATGAATATTCTTATAAAGCCCTTCTGAAGATTCTATAAGATATTCATTAGTTTTCCAATTTTTGCTTTTTCATTTTATTAAGTTTAATTCCTGCATTGTCGATTCCATTGTTTTTTATAATGTCTCATCCTTTGTTTTGCACATGTATTTTCACACACACATACACGCACACATACATACACACACACACACACACACATATATATATATATATATATATATTATACATATATATATATATTAGGACTACATTTTTAATTTGTAATTTGACACGGCTCTTTGGTATCGTGATTTCAATGTATATATGGTCAGTTTCTTATGTTTCAATGGTTAAATTTTACTTAAAGTTTTATATATATATATATTAAATTAGATATTTGGTCATTTTGCTATAAGAACTTGTTAGCTATTTTGTGATTTCAAAGGTATTATATATATATTTGTAGTTTTGCATAATATTTTTAGGAAAAAAAAAAAAAAAAAAAAAAAAAAACTTTGTTTCATTAAAAAAAAAAAAAAAAAAAGCAGAACACACTCTAAAAATATTTACAAAAATTAGTCGAATTATATCAAGTTTTTTGTTTTAGACAGGTTTCTTTTATAATATCAAGAATTTTTATTTACGTATTTTATTAATATGATGCACTGTAAATAGTTTAAACTGAATATAACTTAACTGAACATAATCATAAATGCTTCTTTTCGTGATCGGATGTGAGAATAATAGGAATGTCATCCGTTTCATGTGAAGAAAATCAGATAAGATCTGTATAAACCATAAAATGAATAATTCATGAGTTTTATCTATATGCATTTTGTTACTGTTTGATGCGTGAAAGAAAATTATGTTATTCAATTTCATTTTCATTTCTTGTTGTAATCTTTTAGAATGTTATATTGTATCAATTTGTTAGAGAATGGTTTTAACAAATTAAGGATTATGAAATGTTATCAAAATTGTCTTTATTTTAAACACTATTTCAATCGGTGTCAAATGACAACTTTTAAGATTTTGATTTGTGGTTATTTCATTTGTAATATTTGAAACTGATAAGTTTTGGAATAAGCATATTTATTAATATATTAAAAATGATTTGTAATTGTTTCAGTTTCAATAGTGCAAATAAAATAATCGCAAATCGAAGTTTCAAAAGGTGTCATTTGACACCTACATACTTGTATCGATAGCAATTTTTTTTTTTAATTTTCTCAGAAATATTACAATATTTTATAGAAAAAACATTAAATTAATTTATTTTCTTTATAATTTTCTTTACTGTTTTTTCTTTCTTTCTGGTATGTTATATAGCACCAAGTAAAGCTGTTAAAAGTAAGAGTAATGGAAGTTTTTAAAAATGGGCTCTTTTTTTAAACGTATTAGTGTCACATGGAAATATTGTTTACATTTTTTAAAGAAATATTTTTACAAATATTGCATAAAAATAATTATCATTAGTAACTTAAACAATCAAATATGTTTTTATCAGTACCCTTGCATTCATATGTACTGAGTCATTTGAGTGAACATTATACTTTAATATATCTTGTTTCCAGTTTTGAAATCGCTATATATGGGCTTCTTTATAAAATTTTTGAGATGGTTCTCGAAGAATTATATGAATGACATCATATATAAACTAGTCGTTGGGGGCCACCGTAATACTTACCCATCATGTATATGTATAATGTAAAATATTAAAATAAAAATGTGTAAACTACTTATAAAATGCATTGATATTCAAATAAAATCGTGGCTTGATGCCGTCATAAAAAGGCTCGATTACTGAATTGCTTGAAAGATTTTTTTCCTTATAACTCCAAAAATAATACTCCTATTAACTAGCGGTTTATTGCGTCTGATTACGCGTCAAATTTCCAATTAAAATATATATTTGAAGTGAAATTTGGATGAAATACAGGGTCATGAAAAATCGAAGAGTGTGGAAAATAGGATTACAAATATCTCGGCAACTAATTATCCGATCGACTTCATGTTTTATGTAAAATTTATGTTTTTTTATTGTTTTTTATATTTACTCCTTAAAATAAACAATTTCGAAAATTTTTATATACCTTTCATCAGAACGAATATTTCGAGAGTCCGAAAAAAAATGTTCCGGTTAATCGAGGTTATTGAAATGAAATAGGCTTCTTCCCATTATTACATACTAAGTACATACCAAATGGAAAGTCTCTATCTCAATTTGTTTGGGAGATAGAGCGTTTACAGACACACACACAGACACACAGACGGACGGCAAATTTTTTTTTCTAAAAATATGTTTTTCGGAATCTCCAGTGTCCGAAACGTGTAAATCCGTCAAAATATTTTTTTCGATTTTCAAAACGATTACAAGACTTACCCTATACTACGTATGATGGGTAAGTAATAACAAAACTACTAAATTTGATAGATTCAATTTAAGAGAAATTGATAATTTAATTTTTGGATTATTTCAACGGATTTTCCATTATAATTCTTATTTTATTTTAAATACTTTTGTGTTTAATTATTAATATGTTTTTTTTAGTATATAGCTTTACACTCTTAAATTCGCTGTAATGTTCTCGCTATCTATCTGATCACTCCTCTTGGTAAAATATTGTTGTCCCATTAACATTCCTTACTTCGACATTTAAACAGAAAATTTTATTGAGTCAAAAAAAAAAAAAAAAAAATGCTAAGAAGAAATTGTTGATCCAACATAAATTTGTTTGGCTTAAGAAATTTTTTGTGCAAATATGGGTGCAATAAGAATATTGTTGAAACAACAATACTTCTTTTTCAGAATAGAATCATTTCTTACCTTTGATTTTATATTGTTCATTCATTTTCTGCATAGTCTTAGAGATACTAAATATGAGGTACAAATACACAATTTTTCTTTCTTAATGTCAGCTTTCCAGATTTATTTTTCATTTGCGTTTCATTTGCGTTTTCAATAAGTATATTATTGTTGGGACAACCTTGTTCCTTTTTCAAAATAGAATCATTTCTTACCTTTGATTTTATAATGTTCATTCATTTTCTGCATAGTTTTAGAGATACTAAATATGAGGTACAAATACACAATTTTTCTTTCTTAATGTCAGCTTTCAAGATTTATTTTTCATTTTCGTTTTCTTTCTTCACTTTAAATAGTCAATCTTATTTTGTATTTGACGATAGTTATAGTTAATGCATTTATCAATAATCTCTCACAAACAATGTTAAAGTTATTTGATTCATATTCTGGATTTTTATCACATACATAAACGTACAGATTATTATATGCAAATAATTAAAATTAATCGAAGGGTCAAACGAAAAAACGATAATAGTCCACTTATGTCAAATTTGAGTTAACATAGCCACCTGTTAGCTTGAGAGGCGTACTGTCATTTGGAACCTAGGATCGAGGCAAAAATGAAGATAATCCTTTGAAAAACACAGTTGAAGATTGATATAAAAAGAGAAGAAAGATGAAAGTCCTTTGAAAAATACAGTTGGAGATTAGTATAAAGAGAAATAACGATGAAAATATATGCTAGTAAAATGAAGAACAATGATCAACTAACGGGAAAGGGGGTGGGGAGGATGCGGCGGATGAAAATATTTCAGTGCTTATAGAGATCTTCAACCGAAAAGACATTTTGTGAAACTCTTAACCCTTTCCTGCACAGTGGTCCCACTCCGGGCACACCTAATTTTAATTCTAAACTTGCATTCGACACCAAGAATATTTAATAAAATTTTGTTTCTATAATGAAAGCTTAAAATAAAGAGTTCTTATTTTCTAAAAAAGTCGTTTGCAAATTCCGGTGTCAGTCAGCAATTTCTCATTTTAAGAACAGACTTTGTCTGTGCCGGAAAGGGTTAAAGAATAAAATTAGGCCGAAAAACATTCGCAGTGGAGCACACGCCTAGTCCTCACGCTTAGGTAGTGCCTATTTAGGGTCTCCAAAATTTCCTTGTACCCAAGCTCCTTTAAAAAAACATGCAGGCTACTGACTTATTTGTTAATAGGAAACTCTGGTCAGCTAGAAAAAATGTTTCAAGGAAAGATTCGTGAATTAATTATTAACAGCCTTCCTCTTAAATTACGTTGATTTATCGGCAAAAAATTCTTTCTTTTTGAATCATTAAATAGTTAACGTTTATTGTTCAAAATTTACTTGCCAAAAAAATAATGCAAAAATTATTTTAATTCCCTTACATTTTTAAACTACGCATGCCTTTTAATGTATGCAGATTGAAAGTTGTAAATTAAGTGTTAGGATCAAAGGGCGGTAAATGTACTTCAGTGGTATTAGAGGTCTGGGATATTACTTCCTAGTATGAAACAATGCTTTTTCTTACACAGATTCAAGGAAGTGATCGAGTTATTGCCCAATAAAAATGCTAATTTAAAAGGCATAGAAAGATTGTCTTTGGAATTCAGGCAAATGTAATTTGTTTAAGGTTATTATTTTTTTATTCTTACTTTCAATTATAATAGGATTGCAATATATTGGGTAATACATTTATACGTTTTATGTTTTAGCTCATAATGTTTGGTGTGTACTTCGTGCATAAAAATCACTTACGTGCATTATACAGTGAAGCCTCCTGAGTTTGATACTCCATACGTTGGTACTTTTCAAAATTGTATACTTTTTCTGGTAACGGAATGTTTCCATATAGAATTATCCCTTTTTAATGAACGAAGTTGAAAAGTGTTTATGGATTCGGTTTTTTCGTTAGCCTGTGCCCTATCTTTCGTAAGTATACTCGGATCGCCATGTAATTTATACGTTATTGAGGTGTGGTATTGAATGTTCGGTATTGAAAATAAAATGTGTAGCATTTGTGGTTCGTTTACAGTTACACACAAACGAATTCTGTTACATTATGGTCTACGGAGTTAAATCGTTTATGGTGCATTTTTTTTTTATATTACTATATTCGAAACATAATGAGATTGGTATACATCACTGTAAAACATTTGTGTAACGTTACTCCATAAAACTGGAGGCAGCATTGCTGTCTCCACCCTTACGGTGGTATTTAACTGATATAACTGGTGTAACATTACACATGTTACACCAGTACATGTGTAATGTTACACCAATTATATCAGTTAAATACCACCGTAAGACTGGAGGCAGCAATGCTGCCTCCAGTTTTATGGAGTAACGTTACACCAAATGTTAGGTGACCTACAACATGCTTTCTCAAGAGAATAGAGTGAGTAGCATTTATAGTTCGTTTAAAGCGACGCAAAAAATAATTCCATTACATTATGATCTATGGGGAAACATCGGTTTTACTGTTATAATACTTCAAACATAATGACATTAAAAAAGATCATTATGGTGCACTACAATATGTTTTCTTACATTATGCCTTTATCATTCATTTACAGAGACGCACAAAAGAATTTTTTACAGGGATCAATATGTACTATGATCGATAATTCCTGGAAGAGCGTTTTCCACTGTGGTATGATATTTTGTGTAATTAGGTGGCGTGTATAAAATCTATAGATTACATACAGGGCTGCACGACCGAATCCGTTCTTCGCACACATTACAGCACATGTACAGCAATTGCTATAAATGCCCTTTTAATGCGTTATGTGTTTTTTAATTTGCTTATTTAGAAATCTCATTTAATTAACAGGATGGTTATAATTAAATTTACACTACTCAGACCAATCTGGAGCCCGTTCTGTTTGACGTATTTCGTTGAAACTTGGTATATAAGTTATATAGACCATGGGGGAGGAGAAATATCCAATTAAAAAATAATTAAAATTTCGACCAACAGATGAAAAAATGGCCCATAAAGAACCAGAAACACAAAACATTATTTAATCACAGCATTTGTTCAGCGTGCGTTCTATTTGTGTCCATAATATGTTCAAAGCATGTTAAAACATGTTCAACAGAAAGAAAGCATAACGCACCATGCCGCTTTAATTCCTCAAGAATAAATTCGTTCATCTGTTGAAAATGTTTTCACACGCTTTGAACATGTTATTGAAAACAAATAGAATGCACATTGAAGAAATGCTGTGATTAAATTAAGTTGTATGTTTTCAATTTTTGTTTCTGTTTCTTTATGCGCCATCTTTTGCGCGGTGGTCGAAATTTGAACTATTTTTTATTGGATATTTTTTTTTCTTTCCCATGGTCTTCGTATATACCAAGTTTCAACGAAATATGTCCACCAGAACGAGCTCCAGATTGGTCTGCGCAGTGTAACTTTAATTATGACAACCCTGTAAAAAACAAAAACAAAAAAAAACATAATTAGGGTAAATGGTCCATAATTGGGGGTAACTAGGGTTTTACTGGTAACTAGCTAAATACGCTTGTACTATGCTTGATAGAATAAAACTAGTCTAAATAGGCCCACTTAACCTTGTTTTCTCTGTTCTGATATGCGTTATTGTTCGGAAAATAAAAAATTGCCTTAAATTTACAAATGTTATTCATACCGCTAACGTTCCACAGGTGGAACATACCTCTAACTCCACTTCTATTTTACATAACCGCCCAAAAGTTTTGCACACAACATTATAATTAATCTAAAGTATCAAAAATTAAATTTCAAGTGATTCTGACAAGTATTTCATGGTGCGGCGGGTAAAAGGTTAAGAAATCTGCTTCAATCATTACATTTTTAATAAAGATGTCATAAACAGACCTTTGTTTTCAATGACTATAATAAAACATGTTTTCATAACGCATAAAATATGAGCAATATAAAAAATAAACTTATTGTAACAAATTTGCATATAATTCATTTAAATAAGCTATTTAAATAGGCATGTAGCACAGCAAACTTTTAATACTACCATAAATATAATACGTAGCTCACATTGTTTTAGTGCAGAAAACAGGAAAAATCAAACACAGTAAAGATAATTATATTGTTCTGGACTATTCATGAAGTTGTGTAACATATACCGTGTGATTTTTAAAGGACTACAATCACATACATAGATTTCTCTCTAATTACTAACAGTTGTAATAAGAGTTTACGAGTTTTATTTAACTCTGCATTAACCTAAGTTTAAACAAAAGCGTTTCATATTCAGCTATATATATAGTACTCCAATTAAATCCACAACGTTAGTTAAAAACAGCTCTTAGCTGTTCTGATAAGAAATATGCTTTAACTCCTCCACGGCCAAAACAATTCTGTTTTTAAAATGTTCAAATGGTTGACTGTCACCAGAATTTACGAACAAATAATAAATAAATGCTTTTCTCCACATGCTTTAGGAAAGCAAAAAAAAAAAAAGAAAAAAAAAATCTGGTACAATTTCAGAAGTGGAGAATTTAAGTAGGAAGTATACTTCTCACGGCCTTTGAAAGGGTTAAAACTCATTAAATTTCATTAAAGATATTACAAACAGAACTCATTAAAAACAAAAAAATAAGCTGTGTACTTGTTTTCATAACCTGTAAGCACCTAAAATACGAATGATCCCTTATTGTAACAAGTTTTTATGTAATTCATTCAAATAAACTTTTTAAGTGGCAGGTAAACCTTGGAAACCTCCCGTTCAATTACCTTGAAAGATATCTTATTTTTTCATTAACATGGCTGAAACAAAAACGCTTTTTACTAAGCTGTAATACAGTAATCAAATTAAATCTGCTGAAATCACCAAATGTTTTATGAACGTGTAAATATATTGCTGCCAACATTCAGTTTTTTTTTTCCCAAGTGAAGTAAACATAATTTGAACCAGAAAATGAAATTATTTTATGAAATGTGGCTTTTTCCTGCATAGTATTATTTCACTTCTTTTACTTAATAAAAAATATTGTTGTAATTGATTAAATATATATATATATATATATATATATATATATAGAAGGCTGGCAGCTATGTGTTACACAGAAAAAATTTCAATATTTAAATAAAACTCGTTTTCATATCCTATAAGCCAGTGGTACTGAATACTTATTGCAAAAATTCTTTTCACATTGGCTATTTCAAAAAAGCCTTGCTTAATGACAGAAATTCTGCAATTAAATAAGGTAACTATTTTTTTTTTTTTTTTTAAAGCGGTAACACCACAGATCGCGTAGTAAGTACCATATAAACACATAAAATAGGAGTAATATAAAAGAAATACTTATTGTAACAAGTTTTATGTAATTCATTTAAATAAGCTCTTTAAGCAGCAGGTAAACCCTGGCAACCTTTCGTTCAATTACCTTGAAAGATCATATGTAGTTCAACTTGTTTTTAGAGTATAAAAGAAGGAAAAAATTGAAGACAGGAAAGATATTTATATCTTTGTGTTCTTTGCGAATGTGCCAACATTTTTTATATACAGTATGGTGGCTATCGCAGCACACGCCCTTCTCTGTACCTGTCTCCGCCTCTTAGAAGGTCGTGATGTCACCTGGAAAAACTGTAGGTGCCTCAAGTGCTGAAGTCTGAAGGTGTGCCCAGTTTGAGGGTTGCCTGTGTCACCAACATTAGTTATCTACCCACGAAATACTTTATATTATATTTTATACCTTTGCCGGAATTTTTTTACACTTTTGCATAAATAAGATGAGGTTAATCGAGTAGGATGAAGAAAGGTTATTTTCTGTATAGTTTCGATTAGAATATGTATCCAAGTTGCTAGAATTTTACTTTTTATTTTTAGTTTTGCTTTCTTTTGTGTTGTATTTGAATAAATACTCAGGTAACTTATTATTAAAAACAAGTATACGCCATACTGCAATAGGAAATGTGCTTTTAGGTAGATGTTTTTAAGGAAAATTGATTTAAATTACCGTCATCGTGTAAGCATAAATATGTGAAGTATTGAATAAAATATGATTTACAAAAATTAAATAACTGTATTATATGTTTTGCAAGTGTTTGTTCATGAAAATTAATTCAGAGAACACATTTAAAGTTTTATTTCTGAAAATCTATTTTAAAAAAATCTGAAATATTCACCTCAAGTTCTTAAAAATCTCCAGAATTGTATGTTGTGCCTTTTTTAATTTCAACATTAGAAGATATTTTCCTGCTTAAGGCTATCGATTGAAGTTCTGACAGAAAAACAGTCACAAGTACCGTTCCAATGATATTATACGAATAAAACAAAAACTGTTTTGGATAGCTAATTGTACAATCTTTTAAATACAAAAAAAAATAAAAATAGTGATAATTGCCAAAAATTGGCTATTTAAACACAGTTGGATACCTTAACAACTTCATAGCATTTTGTATCATATGTGATACATGCAGAAAATGCATTATATTTCCCCTTGCGCCCATGCATTTGCACAATGTGTGCCTTGTTCTAGAATTAGAGCATTTGGATGTTTCAAATGGCACCAATATATTCTATGGAATTATTATATTAAATATTGTACATTCTACAAAAACATGAAAGCTTGAACGAGGCCTTAAATGTAATATTTGAATTTCTGTTTTTATTAAATACGCAAAGATAGAAAATAAAATATTACCAGGTAAACATAAGGTATTTTATTATTAACACTCTCAAACATAGTTGAAATTTGTTTGTGAATTCGGTTTGTCTGTCTATCTGTCCGTGCTCTAACTCGTTTAAATATGCTAGGATTAATATGTAATTTTCTTATGCTGTTCGCTAATAGATTGCTCGCTATTGAAAAATGAAATGTGTAGAATTTATAGTTCGTTTACAGAGGCACACAAAATAATTCCGTTACATTACGGTCTATGGGTAAAAATCGTTTGCGGTGAAATTTATTTAAATTGCTTATTTAAATATCTCATTTCATTGAGATATGAAAAAATATGGAATGAAAAAATAAATTTCTTAATAATATTCTGTCAGCGTTGGAAAGTGTTTCATAATCTATGCCGCATGATTTTTAGTTCTTGTTGTTAATAAGCCGAAGAAATCGCTAAGCTTTTCTCGGGGCTAACTTCTTTCCAGCATTCAAGCATTTCACTAGATAGCCCGAGAAAATCAATTATTTCTTTTTCTTTTGTCATAATGGCGAGACGAAGAGCTAAAGACAAAAAGAAAACACAGACACTGAAAACATTGTAACAGATAGATAGACGGAAGATACTTTTAAATATTTTTAATAAAATATCTGATGCTTCAGTGGTTCTTAGTTCGTGTAATGCATAAACAACAAACGAAAACCAAAACTTGTTTGTTGATTTGATTATTAAAAATGAAGATGCATTTGGAATATGTACTAACGACATAAGCGGTTAGAGATATTCCGAAAACAAATATATTAAATTGACGTAATAGTTTATTTACTTGAATTTTTATATCGCTATTTATATTATTTTTATAGCTGGTTTGAGAAAGCAAAAATCTACTCTACAATCGATATAGAAAAGATTAAAGTTATGTAAAGAGATCGAAAATCATTGATCTCATATTGTTTATACTAACAATAGTACTTTAGAACAGCGGTTCACAAACTATGAGTCACTGATGCCCACTGATACGTAACGTGCGATATTTTGGTGAGTTGAGGAACTTATTGGTCAGGTATTCAAATATGTATAATTAATTTTTATCTGCTGCGAAAACAATGATAACGAAAACAATGTGTTACAACTTTAAAGGGGAAAATTTTGTGCAATAATGTAGATAAATAACTTTGTGAAAAGCATTTGATTACACTTTGTACTGAGAGCTGCATGAGGCTAAAATTAAAAACTTGATTACAAAATTCCATCTTTTACATACATGAACTAAGTTAAGTTAACCCTTTCTGAGACAAAATAATTTTGTTGCTAAAATGCTGAAATAATTGAATGTCTCCAGAAATTACGAACAAATTGATTTGAAAATAAATAATTGCTTTTTTTCCCGTACATTATAAAGGCAAATTTTTATTAAAAAATCATGGTACAGATTTGGCAGTTGGAGATTAATATTATGTGATATAAATCAAATGTTTTAAACCACCGACCTTTAAAGTGTTAAATAAAAGAGTGTAAAAAGTTTCAATCCCGATACCGATTATGCCGCTGGTGCAAAATAAAGTCATAAATGACAATTACTTTTAATCTGTGAATATATGGGAATTATCACTTTACTGCACAGCGTACAACCAACAGAGTGAAAACATGTCCAGACCGGGGATCGAGCCCGGATACCTTGGTATAGCGCACCAAGTGTTTTACCATATGTCGTCCTGGTGGCTAAAATGGTAAAGCACTTTGTGCTTGATACCAAGGTATCCTGGTTCGATCCCCGGTCTGGACACTTTCTCAGTTTGTTGTTTGTAATCTCTGTAGTAAAGTGATAATCCACATCCGTTGTATTCATTAATTGAGTAATTTCAGCTCTGCTGAAAATTTAATTAGATATATACATTTAATCTGTATATTATTTAATAAATTCATTAATAAATGTATTTTTTCTTACGTAGCAAAAAAGTGTTTGATTTCTTCCCTTTCACATTAGTATTATCTATTACTGTTCTCGTGTATATGTGCTTTATTCAAAAATTCACTTTTTTCGTAGGTTAGATTAAAAAAAAAGATTCTATTTACCTATATATTTGGTGGTCACGAAAAAAATTAAAACGTTAAGGTGGATTGCGTAACAACTAAGTTTAGAACATAGTCATATATTTTCACCGATTAGCAATATATTACATAATAAAAGAGAAACCGACAAAATAATTTAACTCCAGACTTTGTGAATACTAAAGCTGATATGTCTTAAAATTTAGTAGTAATTATTCATTAATTTAAAGACATAGATTTTTAATAAATGAGTAGTTATCCCTGTGTTGTTTTAATTATTGTAATTATTATATAAGATTCAATTTGCTTGAATAAATGTTATACAAAGAAGATTCCAAGACGTATCTTTTTTTTATGAGCTAATATTCTTTAAATCTAATATAAAATAGTTAATATTAACTTCGATTGAGTTAAAATTCTACTAATGCCACATAAAAATGCGACAATAGTATTTTCTTCTAATTAACAAGTTTTTTGATTACGTATAAAACTAAAAGTTTAGCTTCTTAACAAAAGACTAAATATTTATATTTTGATAAAGGCATGCTTAGATACAAATAACAATATCTATAATTTATTTAAAAAAAAAATGGCTCAAATTTTATAATTTTAATCTTTAGTACAAGTATTCATAGTGTTTAGTACATGTATTTGTACTTTGTGCAGTCTTACACTGTGTCTGTTCCCTGTACTCACGCATGTCAGTAAAGAAGACTGTTTATAACGTATACTATAATAATGTACGCTCCAGGACGGCACAAAGGGGAAGATCATGGGGGTCATGATATCCTTGAATGGAGAAAATATTCACAAAAGAATATCTTTTGTCATATGAAATACATATTTATACTGAAAAATTGATACATTATCTCCCATCTCTGTCGACATGATCCCATTGTATATCGAAGGCTGGAACCATCCCTACCTTAAGCACAATATAAAATAACTAAAATTCACTTTTGAATGAGCTAAACTCAACTTTTATGCCACATTAGTTTAATTCTCTAATTAACAAGTCATTTGATGACGTTTAAAACAATACGTTTGCCACCGTATAGCTTCTTAATAAAAGGTTACACATTTATTATATTTTGATAAAGGCATACAAATATTTCCATAATTTATAAAGCCTGACTCAAATTTAATATCTTTTATGTTTAGTACATGTATTCATAGTCATTATTCGTACTTTGCGTAGTCTTGCGTGATGTCTGTTCCTTGTACTCACGCATAATAGGAGTGAAACGTGACCTTCACACATGAAGAACTCATATGAAAGGAAACGCTTCATATGTTCATGGTGTTTTTATTCCGTCAAGTGAAAATGGTTTTAATTTTCCAAAACAGTCCACTATAAATACTTTCACCATGATAAAATTTTATTGCACTGTATCTAAAACTCGTAAATGCAGAATAAAGGTTTTTAAAAGTGTTGGAAATTGTTTTACGCTGAATGGTGAAAGTGATCATTAAAGTATTTAATACCTAGAAAGCTTACTTTAGTCTCAGCATGAAGAGGCTGAATTTTGTAATAATTATTAAATATGGAGTCATAAAATTTCTTATTCAAAAATAGTCTATTAATTAACTTTTTCAAGATATTTTGTTTTATAAGGTAGGAATTTATGTCTCATATATTTTTATGCGTTAATAGTGATATAAATTTTAATATGCAAATATTTTTATTAGATTTATGTTTGCAGTCGTTAACGGAAATTGCGAATCAGAAATGAATTGAATGCCAAAAGTTCGTTGCCAATTTCCTACTGTTCATTATATACTTCTTTAATTTATAATTTAAAATAGATAACAAAATCAATTAAATAATCGCCATATAAATTTTAATAATAAATTTATTTTTCCTGTTACTGACAGAAATTGTGATTCAGAAATAAATTAAATATGTAGATCAAAACTGTTCTGATGAATTTTTTACTGTTCATGATACAGATTTTAACTAAAATTAAAATTAAATAATTGTTATATGAATTTTAATATGAAAATATTTTAATGGATATATGTTTGTAGACATTAACATAAATGAATTTAATATCGAGAATAAAACTATTCTTATGCTTTTGATTTTCTACTATTCGTAGTCTTTTTGTTTATTGTAATTTAAGTTAAGTAAAAACATCAATTAAACAATCGAATTCAATAACAAAAAATTCTTATTCGTATTTATGATGCAGAACTGTTTTTTGAGCATGTGTAATAAATTTATCTAACAGAATACAAAACAAATTTAGCTAAAATCATGAGAACAGAATAATATATACAGGGTTTCTTTCCTTCTCTGGAAGAAAGACTTTTTGTACTTTGAAAAGCCACCGGATAGGAAAAGTCCGAAAAGACTTTCCTCCACAGGGAAGGAAAGACATTTCGGACACCATGCATATTGTTCAGGGTTACCAGTTGGACGGATTTTTTATTCCAATTGCTTGATTTCTATCACTTTTTTGAAAGAAAGAATATTAGCCTCATTTATAACAATAATATTACTATTTTTGAAAAGTGGAGCAATCAAGCAATCTGAATTTAAAAAACTCGCCCAACTAATAACACTGATATTGTTGTTCCAACAAAATTCCTATTGTACCATATTTTTAACAGAATATTTTGTAATGACAGTTAATTTTTTTGTTGAATTAAGAATATTTTGTTTTTCGGTTTGTTAGACAAAAAAAAAAAAAAAAATTGTTTGGCTCATCAAAATGTTACCATCTTACCATTAGAGCATCTAAACGGAATTTTGTTGGGACAACAAGCAATAACAGGATTAATGGTATAATATGAATATTTTGGGAACAACAAGATATATATATATATTAAGTTAATTCATTCTTTTAATAATATTTTAATTATATCTAATCATAATCAATTCTACTAGATTATTATTGTAGTACTATGTTACTTTAAAAGTTAAAATAAAAAATAATAAAATGGTTTGATTTTTATTAGCAAAGTATATAAAAGAAAGTGCTAAAAATAAATTTTGATTGTTTTTATTATTTTATTTTGTGGATCTGCAAAATATGAAAGGTTGGATCGTAATTTATAAAACTCTGATACTTTTACCAGGGATCATCTAAAAACTAAATACATGTGGTTACAATTTAATTCGGCACATTAATATGAATTGAGAATCGGTGTATACTAATAAAATTTAAATAATATATTTTAATTTTGTGGCGAACTGTAACTACGTTATCTGTTTATGTATTCGATTTAAATTTATTTTTAATAAAAAATTAAATAACATAAGAGAAGTGTTCTTTAATACAGGCTTTATATGGCGCAGTCTATCACAAACATTCTTATTCTTTTTGCACGACAATCCTTTCGGGAAATTATGCAACAGAGTAAAATAGCCATATAGAGAATCTGAACTGACAAGAGTATTTTTAATCCAATAAAATTTTTGGTGGACTATATATTTAAACAGAAAATTTTGCTCAGTCTCCCACAAATATTCTTATTCTTTTTGCACGACAATCCTTTCGTTAAATTAAGCAACAGAGTAAGATAGCCGTATAGAGAATCTGAACAAACAAAAGAGTATTGTTAATCCAATAAAATTTTTAGTGGACTATATTTAAACAGAAAATTTTGTTCAGTTTCCCACAAATATTATTATTCTTTTTGAACGACAATCCTTTCGGGAAATTAAGCAACAGAGTAAGATAGCCATATAGAGAATCTGAACTGACAAAAGAGTATTGTTAATCCAATAAAATTTTAGTGGACTATATTTAAACAGAAAATCTTGTTCAGTCTCCCACAAATATTCTTATTCTTTTTGCACGACAATCCTTTCGTTAAATTAAGCAACAGAGTAAGATAGCCGTATAGAGAATCTGAACTAACAAAAGAGTATTGTTAATCCAATAAAATTTTTGGTGAACTATATATTTAAACAGAAAATTTTGTTCAGTCTCCCACAAATATTCTTATACTTTTTGAACGACAATCCTTTCGGGAAATTAAGCAACAGAGTAAGATAGCCATATAGAGAATCTGAACTGACAAAAGAGTATTGTTAATCCAATAAAATTTTTGGTGGACTATATATTTAAACAGAAAATTTTGTTCAGTCTCCCACAAATATTCTTATTGTTTTTGCACGACAATCCTTTCGGGAAATTAAGCAACAGAGTAAGATAGCCATATAGAGAATCTGAACTGACAAAAGAGTATTGTTAATCCAATAAAATTTTTGGTGGACTATATATTTAAACAGAAAACTTTGCTCAGTCTCCCACAAATATTCTTATTCTTTTTGCACGACAATCCTTTCGGGAAATTAAGCAACAGAGTAAGATAGCCGTATAGAGAATCTGAACTAACAAAAGAGTATTGTTAATCCAATAAAATTTTTAGTGGACTATATATTTAAACAGAAAATTTTGTTCAGTCTCCCACAAATATTCTTATTCTTTTTGAACGACAATCCTTTCGGGAAATTAAGCAACAGAGTAAGATAGCCATATAGAGAATCTGAACTGACAATAGAGTATTGTTAATTCAATAAAATTTTTGGTGGACTATATATTTAAACAGAAAATTTTGCTCGGTCTCCCACAAATATTCTTATTCTTTTTGCACGACAATCCTTTCGTTAAATTAAGCAACAGAGTAAGATAACCGTATAGAGAATCTGAACTAACAAAAGAGTATTGTTAATCCAATAAAATTTTTAGTGGACTATATATTTAAACAGAAAATTTTGTTCAGTCTCCCACAAATATTCTTATTCTTTTTGAACGACAATCCTTTCGGGAAATTAAGCAACAGAGTAAGATAACCGTATAGAGAATCTGAACTAACAAAAGAGTATTGTTAATCCAATAAAATTTTTGGTGGACTATATATTTAAACAGAAAATTTTGCTCAGTCTCCCACAAATATTCTTATTCTTTTTGCACGACAATCCTTTCGTTAAATTAAGCAACAGAGTAAGATAGCCATATAGAGAATCTGAACTAACAAAAGAGTATTGTTAATCCAATAAAATTTTTGGTGGACTATATATTTAAACAGAAAATTTTGTTCAGTCTCCCACAAATATTCTTATTATTTTTGCACGACAATCCTTTCGGGAAATTATGCAACAGAGTAAGATAACCATATAGAGAATCTGAACTGACAAAAGAGTATTGTTAATCCAATAAAATTTTTAGTGGACTATATTTAAACAGAAAATTTTGTTCAGTCTTCCACAAATATTCTTATTCTTTTTGCACGACAATCCTTTCGGGAAATTAAGCAACAGAGGAACATAGCCATATAGAGAATCTGAACTGTTAAAAGAGTATTGTTAATCCAATAAAATTTTTGCTGGACTATAGTTAAACAGAAAATTTTGTTCAACCAAACTAAATTTCTTGGATCAGCAATACTTTTATACGATTATTGTTGATCCAAGAAATGTTTGTTTGGCTAAAAAAAAATCTGTTTAAATATGGTCCAATAGTTTTTTTTTTTTTTCTTGAATAAGCAATAATTTTTATCTGCGTCAGAGAGAACAAATTTTTTCCCCAAGAATAATTTTATAGATTTAATAATTGTTTTTTTATGAGGAGAAAAAATATAAATAAATTAAGAATTCACTTGTGTCGTACAAAGCTATTTTATCATTAGAACACATTGAATTGGCTCCTAAGTGTAGAATCATTGAAATGATAAACTCTTGAATGAGAAGCATATGAATGCTGTTCCACTGTAACAAAATCTATGTAAAAGAAGTTTTGTTGCCACATACACTGATTTCGTTCCACTTCATACTGAATCTTATTCCCACATGGAGAAATAAAGAAAGATTTTTTCCCTGCAATCGTTATAATAAAGAAAGGTACGCATTCTCATACCTGCCGAGCTATTGAACCTTTTGAGTACCCCCCTGGTGGGGAAGAATATCAATAAATTTCCAGCACCTTTCTCCAGATCTGATAATAAATGGTTATGTAAGCATTTCTTTTTTTTTTTCTACTCATGAAAGAGTCAAAAATCTGTGGAGGAAGTCTGAAATTTATAATTAAATATTAATAATGAAACCACAATGTTTGTCTTACAGTAAAATTTATTCCCTTATCTAATAATTAAATTTCCTATAAAATAGTAATTATAAAAACATGTATTTAAGTAATTTTCTTGTTTTTATTTGCATAAGAATGTTTAGATTTTGTTTTTTTCTTTTCAATCTGATCCTGGTTACTTTATTTGATAGTATATTTAAAAAGGCATATCGTTGACTAAAAAATTTTATGAAATTGTAAATTTGTATAATTTTTCTACAGTGGTTAGAAAGTTTGGTTTCTAACCATTTTTATTTTAAAACAAACTTTAAAAGTTGACTTACCTTTCAATATCTCTAAAATTCTTCTTGTTACAAAACAGTGAAGGAAACCGGTCTTTTTTCATAATATAGAGTCTAACATACAGCGATAAGTTTTGTAAAATACTATATGGTCAAATAAAACTATGTTCAACTTCCAAATGTTATTAAATTTCGACGTCCATTGTTACGCTTTAAAAAATTTTCTACTATCAAATGTGGAAGCGTAAACATGCTTTGTTAACAGCTGCCGTTATCTGCGACATTTGTAAGAGTAATATTCATAAAATCTTACTTCTTTGATTACCATAAGATGGCATTTAGAATTGCCATCTTACGGTTTTCTAGAGGCAGATTCAAACTATTATCCGAATAAAAAAATGTCGATGAATTTTTACCCTTATCTAATTTTACCGAACAACTTTATTTTAAAATGTTAATTGAATAAGAAAGTTTTGAATATTCTAAATTATTATGTGAATAAGAAGGTTTTGAATAAAATTTATTCGAGTTTCTAATAATAAACTTTAATTTATTTTTGTTACATAACTGAAAGACATGTGTCATTATTTTTTCAACAAGGGACTGTTTTAGGAAACAATGAGATATTCAGAATGTTCTAAATGAAAGTATTTAAAATATATTTTACCTTTCTTTATTTCGATATTAGATATGTTTGTTTCAATATGTGAGCTCTTAGTGACTCAGTTGTTTGTCCTATATATAAATCATTAAAAGTGCAAAATATTTTACCATTAAATAATTTTCGCAACTTTAAATTTTATGTCACATCCTATAAAAATAATCGAATAACGTATTTTCATGTTAATCAGCATCTATACGTTATACTTCTATAGAACTTAGCCAGATTAAAGAGAAAAAGATCCCAAAATATGTTATGTACAATATACCGAGACACTCTAAATTATTACTCTACCTGCATGGAAAAAAAATCATGGCTTGAAATAATCTGATAGTACGGAGGAGAAAAAGCATTTTCATCCTGAAAGATATCACATTTTTCACATGTTATCATTTGACACCTGTGGCGACACAAGAGTGTGTCACAAACTCCTGATAATGCATCTCTTCAGACATGCAATCTCCTAACTCTGAAGGAAATATCTTTCCTTAGCGTCTGTCATTCTCTAGCTTCTTTTCCCATTATGGCACAAGCATCACTTACTTAATACATTAAGTAAACGTAGAGGAGTATATTTCAATGACATACAAGTACGATAAGCATGTTTCTTATTATGCATCTGCGCGTCCAAACTATCTTCACTGTATAAAATTATACGCTTGTGTTTGCATACTTTTTATGATTATCATTCGGTAGATTTTTTTTGTGCTAACGTGTCTAGCTTTAAACAAAAAAAATTTCTGGTTGTATACAACATGGCAAAATTATTGTAGTTGGGAGTGACATTAGTATCCTACAGAATTTAGAATTAAAAAATTCGTAATTTGTATGTTTCTGTAATTATGTTTTATCCTTTTATAGACAATTTATCTATTTGTAGACATCGTTTTTCTTCAGCTTTCTGTGATATGGAGATCTTCAGCATTAATGCGATTTTTACACATTTAGCATTAAAGCACAAGTAGTTATAATAAAACCAGGAAAACAACTACAAATTAAAGACAATAAATAACTATCTATATCAGTTAATCTTTGAAAAGTAAGATAATATACCATAATAGAGATAGAAAGTGTGATATTTCTATCTTTTTTATTTATTGTGGTTTTTTAACCCCTTGAAGGGCGGTGGGACGTATATGTCCCATTTAATTTTTATTGCCAAATGCCATATTGGCAGAAAATTTTGCTTTTATATCTTACGGGAATAAAAGCTGTTACTTATTTTGAAATAAGATTGTTTGTAAATCCTGGTGTCAATCCTGGTAGCAACAGAAGTACCTCGCTCCTGAAAGGGTTATGTAGTTTCGAGTCATAATTGTATGTAAGCTAAATTAAATATATGGATACAGTGCTCCTTTTTCATGATTAATTATTTTCGACACGTTAACGTAAATTAATATTTTTACTACACATCTCAAATGAAGAACTAAAATAATTCATCTGACGACCGAAACTCGAGACATTCTATCAAAACAGTATATTATTTGCGCACACAGAAGGGAAAGAAATTTCGCATAGAAAGACTTACTTTTTAAAAAATTTTGGAAATATAATTCGATGTTTTCAATATAACTCTTCAATTTAAGCTAATTCATTAACTTTATTACTCGACCAAAAGTCGACTCACTCTGTCAAAACAGTAGTTTTATTTTGAACACCACAGAAGGAAAGGAAATATGACATTTATGCCATATTAGAATGCTTTCTTTTCTGAAACATTGAAATAAGACTTGATGACTCTTCAGTTTATACTAACTTATCTATATAACTCAATATGTTAAGTTAACTCTTTTTTATATGTGAATTTAAATTAAGAGTTATCCCTACAAATCCCACAATCCGAACTCAAAAAATGTATCTGTCGACTAAAAGTCGAGACATTTTGTCAAAACAGTAGCTCATTTGCACACACAAGGAAAATAAATATGGCACCAGAAAGCCTTACCATCATTTGGAAATAGAATTCGATGTTTTCAATTGTCTCTACAATTTAAGCTAACTTATCAACTTTATTCAATATGTTAGTTTAATTCTTCCCAACATGTTAATTTAAATAAAGAATTATTTCTACAAACCCCAAATATAGAACTCAAAAAATTCATCTGGCGACCAAAAGTCGAGATATTCTGTCAAAACTGTATTTTTCATTTGGTCACATAGAATAAAAGGAATATGGTGTTTACACCATATTCGAATGCCTTATTATGCCTTGCTAATATAATATATAATATATATAATATATAATATAATATATATATATGCTTATAATGCCTATGATTTGCTTTATTATGCCTTCGAATACTTTTTAGAAACTTTGGAAAAAGACTTGATGTTTTCAATATATTGACTCTTCAATTTATTCTAACTGATAAATTTAACTCAATATGTTAACGTAACTCTTCCCAATGTGTTAATTAAAATTAAGAATTATTCCTAGAAACCCCCAAAACATAACTCAAAAAATTCATGTGACGACCAAAAATCGAGGCATTCTCTCAAAACGGTAGCTTTCATTTGCGCACACAGAAGGAAAACAATATGGTGTTTACACCATATTCGAATGTTTACTTTTTGGAAACTTTGAAATAGGACTTGATGTTTTCAATATATTAACTCATCAATTTATGCTAACACATCAATTTAAGTCAATCTGTTAACTTAGCTCTTTTCAATATGTAAATTTAAATTAAGCATTTTTCCTACAAATCCCACAAGCAGAACTCAAAAAATTTATCTGACGACCAAAAGTCGAGACATTCTGTCAAAACAGTAGCTCATTTGCGCACACAGGAGGAAAAGATATATAGCATAGAGAGTCTACTTTTTAGAAACTTGGAAATACGATTTGATGTTTGGAACAGATGTTGGAAAGATAAACAGGCCACCGTTTCCACGCAAAAAGGGCAAAAGTTGTAAATTATGCTGAATAAATAAGTTGACAGGTTACAGGAATTCGTGAGAAAAATATAGTCTCTCATACCTCGCAAAATGACTTCTACTTCCAATTTTTACAGCATCATTACTAAACACACAGCTTGTAAAAGTCAAAATCTCAATAAAAAGAAAAGTTTTCAGTTTTAAGGATGTTTTATGCCGGATACATTAGTCAACGAAATTCACAACTTTTGTGATATGGTGGTAATTCTGTGGGTTTTGAAGCATCATCTGAATAGTTTTAGACATGAATATTTTCTTTGAGGATATATTCTCAAGAACATTGAGATAACACGTGTGTTTGTGCTAAAAAATGACTACAGCTATTTTTTCAATAGCACAACGATGGTTATAAAATGTTGTAGTGTATGTTTCAAAGGAAGAGCAATTTTAAATACTTATACAGGATAAAAAGCATATGTAATCCGTAGTTTGATATAAAATATTATAAATGCTATAAATTATTAAAATAAACTTTATATTATAAAGCATATTTTCAATTTAAATTATATTTGAACTAGTCAGGTGTTATAGGCATACTTAATATAAAGTTGAATCAAAATGTGATATCTAAATAGCATAACATTGAAAGTTCAAAATTCCTTTTTTTTAATTTTTTAAATGTTCAATAAAATATAGATCAATATATTTTCGTACCATTTTAAATGTAAAAATATGAATTATTTCTGCAATATATAATGACGCAAGCAGTGTTAAGTATCTGTTATCTATTTATGGTTATTCTATTTATTCAATTATAAAATATTTTAAACCTAAGCATTTTTTTCTTTTAAGTTTTGTAACAAATTGCTGCATTTGCCAATTTGTTTAGGCTAGAGTGAAATAGCTTACATTTTCATTTATAATCATTGTTAATTGTTTGTTAATTCTTCTTTGTTCCTTTGAAATAATTTCAGTAGATTTAAAATTTCACAATATTTTTATTCATGCTAGAATCTAAAACATAATTGTATATGGAATACTTTCTATCCACTGAATAAACGGATTTCGATGGAAACTGCCTTCAAATTTAAGAATGACTATTTATTTTGCCTTTATTTCCATATGAAATATCTGATACCGATCCTTATAAATTGCTAAGGATAAAAAAAATATTGTGGCACTTTATTTATTTATTTATTATATTATTATTGTTGTTATTATTATTTTTTGGTAATATAATGCATATATATATAATTTTTTTTAGCTTGGTTGAGTATTATTATTTTGTTGTTGTTTTAAAGCGTATATTTCCTTAGGTGGGCGTCCTTTAAGTTGTATTATGGTATCATGCTAAGCATCAGTGTTATAATACTGATGAATCATTAAACTCCTGAGTAGATAAAGGATAAAACTCCTTAAATAGCTTAATAACTTAGACACAAGCTCAACAATTATGACGGTTCCTTTTCTTCTTTATTTGAAAGTATATACTTAGCAAGTACTTTCTTATAAGTTTCTAAAAAAAGAAAAAAGCAGAATATAAAACTACTTCATAGGGGAAAATATAATTCGTAACACGTGTAAAAATAGGCCTATACCGCAAGTTTAGTGTGCTGCTGATTGCATATTAAAAAACTTGTATGTTTTACATACAAAACATTTAAAGAATGGTGTTTTCTCTTTATAAAATTACATATACAGTTTAAAACAGTGACGATATGCTGAATGTCGTACGTTTGTATTAAAGTATGCTATAAAAGTGTATATAATTTAATTTATTTTTGTAATTAAACTGAAAGATATATTATTTCCACAAAAACTCCTGAGATAAAAGTTTAATCATTAGAATATTGTGGCATAGCTCCCCTAACAATATTCATACCAATCTTGGTATCAGAGATTTCCTGATGTGAATAAATGTTTATGCAAATATCCTGCAAAATATACAGCCTAGTTTCTTTTACAGAAAGAAAATTCATTCGCTAATTTTTGAAAGATAACGGCGAAAGAGCAAAGAAAGTTTGAGACTTTCATAAAATATAAATGTCAGTTGAATGCAAATAGCGATTATTTATTGTTCATTAAATTGTTTTTCGCTGTTATAAAATATTTTTTGTAACAAAAATGTATAATTAAAAATTAAGTAAAGAAATAAGTAAACAAAGTTCATTTTGATAGAGAGGAAATCAAGAGCGTCAAAGAAGTAAAGTTTTATAACTTCCATTACATCGTAAGTAAGGAAAATTGAAAAAGAGAGAGAGGTAATGTGAGATATGCTAGAAATTTTTAATTTGTGTTTTTAAAAATGACTTATTCAAATGAAAGTACTATTGCTATCCTATTCATTTTAATGCTCTTTATTATTATACTTTGGTAGAGAATTACATTTTAAATTACACAACAGAAATTTCTATTTAAAAAAATTCTAATAGTTTCAAAGTATTAAGCATTTAGGGATACATAATTTTCTTGTAAAATGCAATTTTTTCAGCTAAGACTTTAATTTTTACTAATTTGCCATTAAACAGTTTAGAAATTTAAAAAAAGTTTTTAAGTGTTTTAATTTTTTTTTCTGAAAAGCTTTAATGCCACCATGGTATTAAAGTCACCATGCCAACATTTGTAAATAACTGCAAGTACGGATCATGAGGGGTCATCAGGATCATGAACCTTCCCGTTTATGAAAACTATGCCCACAGTCTATATGTATATAAATGTACATTAATATAAAAAATACACTTCAGTATGAGATGTGATACATCTCCAAAAAGTCGTGATT
This sequence comes from Maratus michaelseni, assembly GCA_963931845.1. NCBI lineage: Eukaryota > Metazoa > Arthropoda > Arachnida > Araneae > Salticidae > Maratus > Maratus michaelseni. The sequence goes on from OZ007599.1 coordinate 225,129,602, forward strand.
AGGCCAAATCAAAGGCTAAATCCGCTTTTGCTTGAAGAAATCATTTAAAAAATAAGTTTTCACTAAGTTCAATAGTAATGTTTGATATTTTACTGTCAAAGTTCATTTGAATTTAAAAATCATTAAATTAGGCTCTAAAAATTTAAAAATAAAACAAAGTTTAGATATTAACAGCAACATTAGAAAAATATAAAATAAATTATGATTAATGACATATTACACGCATCAATGTCTTATTAATTGTGAGTATAAAAGTTCAAGTCACGACTCTCTAAATAAGCTAAGATTCTGGCAATAGTAATTTTTTTTATTGATTTCGTTTAGCCTTATAATATGTGTAAAACTATGTAGTAATAATGATTTTACGAGAGTCAAACTTTGTGATTAATACTATATGTACAGACTTCACAATATAATTCATTATCTCGGTGGAATTTACTAGAGTGCCTGGGAAAAACTAGTAATCAACATATTGATTAAAAAAAGCATTATAAATATTCACACTTCACTTCCAATTAAAATAAATTAAGATATGTATATAAATATTTCATATTTGTTGAAAAGTCATGACTCAGTTGTTTGCTGAAGTAATTGAATCTATGTTTAGTTTAGCTGACAATAGATTCTCACATTTATTCCAAGAAGAAACCATGGCCTTTATTCAACTGTTCCAAAACTGAATCTTCCAATACTTTATAAGGAACACACGGAATATTGTGTTGGTGCGTTTGTTGCAACACCTGGCAAAGGCGTCATAAAACTATAATGTAGTCTGTTATTGCCTGATGTGATCATCAGTTTGCCAGAGACAAGAAAGCAATATTTATTTAAGTTTAAGATGGTGTTACTACAGCAGGTAAAACGATTGATGTTTTGACATCTGATATATATCATAACTGTTACATGAGTCAGCACTAAATCCTATTAAAAATAACAGCTACTGTTTAGTCAGAGTGTCTAGAAATCGTTTTGCAGCTCTTTAGATTAAAGATAAGGGATCTTTAGATTAAAGATACGCACTTGTGTAATATTGCGATATAAAATATTGGCTAATATAGTAATGTAATAAAGATGCAATTTTATTTCTTTTAAAAATAAATAAATTTTGAAATCAATAAAAAATTATGGCAATAAAAAGAGCTCGTTAACTTTTCTTAAACTAGGAAAACTGCGCAGAAAAGTATACTATATCTATTAGACCTTCTAAATTATTCACTGGTAATAAAAAAAACAAACGTTTTACAAAAACATCAAAATTGCATGAATTATTTATGTGGATTAACACACTCCGCTTTTAAAAATACGTTATGACCCACGCAAACATAAATACACACCAAATTAAAAATTTTACTGCAAGTTTTTAAAATATTACACATTTTGTGTCTTTTTAAACTTTGGCTTCAATCCCCCAAATCCCCAACATCGCAAACATTTTTACTATTAATTTATAACATTGATTTTTAGAAATTACTACATGAATGTTAAAAGCAATTTGTTTAAAGTAAAAAAAAAAAAAAAAAAACAAGAAATATTTCTAGTAAAATATTTAAAAGTCAATTTTTTACTGTATAAGATTTTTAGATAGTACTTCAATTTTAAGTTTAAACTAATGTCTTTATTTTTTTTCTCCAATGATTTAGGGGGAAATTTCTAGTTAAAAGAATTTAAAGAAATACCTAAACTGATTAACACGCCTTGTTCTCCAAAATCCCAGAAATAAAATTTATAAACAAACATACAAACGAATCGGCAATTTCAAAAACTACATAAGTCCAATATTTAAGATAATTCTGGAATCTATAAAAACTTTCTACACGCAAATGCTATAGATATTTTAAGAACTTTTCTGTGCTCACTGTATTTATTAAGCCTTTAAATATGTTTGGCGGTTATCAGTTAAGTATTTTATAAAAATTAAAATTTAAAAAAAACTTTTCAAAAATCTTCGGACTTTTATAGCTTTTGCACTCAGTGTGATTTAGTACCCCAGATATGATACCAATATATATATCACATTTTTACTAGATATTTGACAGAATATGCATAAATCGTTTACATCTTTACACCATAAGTTTCTAAATTTCTAAAAAAATAAATTATGTTTTATAAGATTAATGTTATATCAAATACAATTACCGCGTAGTCCAATATTAAAAAAATTCCTTAACATAGTCATATGTGACAATATTTTCCAACAATGGGCATTTCTAGCTTGTATATTTAAATTTATGACATTCAAGGGTTTACAAAGTACACCAGTCATGTGCATAGAGGCCAAATATTGCGTGTCTAAACTGTAAAAAAATATCTGTTGATTTTACAGAGAAAATTGTCAACTAAAAAGCCAGTAAATAACTGATTATTTTATGGAAATAATCGTTATTTACTACGAGTATCTTTTATTTAAAAGATTTTGTCCGTAAGTTCGTAATAAATACAGATTAGTTCCGTAAAATAAAAAGTTTATAACTGGCGTCTTGGCTGACAGTTTTTTCTGTAAAATCAACAGTTATTTTTTTACAGTGCATTTCCGAATAGTAATAGTCATCTTATTAAATCGCAGAATTCTGCCATTAAATAATGCGAAGATTACTATTCGAAAATAGTGGTATCTAAAATCTGTAATCCTTGGTATTTATTCATTAAGGCACACATTTATATTCACCATTGTGTTTGATCACATTTTCTTCTTGATGTGTTATTGGCCATTGGAAAGTATCTAGGTATTGTCATTGGCTATTGTTGTTTTTGCAATAAATGAAGATTTTGGGTGGCAAATGATAAATAATTCTATGCAATTTTTGTCTACAGTTGTGGGCCGACCTTCAAGAATACGTTGACAACAAATAAGGGCATTTTGAAAAAAAAAAGTGGACTTATGTAGTTTTTGGATTTACCGATTCGATTTGCGTCAGCTTTTTATGTACGAAGATTTTAGTGTATATATATAGATACCCTTTTATCTTGAAAAAATTTAATAATCTATGTGTTTATATCTATTATAACTGCTACCGATGGTTATAATTTATGTTTAAAAAAATTTCTTAACGGTTAAATTAACCTTATTTGTTAGATACAATATTTGAACATATGCAAATAAGAATAGGGTTAAAACATTAGTAATTACGTAGGGTAAGCAGCAAAAAACTTTTTTTTGTTTTATTATTTTCCATTTAAAAGCTTTTTTTGTTTTTCAATCTTGTTCGACAATCGATTGCGCAGGGAGAAACACAATTTTTAGCATAAAGCTAGTGTTTCTACAGAAATCGAATGTTCATTACTTATATATGTAAATCCTCTGCCCTTGATGAAGTGATTTACATTATAAGCTTGCATCTGTGTTCATACTCTTGTTTTAGGTAGCTTTCAATACAAAAAAGTCCTTCCGGCCTGTACTGGGAGGAAAAGGTAGCTTTCCTATATCTTCGTTTTAAAATTTTAGCTAATGTTACACGAAAACAGCAAGTTAAAATGCAAAGAAAGGTTTACAAAAGATTCGTTAATACTGAATTTGAATAAGAAATTCACCAAATTATTGAGCAATAGCCAAATTGGCTTCATTTATGAAGACTTATTTTGGTCGCCAAATTTGGCGATATTTCGCCAAATGTCGCCCATGTCGCCAATTTTGGCGCCAATGCCGCCAATTTTGGCGCTAACGGATATGAATATATAGTTTTAGAGGTATGATTGGGAAAATTATTACAACAATGAAAGAAGATAATTTGCAAGCAATGGCGTTAATGTGCTGTTTTGTTTCAAAATGTCAGCCACCCTAGAATTTCAAACTGCTCTATCTCAGCCATTTTTTAAGATAGAGGTAAACCAAAAAATGCTCTGGAATCCTTGTATCAAGGCCTAACACGTAATTAAAAAATAAATTTGAATTTTTAATTTTTTTTGTATATTTATTTTAGTTTTAAATTTTTAAATGACTGCCATCTTGAAACAAAATGGCGGACCAAGCTGGCCAACGAACTCGGTCGAGACATTGGTGAGCTTAATACACACAATTAGTTTCATCAAAATCGATTTATAAATACGAGCGTTATCGTATGACATAGGTCATATATATATATATATATATATATATATATATATATGGATATATCTATATATATAAATCAACATTTGAGCGGAGGGTGGTTTTGAGATCTGGGGGTCATGATCGGTGAAAATATATCGAAATTTTCCGGAACTGCTTTCCTCCGAACGGCTGCAATAGGTAGCTTTATACTTTTTAGTATTGAAAGCTACCTAAAAGTATAAAGCTACCTATTGCAGCCGTTCGGAGGAAAGCAGTTCCGGAAAATTTCGATATATTTTCACCGATCATGACACCCAGACCCCAAAACCACCCTCCGTTCAAATGTTGATTTATATATATCCATATATATATATATATATATATATCTGACCTATGTCATACGATAACGCTCGTATTTATAAATCGATTTTGATGAAACTAATTGTGTGTATTAAGGTCACCAATGTCTCGACCGAGTTCGTTGGCCAGCTTGGTCCGCCATTTTGTTTCAAGATGGCGGCTATTTAAAAATTTAAAACTAAAATAAATATACAAAAAAATTAAAAATTCAAATTTATTTTTTAATTACTTGTTAGGCCTTGATACAAGGATTCCAGAGCAATTTTTGGTTTACCTCTATCTTAAAAAATGGCTGAGATAGAGCAGTTTGAAATTCTAGGGTGGCTGACATTTTGAAACAAAACAGCACATTAACGCGGTTACTCGCAAATTATTTTCTTTCATTGTTGTAATAATTTTCCCAATCATACGCATAAAACTATATATTCATATCCGTTAGCGCCAAAATTAGCGACATTGGCGGCAAAATTGGCGACAAAATTATCAAAATTTGTGACATTTGGCGAAATATCGCCAAATTTGGCGACCAAAATAAGTCTTTATAAATGAAGCCAATTTGGCTATTGCTCAATAATTTGTCGAAATTCTTATTCAAATTCAGTATTAACGAATCTTTTGTAAACGTTTCTTTGCATTTTAACTTGCTGTTTTCGTGTAACCTTAGCTAAAATTTTAAAACGAAGATATAGGAAAGCTACCTTTTCCTCCCGGTACAGGCCGGAAGGACTTTTTTCATTTGAATTTATCATATTTTATTTCTTAGGACGACATCATTTAATTTGTAATTTGACTCTGCTACTTGGTATTGTGGTTTCATTGGTCAATATATTATGTTTCAATGGATTAATTGTACAGAAAACTTTTATATATATATATATATATAAGGCAGGATACTTGTAAATGTGAGAAAAGGATTTTCTAAGCAAAACAATTCAACATTATAAGAAAACGCGTCCGTATGAATATGTAATTCAATCCCTATAACAAGAGAAAACAAAATCATTTTATACATTCTTCACATGCAAAATAAAAACATCAATCAAATTACTATTACCGCAAGTAAAGAATTTTTTTTTATGATATTAAATAATAAAGTTAGAGATAAAACCTGTTATTGCCTATCGAAAGCCGTATCGTACATTTTTAGCTCATTAGATTATGATAATCTTCTTCATGAAAGTACTCTTGAGAAGCATGTCTGGCATTTTAAATTTCGACGTGGGTAGACGTTGTTTTTATATAGTTTCTATAATAAAATTAGATAAGTTGTTTCGGGCTAAGGCTAGTCATTGCTTGTATTTCCGAGTGCTTAATTAGTTAATTCAGTATTTGTTGCATTAAATATTGTTTTCGTATTTAAAAATATTCTAGAATGAATGAAAATCAGACTTTTATATTTCCGTATATGTAATATTGTCTAAGATAAATAATATTTCTATAAATTTAAATAGCGGGATTTCAGGAATCATTTTATTTATTCTTGCATTTATACAACATTTTATTTAATCTAAAAGTCCTGCTAATCCAAATTATTAATAGAATTGTCAAAAAATATATAAAAATAAATAAATAAAATCTATTATTTTTTCTTTTCTTATTTCGATTAAAGTTTCATTTGTGACTTTGGTAGACTCAGGGGATTTTTGCTGAAATCAAAAGGACGTGCTTAGGAGAATTGAAAAATCACCTTGAATCTAGAAGTAAATAAGATCATATAAGTGCAAATTCTATACTTGGTGATTTTTCGTGCCTGAAACTCATAAGAATTACTTAAAATACTTACTTTAGGTTATTAATTTAAATTAAATACTGTTAGTCACATTTTCCTGAATAAAATTTTTAATACTTATTTGATGTATTTATTTATATGTTTAAAATAATATTTTTGGCATTCAAGTAAAATTGATTCGCAAAGTAGGGCTGGTGCAATAAAAAGAGTTACGATAGTATTTTAGTCTATTGATAAATCTCTGTGAAGTCCGAAAAATTCCGAATCTCTTCTTCAGAGCGAAGCGTGGTAATTACATCACCATTTGAACTATCTGGATGTGATATGTAGGCTCTTTTGTACGCTCCGGCACTCTGCCCCCCCCCCCCTTTATATTCGGGTGGGTAAAGGGACGTTTTATTTATTTATTCTCTACCTACTTTGCGTCTGAAGCTAACTGACATGATCGGGCACCTCTGCTTTGATCAGAATTGCGCTCGAAAGAAAAGAACTAACCACTGCATTACTGGAGAGATGACCCGAAGACTTGCTGTCGACAGGGCCAGCCTTCCATTTAGAGGGGGGGATCATATCTCTTTTTTTGTAAGGGGTCCCAACTAAAATAGTAATTTTTATATCTTAAACTTGTCCACAAATCCAACCTAGGTGTTTTATGACACATTAACAAAATAATATTTTCAATCGTAAATGCATGAAATTTGCAGATATGTTAATATGCATAAAATTTTCAAGCTCTATTAAGATACTAAGACATCTAACAATTTCCCATTTTCTTATAAAGGCGCAGTGTCTTTCAGGAAAAGTTTGTTTTCAAAGCTGTCATTTTAAGTTGATTTTCGCTCCTCGACAGTCACGAAAATATTATCATAAGTGAGCAATTAGTTATAGCTGAAGCTCCCTCACCTATGTAAGAAAATGAAAAATGTTGTTCATTTTTTGGCGCTTAAAGAGTAATGACTGCAAATTTAATGTATTTCCATTTTTATTACTTTTTGTGTCAGAAATATTTGCGGCATTGGGCGGGTAAAGGCAACGCTGTGCTTAGGAGTGCCAACATGGATCGTATAACCACCACGCATGAAAGTGAAAAGTATAACATAACATTAAATTTAGAAACAAATGAACGGTCCGAAAAAGTAAATAAATTTTGAAACGCGGATGGAGAACTACAGGAGTCATTCCAGAGTTTGAAAGCACATGAGACACAAAGCAGGGCTGCCATTGGCTGCTGTTTTTTTTCTCTATCTCGTACCACTTTCTCAAAACAAAATTTTTTCACATACAGTTTGACAACGTGTGCAAGAGAAATATACTACAAAATTATTAAAAAAAAATAGCGGTGCGATTAGAATATAAAATAGTCGCCAGTGGCAGCCCTGCAATGTGGCCTCGAAAAAAATGGCGCATAGAGCATGTCCTAACACTTCGTTGACAGATAAGTCGCAAAACGGTGTCAAAAACAGAGAATGGAAAGTGAGGTGGTGCCAAGTGTCACAGAAAAGCCATAACAGACGGATCATCAGAGGCTCAAACTAAACATTAAGCCATAAAAACGATAGAAAAAAAGAAGAGCCATATATAGCTCACTAATCAACAAAATTTTGACGGACGTTGCCCAGTGCCTGCCCTCATTCGAAGTTCTCCGGAGTTAGCTCGGGCGGTAACAGCCTTGAAAAAGGCCCCTTGCTTTTCTGGTCCACAACGATTCAAATGACGGAATGAAAAATTCAGTAGTATTTATTAGATAATTAATAAAAGTCTCATTTTATGACACTTTGTAGACTGAAATTTACCAGAAATGTCCCAATGGAATCACAATATGCAGTTAATGAACAGCGAACCCTTAAGTAAAAATGTAGTATATATATTTTATCATGATCAAACTAATAATTGTAATGATATTAACATTATAGAAAACTACACATAAAGGTTATAATATTTATTCATGAATTCTTTCTAGGCGTATTATAGTTTCGCATAGCTGTACAAAATTACGTGGAAAAAATATAATACACTATAAAAGCAGTGTGAGTTGTGAAAAATCGATACATGTTGACTAGTATTTTTTGCGAGTTGAGATTTTTAGGTCACAGGCTATCAAAGCCTGAGAGCTAATGTGCCCGCCGGTTCTGTATGTACGTATGTATGTATGTATGTATGTACGTATGTACGCATGTATGTACGTATGTACGTAATGCGATAACTCTTGACAGAAATAACTTATATAATTTTGTTTATAGGTTCACTGTGATAAGGCTCTTCCCTGATTAGTTTTAGGGGTTCATTGGTTAAGTATAAAGGGGGAATGAGGGGTTAACCCCCCCCCCCCTTAAAATTAGATAAATGGGTTTTTCATGCAGAATTATCCGATTTTCTTCAAATTTTGTATATAGGTTCATTATGATAAGGCGCTTGCCTGATTAGTTTTGGGGGCTCATTGGTTAAGTATAAAGGGGGATACGGGGGGGGCTAATCTCCCCTTAATTTAGATAAATGGGTTTTTCGTGCAGAATTATCTGACTTTCTTCAAATTTTGTATATATGTTCATTTTAATAAGGCGCTTCTCTGATTAGCTATGGGAGTTCATTGGTTAATTATAAAGGGGGAACGGGGGGATGAGCCCTGCCCCTTAATATATTGTCGATTTGTTTATTTTTTCGAGGGGCTTATTTCATATTTTTTGAAATAAGAGTATAATACAATTAGTGTGACTAGCCTGGGAGCTCAATGCCCTCAATTTAACTGGGCAGTTTTCTTTTTTTCTTTTTCTTATTGTTTTTCAACCCACTTTTGTTTAGTAATGAGATGACCGTCCACTATACACGGAGAGTGGAAAAACGTTATACCAAATAATTTACCTCCAAAATAAAGGCGAAGAAAATATCTATATTTGCAAAAAGTAGATGATGAAACAGTAAAGATTTTGCACTTTTTCATTTTTAAAAATTCATTAAGAAATAGTTAATGAACTGAAGAAAATGCATCCTCTTTTATTTGGTTTGAGCATTTTTCTTTTTTCTATTATTTTTTAATTATTCTTAAAAGTGTCTTTAGTTTAGCTTCCTGATTATTTAATAGATCAATTAAAAATATTCTAAAGCGGATTTTCTTTTCTAAGAAGCTAAAATAACAAAAAATGTTTACTTAAAGACTTTCTAATGAAGATGTTAATATTATTAATATTAACTGAAAAGTGTGAGGTTGCAGCATGACATGATTGAAGAAAAAAAAACTAAATATCTATAACCTGCATTTGCGCTATTTGGTAAATTTGAAACTACAAAACAAATTTATCCTAAATTCTCATCCATTACAAAGAGCTGTATAAAATATATTTTGAAAAACTTGACACATTTGGAATATTCTTCGCTTTCCAATATTCTTCTTTTAATGTAATCAAAATTAAATTTTCTAGAAAATATTTTACTAGCGTAAAACTAAATCTTTTAATCATTCGATTGAATCGATAAATTTAATCTTTGTTTATTTATTTATTTTTTTATGTATTAAAATTTTGATAAATACATTTGCAGTTATTCAATATGAAATTAAACAGATTGAGTCAACAGAAAGTAATGTATTTACCCTTAATATAAGACGTGACATTCCTAATTTGTACTTTTATTTTATTATTTTATTATTTTATTTTTTTAATTTTATCTCAAAACTTCCTTGAAAGGAAGTTTCTATCATTGCTGTGGAAATAACAATGTATATCATAGAAAATTTTAAATAATATTTCAGAGCTAAATGCATAGCAAACTGTTGTGTTTCATTTCTATTTTAAAAGAGATCTTTCGAGTTTTTATTTATCAGTTTTTAAATTGAAATGTATGAGTCATAAACTAAAAATGTACTTGTTATCATAAGTTTTAATTAGACCTTTCAATCCCAGAAAGATTCCTTAAAGTTACTCAAGAAGCTCTCGAGTGTTTGAGTATTCAAGTATTGGTTGACTGATTGATTGATTCTCTCGGGTTTTTCTCTATTTTCTCAAAAACTAATTTAAATATCTAAATGACACAAAATGAAGATTGCAGTCAGAATGATCATTTATAAGTCTTAATTAGATCTTTCAATTGTGCTAAGATTCCTTAAAATTTATAAATTAGTTTCCGAGTTTTCGAATATTGAAAGATTGGTTTATTGATTGTCTCTCAATTTTTCCATGTTTTCACCAAAAATGTTTTTGATATCGGAATGCGACAAACTGCAGCTTGTAGCCAAAAACATTCTCTATCTGCCACTGATCCGTTTCTCAGCCTATTCCGGAGAAGCAGGCAGACAAACAAAATAAATAGAATAAACTACCTTTTCTGAACGTCGCACATAGGAGTATTTTATGAAAAATGTGGACAAAAATATTTTGTGAGCTATATCAAATTGAAATGTTGTGGAAAGCTATTTAGAGCCATTATATATAATTTTTTAACAAAACATATAACTTTTTTTACAAATTTACAAAAGAATATTTGTTTTTTACAAAGTAAACTATATATTTAAAACAATTCAGAATAAACGTTTAGGATATTTAATAAAATATTCAGTTTTTTGCATATTTATAAAAAGTATTTTCTTTAACTTATCAGATTCATCTTCATCTGTTTCATCTTCATCCTCATCTTCCTCTTTTTTTTAGATGTTGTCCGTATGGTGCTTCTGGGAGTAATAGTTCTATTGTTTCGCTAGAAAATGGCTTGCTTTTTTTTCTTAGGCTTTGGTCTTGAACTAGTTATAAAAGGATCAGAATTTAGTAAAAGTCTGTTCAAAACATCTTTATTATATTGCTCTCGAGAAAATCTTCAGGAAAAATTTTGCCTATTTTGGCGGAAATGTTTGTTTCTAGCTTCAGCAGCCTCCTCCGAAAGTTGGCCGATAGGTAATATTGCATGTTTAATTACTGTGGACTCATGTACTAAAACTTTATGTACTGTTGGTGACATTGGGTGCCACACATATAATTCGACATAAAGCTTTGCAGTTTCTTCGGTGTAATTTTCAAATTTCTTAACATCAATTCTATATCTACTTGACAGTGCCTCTAAAATTACTTTGAACCTTTTTATAAGGTCAAAATTTACTCCAGTGATTCGGGAAGCAGTATTGGGGTCCACAAAAAATCTTCTTGACACTTTTCCTCTTGCGTGTTGCCAAAACCTGCCCTGGGAATATCTACTAGACACCCATTTCTTCTTTGAAACTGTTTTGAATTTTTTTTTTTTTTTTTTTTTTTTTTTGTTTCTGCCACAACATTTTTGTCTTCATTGATTCTCGCTTGCCACTTTTTAAAATGAATTTTTATACGACAAATGCAAAAGTGATTTAAAAATTCGAATCCGTGCATGAAGAATTGATAAACCGAATCTTAAGGCATCAGGATTTTCAGGATTCTTCTTCTCCAATGTATTAAATTTTTTTGAAGTTTCTCCACATATGTAACATCTCATTGTTGATGAAGTACTTGTCGCAGCATTGCAAACCTTCGTATCTACCATAGTAGGTATCAGCGTGTGTTTTACATATTATAAACTACCATTAGTAGTAGGTATATCAGTTTTCTTAAGATTTTTAACTTGATTTTCAATGTATTCAATTTCTTCATTAATAATATAGTTCGTTTCATGAACAAAACGAATGCGTATTGGCCTACTGAACCCTGTAGTGGACGGTAGAGGGTTCTGCCACAAAATCGTTTATTGGTCGCCAACTTCTTCAGCCAATTTTATGTTAAGCCAATGTTCATTTACCTTAAGAAAGCAACTTTTTTCCCTATGTGGCAGTCTTTCATGTTTCTTTGAAATCCGAATTGAAACGTCTTAACGAACGTTTTATTGATTCTTGTTCATCTACTGGGCATTTCGTCATTTCTATAACTTGCTTTCCATGAAACATTATTTTTCAGCTATTTTCTTATTAGAACAATCTTGCATCAAGTCAAACAGCAACTTTCTTGAAACATCTTTCGCTGTCACTGAAGTTTCTAAAAGAAGAATGAAGATTTTTCGTTTTCAAAATATCGTCATCTTCTGATACCATTTTTTTATAAAAGGGTAAAAAAAAAATGGGGCAAATTGGGGCAAGATTTTATTTTATGAATATAACAAGGAATATCTAAATTTTATATTACAACAAAAAGTTTTGCCGGGAAAAGGGCGGAACGTATTTATAAATCACTAATAATTTTAAAGAACTAGTAAAAATCACACTTATTTTTAAAGATAAAACAATGTAGTTTTATTCATAATTATATTCATTTATAACTAAAACTAAATACAGTAATTTAAGCTACATACCTTCCATTTCTTTGTCCATAAAGGGTTTTTTCAGATCTTTACTGTATACAACGATAAATGCAATTAAATTATGCGCTTCTCACAACAGCGCAGTGAAAAGAGACATCTGCGATTCACGACAGCTGTATTCAGACTGCTAACGCGACGGGTAGTGTTACCGAACAGTCCTAAGATAGTGTTTACGTGAAGCACCCACTACTAAGCTATACAAACAAATAAAGTATTGCGGTTTTTAACGAACTTCATTTTCGACTTTTGTCCAGCTTTTTTTAGAAATACTCCTCTGTGCGTCGTCGCGTCGTATTCACCTTAAAACTGTATAAAAACATTAAACCGTACAAAATCAAAATAAATGTTTTTAATTTACTAAAAAGGTGCTAAAAATAGTTACATATATGGTTTTAAAAGATTAGAACCATTGTAGATACGAACACAATGTCAAAATTGACTATCCATTCTAAAAGTTACATTTTAAAGCTGAAAACTTATACGTATCTACGATGGTTTTAAGCTTTTAAAACATATATGTAACTACTTTTAGCACCTTTTTAGTAAATTAAAATAATTTATTTTGATTTTGTATTGTTTAATGTTTGTACACAGACAAGCAATTTTATTTTAATGTATTAATATTTTTGACTGTACGTGGTCTAAATAGTCGAATAAACATAGAAATGTTTTTCTGAAAACCACAGACAGAGATTCCAATTTTATACATTAGTGTAATTTTTTTTTTCAATAGTAAAAATATTATAATACATTTTGCATTCTACCAGCAAAATATAATCGAAGGTTACTAATTTATTAGGAAAATGGAAACTGCTTGAACGATAACTATTTTCCTTTTCGTGCAAGTAAACATCTTTAATTAACCCTTTATTTGGTAGTGTTGCTCAGACACATGTGTGTAACTTTATGTATAAAATGTAATGTCATCAGAATTATAGACGACCACTTGTGAACCATATTTTGAGATCTTGCATTCCCAAATGCCTGACGCTTCACACAGTTGCAATTGACAAGCTTTTGTCAACAAAAGGTTCCACAAGGTTGTAGACTCATCCAAGTAGCAAGCATGTGCAGATGTAAATCTCTTTTAAAAACACTCATTGCTTTTCCGCAACGGCGCCAAGTGGAGAATTTATGAACATGCAACGTAACTTTGAAAAGTCATTAAAAATCGAGGACTCTAAACATCCATAAAAAAAAGTTAATAAATAAGCAAAACTGTGCTTCATTTAAATTATATTGAATAAGGAGGATAAAGATCGTTACTTCAAACTTTAAATAGGGTAAGTTGCAATTATACTACACTAGCCATACCAATTAAATAAATCACGTATTTGTATTAGAATTTGATTATAAAAAGTACTTGATCCTAATAAATGTGACAAAAATATAGAGAATTATCGAAAAATGTGTTACCCGTCTTAGAAAACTCTGGATTGCGTTCTAATTCTCCAGATCAGACGAAATTTAAAAATGCTGATAATTCAAATAACGCGGTGGTCATATGTTAAATTAAAACTTTGTAATACAAAAATTCACTATTAAATGTATATGTGCAGCTATGAAAGGAAGTAATTGCCACCATGTTCTTTTTTATATATTTGGCCAGACTCACTGCACTTATTGATAGGAAATATAGTTCGATGAATACAGAACGTTATTAAACAGTAAAGACGGATATTACTTTTTATTGTAAGCATTTTAAATATTTATGTGCATTGTATAAAAAAAAATCTGTTCACTTTACGGAAAAAGAAGTCAGCCAGGACGTCAAAACTTAAAATATGATTGAATCTTAAACGTTCTGAAAATATTTAAATGGAATCTTTCTTAATTTTCTGACTGCTTAGATTTAATTTACAAAGCATTATCTACGATTTTTTCCACAAAACAAAAGAAAGTAAATAAATGGTCTCTTTCTCAGTACAAAAATCCGTTGATTTTACAGAAAAATACTGTCAGCCAAGAACGCCAATAAAAAACGGTTCATTTTACGAAAAAAGTCGCTATTTATTACGAACTTTCTGTTATTTCAGCAGATTTGGCAGTAAAATAAACAATTTGCAGGGGTTTTTTTTGTTTATTTTTAATATAGTTTTACTGGCGTCCTGACTGATAGTTTTTTCTGTAAAATCAACAGTTTTTTTGTTTTTTTTTAACTGAAGGCATATTATACATTAAAATCTATGAGCGTATTAAACACATTATATGAATGCTAACACGTTACTTTATGACAATTTTTCATATACAAAATTTTTATTTAACAAATAATAAGCGCACCATTCAATTTATCTGTAATAGAAATTAATAGATTTAAATGTAATAGATTTGCCTGTGAAAATTTAAATTTTGTCTCATTCGAAGCAGTAGAAACTATCCCTCTGAAGTGGGCAACGGATTTTTCGCTATTATTTGTACATAGTGATTTCTGTTTTTCTTTTTTCTTTTTCTTTTTTTTTTTTTTTTTTTAAGATTTTAGTAAGAAAAATAGACTGTTTTGATTATCCAATGATACATATAAGTAACGAATACTATATTTCCATATTTATTTGAATGGTTAAATACAGGATTTTTTTGTTTGTTTGTTTGTTTCATAATTTAATAAAAAGAATGCCCCTGTTTCAGAATTTAGGGCGGAGAAGAAATATTGAATTAATGTACCATTTTGCTCTTAGAAAAAGAGGGAAGAATGGCTCGATACTCAGGTGATTAAAATGACGAAAAAGAGATATAATGGGACATAATTCGATGAAACTCAATTAGAAGTAAATTCAATTAATATATCCCTTCTGTGTCACCTTATCTTCTTTGTATTAAAAACATATTTTTCTATTTCTATGGTTCGTGAGTAAAATATCTCACTCTAAAAATAAACATACTTTCTGAATCAGTTTGAACATTTTATTTCACTCTTAAAAAAAAAAAAAAAAAAAAAAAAAAACGTGCAAAAAAAAATCATGATGTTCTCTGGAAAAAAAAAATATTAATTTTATTTAATCTCATTTATCAACGGATTTTAAACGAAATGTTATTTTCAGTTTTATTGCTTATAAGGAGACGTAAAGGATGTTAGCAAAATGTACAACTCAGTTAAAGTGATCAATATCCTAAATTTTTCAATTTTTACTAATACGGTTGAGTTTTTCTAATGCATTTTTCAAGGGACCTCTCTAACTGTATATGTAAAAAATTACACCACACTGCAAAAAATAATTGTTGATTTTGCAGTATAATACTGGCATCCCAGCTGCCAGTATTATACCGTAAAATTAACAGTATTACTGCTTATTTGACTGTTTAATACTGTTAATTTTACGGTATAATACTGGCAGCTAGAGTGCCAGTTTTATACTGTATAAAATCAACAATTATTTTTTGCAGTGCAGCGTACCAATATATATAATGCGAGGTATTGTTCTTAAATATTTTTCCCCCTTTAAAATTAAGTTATTCTAAAATTATTTTTTAAATAATTTAAGTATGCAAATTTATTATAGTCTTCGTTGTAAATTTTAACTTTTTTTCTTCCCCAATATTGTTCTCTCAAATAATACAGGAATTACACTAGATTAATTTTAACACAATTATTCAAATAGATAAAGAAATCATATGAGTTGTAATTTTCCAACTGGACGAAAAATGTCCGGGCCAGGATTCGAACCTGGGATCTCTTGACTGAAGCTGCCAATGCTCTCGCAACTGAACCATCCCGGTCGAATCTGGAGGACTTAATTCATCCAGTTACCTTATTGATCATAAGCTTCTGGTCTCATATCTGAATCAGCTCAACAGAATAAATCACAGGTAATGGATTTCTAGCAAACGTTCGTAATTACACTAGATTAATTGTAACACAATTATTCAAATTGGCAAAGAAATCATATGAGTTGTAATTTTCCAACTGGACGAAAAATGTCCGGGCCAGGATTCGAATCTGGGATCAGCCAAGAGATCCCAGGTTCGATTTTAATCTAGTGTATTTGAAAATTAATCTAGTGTAATCACGTATCCATCGTTTCCATTGCCTGCGATTTATTCTGTTGAGCTGATTCAGATATCAGACCAGATACTATGATCAATAAGGTTAACTGGATGAATTAGGTCCTCTACATTCGACCGGGATGGCTCAATAGGTAGAGCATAGTCAGCTTCAGCCAAGAGATCCCAAGTTCGAATTCTGGCCCGGCCATTTTTCGTCCAGTTGGAAAATTACAATATAGGATTTGTTGGTAAAGAAACTATAGGAAGACACACAGAGAATATGAACTAGAACCAATTTCCATTTATTCATTATTATTTTCTACTTTAGAACGAATTTTGAGCTCTAATGTGAGGAACAGAATGTCACGGAACGTCTTTTGGAAATTAATAATCTACTTTTGTTGATCAATGAAGCAATACTCAAATGGAATACTAACGTACAATTGGCACTTAATATCAAATATAGGAAGAAGAAAAATTCATTTGAGAAACGCGTATAACTGCCACTGTACTCCATAAACATACAAAGTATAAAATCTGAAGTATATACCAATGCGAAGTGAAAAAGTAAAATAATAATAATAATAATAATAATAATAATAATAAAATACTATACGCTCATCTCTCCAACAAATTAAACTTTGATTTTATTTCTATTCAAAGAAAAAAAAGATAACAATTGTAGAACACGGATAAAATCAAGTGGATGTGGACAGCAAGATGGACGTAATGGAGAATACGTTGTTAAAATTTGGCAGATGGGTACAAAAAGAAAAAAAAAAAACAAAGCGCAAAAGATGCAAATTGTGTTGCAACAGTTCTACATTCGAGGGTCGTCAACCATGCACCCTTGAGCGCTCCCACCTCCACCTACCACTTTTCTTGCACTCACGATATCTTTGTAAAATTTTATGTTTAAACACTTATTTCATTCTAATACGTAGTACAAATTATAGGAAAATAATAGAACGTTCTCAATATGCACACTTTCTAAAGAATAAAATATGCTTATATGAACAAAACATTGAAAGAATCACGCGCATTATGAAACAAACAACATTTAAGATTACATACATATATATTATTTTTTGTACCTCTGGTAGTTAAGCAAAAGCTTTGAGATGCAATTTTCATAAATATACACGTTTATATTATATATCAACCCAGCATCTGAATAAAAGAAATTATGCATATTTACAGGATGTACATACCCCACGTAACGTACGTATATACAACTGTTTTTATTCGGAGGGAGTTATACTCATGAAATGGTTAAAAATTTCAAGTGCAACCTTAATGGTATAAAGGCTGACGACTCCTCATATAGTTTATAAATGAAAGAAAGTTAATATATATATCATGCAGCTTATTTCATCTTTATATTAGCAATCATTCGGTATTTCAGTTTAAAGATCGTTATTTTAAATTAAATAATAACATTTTTTTTTAATCTGCTTTATAAGTCTAAACGGGGAATTACCAACAATCGTTTTTTTTTTCTTTATACTGAGTATATTTCATGCTTACAACACATACATGTTTTGTTTTTATTTTATGGATGATACATAACCATCTCGTTATGAATTTGACAGAGACATTGCCTGTAAATTAATTCTAATACAATTCATATAGTAAGACTAAACACATCTTACCGCTAAGAATAATTTTCTAAGCGCACGATTTATATTGACCACGGCTATTAATGTGTTTTCAAACAACTCGAGATAGCTTCACCTAATGGAATATCCGGACTCTTGAATATTAATGAGCCCTCTAACAAAAACTCCTCTGTTATATTTTTTTATTTCTCAAACCCTTTCAGCTTTTAATTCTTGCATATGAAATTCAAACAACCTTAATGATGAATTCATAATGAACCAAGCAGACGAATTTGGAAGCATTTTTTGAATAATTTTCTAATTTAGCCCGTTTTCAGTAGCAGCTAAATTAATATTACCGATAATTACCGCCCAGCTACGAACCAACATAGCCATTTTATTTTGTTTTGACTTCCACACTGGTCGTTAACAAGCGGACTCGGGCCTCTTATCTGCAATTTGTATTCTTAAAGACTCTGGAAGGGTGTTTTCATGGAGAAACTACAGCAAATTATGAAGAATTTACTAATTTTTTGAGCTAGTTATGAGCGTTTCTTCATGCAGCGTTTATCTTCCAGTGGAATTCTTAAAGTAAAAGAAGAAGAAAAAAACAGATAATGTTAAAGGAAAATTTCGGCGTAATTCATTTGTTTAATGGCATAAATTTTAAAACATTTTTTAGTAAAAGTTAGAGAATTAGATTACTTGGATAAAAATTGCTTCGATAAATTCTAACTCTTACTCAAGGAATTGCTTTTTAGTTGTATAAAGAAATGTTGTCTTTAATTTTGTAAGAATTTAATGACAGCGCGTAGAATATTTTTTTTTTTTTTTAAAGACAAGTCCCTCTATAAATAATGTTGCTGTTTTTGTGCAATTTCATTGTGAAATAATAAAAAATAGAATAAAACTAATTCAGGTATACTCTTCCACGTTTATGTAGTTATAATCTTATTCTATTTAGTGTCTTAAAATTATTTTAAATTATCAGAAATCATAAGTTAATCCTTAAGTTTTGCGATTTTTTATTTTATTTTTTACGAGCATCGTAAAAAATAAATCGTGCTTGTCATGAAATAAATGAGTTTTTAAAGTACTTCCTTAAAACAATAAATGTCATATAGTAATATTTTCCCACGTTCATATAAGTTCCATTTATTATTATTATTATTATTATTATTATTATTATTATTATTATTATTATTATTATTATTTGTATTATTATTATTATTATTAACGGCTAAAAAAATATATCAGTATGTGTCAAATCTGCAAGTATTATCGATTATTTCTAAGGAAATAAAATGTCCTTTCGAATTTTTTTCCGAGGAGCATGCGCGTTTATTTCTGAACTTAGGATTTTAGTATCGATGTTTTCGAATCATAAAATGCTGATAAAGTATGTGGATTTGTATTTCAGAAAACCTTACATATTTACAATACGACATGAAAAAAAAACTAAATTAAAAATTTATTTAACACTTATTATTATTATTATTATTATTACTATTATTATTATTATTATTACTATTATTACTATTATTATTATTATTAGTAGTAGTAGTAGTATTCAGTATGACCAAAAGAGATGGCTGACACGCTTAGCGGTTTTAGACATTTATCTCTCATTCAATAAACAATCAACGAATTCATATTCATCTTTTATGAGCTTCATACACTCTATTTTGTTGATTACAACGAAAAGTAATAACAATTTATTTGTAATTAAATTAACTTTTTTATGAAATATTATAAAAGTAATGTAGGTGGAAAATGAGAATGCCTTCATTCAGAAATATTAATTAACGGAGCCACAATTTAAAGACGTTTAATTAAATATCACAGAAATTTTAGAGTTTGGTGGCACAGATGATTTAACTTGTCACTTTTAAGATTCTCAATTAAGTGGTTGATTTTATTGAATCTTTAAATATAATATTAAAGAAATGAATACCATTTATTAATTTAAAAATTATCGGTCTTTGGCAGTTGGGTAATTTTCCATATCTCACTTTAATTGTATTCATGAAAGTAACAACAGACATATGCACAATTAGAAGAGTCTTATTAATCCATACGGCTGTGCATAATTTTGAATTATTGCAGCCGAAGCAATTGTATTCTTATATAAGTAATACATTTAATTTTTTATTTACAGTTGTCTTTTGATTATATTCATAAGTATTACTCTAATCCTAGATTAAGAATGCATTATAAATAAATTCACTTCAGAATAAACTGCATTTATTTACGTTACTAACAAACAAATGCAGATTTTATATATTAAGCTTTTGTAATTGTACATCTATTTGAATGACTGAAGGTATAGCAACTGTCTTCGGATAATAATAGTTATATATATATATATATATATATATATATATAATAGTTTTGAAATCAAAATATATAACTAACAAGTTCGTATTATATATTACATATAATACAACTTTTTGCAAATAAAATAATTATATTAAATCTCAAGATAATCCAGACTAAAGATATTAACCAAATATTAGAAAACGTTGGAAAAAAACATCCCTCCGATATTGTTATTCACTAATTACTAAAAGGAAGGAGAATTTAACCCAAACACAGAAGTTAAGAACATTACAATAAGATAATTGAAACCCATATTGTGAAACACTTAAGCATTAATACAGAATATAAGGAAGTCTCAAATGATTTCTTACTTAAATACAGAAAGCGATTAAGCTGAAATTGCCATATTCAAGTTTCCCGATCAAGTGCAACACTAAGATATTTTTAAACATAAATTGAAAGAATGCATAATTTCCAATCGAATGACTATTTTTGTTGTACTATGCGACTTTTGAATTGGAGAATGACCATTGTTCAGATTTTTTTTTTTTTGGGGGGGGGGGGGGGGGATTGTACAATTATAAGTGTTTTGTTAGATATATGTAATTGTATATATGTTTAAATGATTAAAGGCAACTGCATTTTAATATAATAACAAATTTAAAATAAATTTAAACAATCTTGGTTTTATTCGTAAATATTTCTCAAATTCTAAAGGATTCACTAAATCTGGACTTGCCACAATTTTGTATTTTTCACAAGATTAAGAATGAGCTATAATTTTACTTATATGCAGCAATTTTGTTTATTTATTCACAATATGTAGCAAAATACGCAACTGTAGGCTATTTCTTTTATGTTTCAAATCACTTTTCTCTTTTTAGAGATATAAATATCCCCTTTGTGAGCGGAACACTAAGTTTAATAAGTTCCAAAACAATGAACTCATTTGCATTGCACTCACTCCTTTAAAAATCATAAGCTGCAATCAAACATATGTTTACGCAGTCATTTTTATGATATTGTCCATTTATTTTCGTGTGCAGTGCTCATGGACTTACATAAAACTAAATTCCCGTATTCGGGTTTTTACGCCTACAAAGACCGTTGTTATTTTCATTTTAAGCACCGAAAGACAGGAAAACAATATCATAACAGACATTTACTTGTACATTAGAAAAACAACAAAAAGTTCCTGCAACATTTCAAATGTCCTCTTTTGCATTGTATTAGGCAGTAAGTAAAGAAAATAATAAAAATACATTGGTTGTCATATTTACGCTCTTACGACGGTTGTTAGTGAATTGCTAGCATGTTGAAACAATCTGAGAATTCATTCGTGCGGCATTTTCTTTACTTCTTATTTGTTTAAGGGGGGAAAAAAGTATTGTTTTATTCAATAAACCATTAAAAGAAATCATTCAGTATAAAATTCTAGATACCACTTGCAATTATGGTTTGTTTTAGTACTGTAAATATACGGCATTATTCAAATGCAAATCCAATGTTATTACTTTTTCTATTACGCACATTGCTTTTATTTTATTTAATATATTTTTTTTCTCTCGGATGCATAGAAAAGCCGATTAAGGAAACCAGAAAGGTTTGAAATGACGAAAAAAAAATTATTATTATTATTATTATTATTAAATAACGTATGAGCCTTTAAAAATGTAGTTCAGTTGGTCCTATACTAAATTTTCAAAAATTACGGCCATACGAGCCGTAAACGTTGGGTCGCGTAACCTGCAATGATAAAACTTTGAACTGAGTTATCTCGAAACACTGTTTTTCAGCGGTTTTGCCACTATTAACTTTTGAACAAGGTAACGAATTTACATGATTTTTTAAAAATAAAAATGAAATTATATCACTACAAACTACATATCTAAAAAAACAAACGAATTTGTTTTCTCTGTTTCAAATTATCACAAAAATATACATTTTTATGTATTTTAAAATTTTTATTACAATTTGACATTTTATTTTTAGATTTTTTTGTTTGTTGAACAGTACGAAATATAAAATTAATAAACACTACGTGAGCTAAAATCTGATCACGCAATATGAATAACTATATTCTGTAACATAAGTGTAATAAAGCATTTTCAAATTGTGGATAATGTAAATCTTTAACTGAATTGCTTATTCGTTAACTTTCACCAAAACCTTCGTAATAGGTTACTGTCTATAACAGAGATAATATGACATAAAACACAGTTCTGTTTGGTGACACACACACAAAATAATATTTCCGCAATCACTAAATGGCTTTCTAAATTATCCAACTTCTTCAACCAAAGCTTCCCTAAGGAAAGTGATTAATTTCTTTAAACTGATTATTGCGAAGTATAGTTATATTCCTTCGTTTCTTTTAAACAATGAATATGCATGTACCTTCTTATCGATGTCCAATAGCTACAATGTAAAAAAAAAAAAAAAAAAAAAAGTACATATACGGGTGATTTATGTGAAATTTCTGTGTTTTAACAGAAACTTTCTATTTGAGTGCAAATCGCAATTTTCCCCGGAATAAAGGAAAAGTTAACTTTTTATCTGCATTCATTGAATGTTAAAAACGAAAATATCTTTCCACGACATACAAGCGGAATTTTTATTATTTTTCTTTTCAATTGAGATATAAGGGAAAAGTACCAGTTAAATTTTCATAATTGATGTTTTGGTTTATAACCATGTCATTGGATGTGACCAGTTGGTGTAGAGAACAGAGCGTTCATCCTCTAATGGCGATACCAGGTTCGAATCCTACGAAGGCCAGGCGTTAAAAAACGGGTGAGATAATATACAAAATACAATTGCATGTTCCGTGTAAATATGCATCAATACATATAATTGTTATATAGATTTTTTTTTAATATTGCGCTATTGCTCACATTTATTTCTGAAAACATAAATTTTCTGTCTTGAATAACGTAAAATTTCCATCTTGAATACGCGGAATACCAAAACGGAAGTTTTAAAAAAATAGATGGCAACTATGCTGCCAAGTACATTTTCCGTTTTTTCACGAAATTTTTATTTTACAGTGGTATTCTTTAACCCGTTAATTTTGGAAGAATAGTTCCAGCTGCATAAACGTTTCAAATGTTATTCTCTTTCATGTTAAAAGCCATTTACGCAAAAATAGTTACATCTGTAAAAATTACGAAATTTATATTCTTATACAGTCCGTGGGACCCATAAATCATATTTAAAAAAAGAATTTACATGCTCTAACAAGTAAAACAACAACAACAACAAAATCATTTTGTAAGACAAAAATTTATTATGGTACTATGGTACTATGAATTATGGTACTATGAATTTTAACACTTTTCAACGTTAATTAACGTTAATTCGGTTACCTGGCACTAAAAATAGAAAAATGCATTTTTAGTGCCAGAAAAAATGTAGCCAACAAACAAATACTCAAAAATGAATTTTTTGTTTTACTTGGGATGCTTGATTTTTTTAAGTATAACTTATAAAACCTGTGACTGTATAAAAATTAAAATTTCGTAACTTTTACAAAAAAAAAAAAAAAAAAAAAAAAAAAAAACAATTTTTACGTAAATGACCCTTTATATGCTAGAGAATAACATTTGACACATTTTTATATTTAGAGCTTTAACTTTTAAAACTAACGATTTTGGAAGTAGTTCTATAAGTTTATCAACGATAAGAGGGAAGAACCTTTGTATACTCACACGCACACACACCCAAATATATAAACTCCAAAAAAGCTTTTTAAAATCAGTAATCGGACAAAGGTGCAGGAATATACATTTTAATTGCTAATTTACATTTCCCATAATTTCTTGAAAATTAAGTACATTTGGAATGCTCTCTCTTCATAATAGAGCTTTAAAATGCTCTCTCTATTTATTTATTTATTTATTTTAGTATCCACCAAAATAGTGTAAACCTATAAATTTGTGAAGGAAACTGTATGCATTTAAAATTCGTATAATTATGTTTAAGCTGGTAGTCCAAGGGCCAAAAATGTGACTTCTTTAGTGTCCCTTTCAAAATTCCATTTAATAAAAGAAGCACCCTTCACAAAATTCCATTCCATATTATAAGCAAACTCATCATTAATTATTTTTGTTTTGTAAGGGTTTGAAATGTCTAATTTGCAAACCAAACAATTTCTCCGGAAAAGAAAATTTTAACAAGATGATTCTAAAAAGTGCTTGGCTTGAGTTTGAGTTATAGGACTTCATCTTTTGTTACGAAAGTTCATTTTTCACAAAATGCAATAAATTTCATGCAACTCTGCCGACCTCCCCCCCCCCCCTGCATTAACTCCTGCAGTCACTGTGCTCAAACAAATTATTTTAAACATTTATCATATGAATCTCTATACCTCCCAAACATAATCCATTAGGTACCATATTGTGCACATGTGCATTATACATAAATACTTTGTTTATTCACTAACTATTCAGAATAAGTAATTTTTTCCAGAAAATTGAAGTGATTATATGTATTTTATTAATGGGAATATACAAGGTGTCCCAAAAACATTGACTTCGGCTTTTATTCCTTAAATGTTGATCATAGACATATATTATAAATTACAAAGTTACGTAAAAAAAGTACAGAAATTTATGAAATCGATTAAAATTTTCAGGGGACTAAATCTGAAGAAATACAAAATTTAAATTTTATACGGCCCCCATACAAAAATTTCCCAATGCGTAAAATGTGCCCCATGCACTAATAAGGTCATGTACAAAATTTCAGCATTTTATCATAAAAAGTCGCAGAAATATGAAATACATAAATACTGACTTAAACCACTTTTCGATGACTAGATATGAGTTCGCAAAGGGGACAAATCCTGTTGGATGATCGCGTTTCAGGGCTCGTACACAATTTACGAAAGAAAACAATGATTAAATAAATAAAGAATAATTTTCTATTTATTGGTACAAAATTATCTAAACTATGTAAAAATAATAACTTTACGCAAAGATTACAAAGCTTGTTCAAAATATTTGAGGCAGATATTTGCATATGCAAACATTTTTAAGCTGTTTTAATGGTCATTGACTTTGCCATTTCCAAGTTTTATTCTGTAATTCATCATGTAAAATTTTTAGGTATTTTCAGGAAGCATTGTTTTGTAAATTTGTAAATAAAACTAAAGAGTCATATTTTAATTTTCTTATGATATATTTCTGCGTCGCGTCATCTGCACTCTAGATGTAAACATTTACATTTTAATTCATGATTAACCCCTCACCAACTTTGTTTAAACATATCTCTGCGATTTTTTTATGATAAAATTCTGAAATTTTGTACATGATCTTATTAGTGTATGAAGAGCATTTTACTCATTGGGACATTTTTTGTACGGGGGCAGTATAAAAATTTAATTTTTGTATTTCTTCAAATTGAATTCCCTCGAAATTTTAATCGATTTAATAAAATTCTGTACCTTTTTTTAGGCAACTTTATAATTTATAATATGTTCAATGTTTAACCCTTCTTTGCATTGTGATGGAAATTTCCATCACTCTTTATTTAGCTTTTAATAAATAAATCAACTTCTTCGCCACCACTATATTTATATAGAAATATTAATGTAGTAAATTTCCCGTGAACTATGTTGCTGAACAAAGTTTAAAATCTATCTTAAAATTTCTGGTGTCTAATATTTAATATATGTATAAAAAACAATTGTAAAAGAAAAACTCATGCAAAGAAGGGTTAAAAAATAAAAACCAATGTCAATGTTTTTGGAACACCCTGTATATATTATAAATGTGACAAAAATTATTTTGATTTGAAGATGATAACGACAGTATATCAATTACAAAACATAGCAATATCAGGAGAGGAAAAAACTAAAATATGAAGAGCTTCTGGTCTTATAGAGAGCAAGTTTTAACAGATCATAAAAATTCGGATTTTTTTTATGTTCTTACGCTAGCAGATGTTTCCCTTTTCATTACATAAGCTGCGATGAAACTAATTGAATATTGATATGAAAAAGATAGGCATACACTCAAGTAAATTGATAATGGGATAAAAAACAACATGTTTCCAACAAATATTTGTTTCACCAGGTAAGTGAATTAAGATTATTATCTGTAACTTGCTTCTATGCCGGTTGAGTATAAAAGAATTTCATTACACAATAAGACGTTGTACAGAAATTTTATTCGTCGCTAACATGTCAAACTATCGAATATGAAAAAAAAAAGCATTTTTCATTTCTTTTAAAAAGGGGCCGATTGTTACCACTAAATTTTATTAGTATTCATTGTCTAATAAAAATACTAATAACGTTTCTTTGAAGAACAGGGTTACCAGTATGGCCTCCCTTTTTATTCAGAGATGCTGAATTCAAACCGGAAATTTTAAGAGAAACATTTTTACTTTAAGTAATCACGAAACATGCTGTCATTATTTTGAGCGAAAATTTCTATTTTAAATTCCTGGTGTGGATTCGAAATTTCTGAATGGAAAATGAGGCCAAACTGGCAACCCTGTTGATTTTGCATCCCTCAAACCCTATTAAAATTTAGTGGTGACAATCGGCTCATTCTTAAAAGTAATGAAAAATGCATTTTTTCACATTCAATAGTTTGACATGGTAGCGACGATATGTCTTTCTGAATCGCATTCTGGGATATCATTTTTTAAATGATCCCAACAGCTGAAGTGCATATAATATATCGATTGCTGGGGGTATATTCCATACATAAGCCCCTTTATGTAATGTGTTTTCGGTTTAGTCAAGAACCAATTTATGCAAAATTTTTGGCACAGAAAAAATTCCCTCGAAGAGTCAGCAGTAAAAAAATATACATATAATTTTTCAGTTATTAATGTTTTTGAAGACAAATTAAGTAATTTTTGAATTAATAAGCCAGTCATAGAGAATAAGATAAAGAGTATTTTATCAAAATGAATACTCTTTAATACATATAAATAAAATGAAAAAGTAAACATCAGAAATTGCCGTTAAGACTTCCCCGTAAAACTTACATCAAAAGTACATTTTTTCTAAACACTATAAATCTTCCAAATAAACCAAATTATAAAATGTAGAAAGATAATTGTTTTGACATTTTACTCAAAAACAGATAGTAACAAATAATGAATCCTAATTAATTAAAAAATACTGATTCATCAAAATGTATTTTTAAAAGAAGAAAAGCAAATCTTCTTTTGCAATATTCTACAGTAGATTTCCTTGCGGGACTTTTACACTGGATTTTTTTTTATACCGTAATTAAGTTTTTTACGATATTTTACAATTAAAAAATTATATTTAACTATGCGTTAGACGTTTATCATACACTGGTTATTGAATAAATTAATAGCAATCACTTTTTAATTGAATAAAGCAGAAAGTTTTAATTTAGAATTTTTCTTACCATTCATAAAAATTACCTATCGCTAAATTACTTAAAATTATTGATTCAAATAACATACTTTTCTTTTTTTTCTTTTTTTCTGTATGTCCTTTTGTTTATTTTTTCTTTTTGGAATGGCATTTTTAGACAAGGTATACAAAAAATTAGCATCTCCATTTTAACTCAATAAAACAGAAACTATTATTTTCGAATTTCTCTTAAAATTTATAAAAAAATGTGCATAACTGAGGTATTTTAAAGTACTTACATAGAATTCATAGAATTATTGTCTTTTCGAGTAGCATTTTTAAGCAGGGAATACGAAATTAGATTCTTTATTTTAACTCATTTAAACAAAAACCATCAATTTCGTATTTCTATTATTTTTTTGTATATATGTCTGTAATTTTGTCATTTTAATTATTTTTGGAATTGAGGATTTTTCAAATGACCTTTTTACGCAAAGAAAAAAAAAATAGATTATCTATTAATATAAGAATAATTTAGATTATCTATTAATACAAAAATAAATTAGATTATCGGTTTATAATCTTAATAAAACATAAACTACTAATTTTGAATTTCTCTTAACAACAATACAAAATGTTTGTAATCGTAGCAATTTAAAACACTAACATTTATTGAATTATGGATTTTTCAAATGACATTTTCATACAAAGAATACAAAATTAGACCCCCTCCCATCCTGACTACCAGTTCTTCAATGACTTTACAGGGGAAAAGTTTCCCCTAGAGGACGCTTACCGCATACATTAACATAAGTATTACGTACTCCAGCCTTGTCGAAAGCTTTTAAATTTCTGAAAAGACTATTTAAATATAGTTATGAAAGCATAGTTGATTTGCTTCTGAAAGGAATCCACGAGCCTTGCTCAGTATGCAATAAAGTGCATTGAAGCGTATTTTCCCCGCAACGTTTTCTGAATCAGTATGTCATATAACTGTTTAAATAGATTCATTTAATTATTCATTTATACAAATGTTCATTTTATGTATTTGTACTGAGAAATAATAGGGTAAACAGGGGTAATTGGATACTAGTGTTTTATTTTATTTTTTATATATATAACGCTACCCTCATGTCTCAGGACAAATAAAAAAACTTGTATAGGTGTAGCTATACATTCATTGTCCATCGCTCCCATTTTTTGCATGTCTGTCACCATCCTCCTGTACTAAGAAAGTAGTGTTATAAAAAAATAAATGAAACACTACTACCCAATTATCTCCAATCGTCAATGTCCAATTCCCCCCCCCCTCCCCTTCATCCTACATTTTAAGATTTAATTTTGTCTAAATACAGAGTTAAAAAAGAACACAAACAAATTAAAAATAGATTTATTCACAAAATATTATTAATTAATATTAGTTCATTAGTGTTAGATGAAAATTTGACCTGTAAGGTTTCTAAATGTTATACATCGCTATTTACAGAAATACCTTATACGTCGCATTTTTAAAAATATTAATGTATTAATGTATATATAATTTCGTAATTATAAATATAGATCTCTCTTTTTTTAAGGTTTATATTAAATTCCCCCCCCCCCTTTTTTTTAAATTTTGGTTATGTTATTAATAGATTATGGTTTTTTTTTTTTTTTTTTTTTTTTTTTTTTTTTTTTTTTTTTTTTTTTATCGTGCCGAAAACGCAGTTTGTCTCAAAGTGTTTACATAAAACAAATGCATTACATATAATTCGCGCACAGAAAATATACACTGTTGCCCTAACAAAATTCCTATTGAAACAGAAAATTTTGTTGAAGCAAAGAATGTATTGTTGGTTCAAAAATATATGTTTTCTTTTTCGTTGAGCCAACAAAATTTTGGCTCAACAGAATTTCCTGATTAAATTTGGTCCCAAATTAGATTTTATTTTTTTTCAGTTTAAAATTCTATGAATAACAGGTATCCGAAAATTTTATATATTGAAAGATATATACATAATGGCACATAAAGATATTATCTTTTGCACAAATGACACATAAAATGCATTAAAAGCAGTGTATAAAAAACTTATGGAAATAAAATTATTTTCTAGTAAATAGAGTACAGTGAGATTTTATCTGCAAACAATAAAATATATAATTAATGTGCATTAGATTTTATATCATATGAAAGGTCAGTTCCATAACTCTTCACATAAAATAGATAAAACGTTAAAATACGAGATTCTTTAAGTGAAAATATTCAAATGGAATTCACTTTCTGACTCTTCTAAATACTTGTCTAAGTAATGTTCAATATACGCATGCAGAGGGAAAAAAGATTTTTCTCTCTCTAAAGCTAAAATCTTATCACAATTTAGATAGGTAAAAACATTGCTAGCAAAATACTGACTCTCACAGCTGTCAGAATTTCAAGAAAAATACGAGGAATTACGGTGATATAATAGGAGTTGTCACAAAATCAAATTCTTGTAATCGCTATAGGTGGGCCTGTAAATCACTCACACAGCCATTGTTGTCGGTTTTGCACTAAAAGAAAATAGTTATGGCCGCACCTTTATGTCTGGAGTTAAACATGGAATCGGAAATGAAAGTATAAATAGAAATAAAACGCAAATGGATGTTTTTATGAAATCTTAAATCGTAAAGCATGAGTTTTTTTTTTCTTTACTTGCAGTAACCCGAATATAACTTTAGTTTTTGTTGCATCATTATGCTTATTTATCAAGCTTTCTCAGATTATTGAAATTGTTTAAATGACCTCATTATAGTATCACTGATTTTTTTTTTTTTTTTTTTTTTTTTTTTTTTTTATGGTTTGTTTATGATTTTGATGCTTTTGTTACAATTAATTATTTTGCTCCCGATTGAACAAGAATAATGCATTTTTACGTTTGAGTCTTCGGCATATTTTTGTTCTTTTTTATAAGGCCACAATGAGGGTAACACATAATTAATTTTGTGAATTGCTTTTAGGAAATATTAAATCGTAAATCATGAAAATTATGTTTTTCCTTATTTACTTGCAGTACGCAGAACATTATATTTGTTTTTTTGTGGAGTAGATGTTTATTAAGTTTTCTCAAATGATTGAAATTGTTTAACCCTTTATGTTCCGACGGTACTTTTAAGTACCATTAAAGAAAATTTAATGTCATTTTTTTTTAATCCGTCTACTAACTAAAATACATTTTACTTTTCATGCAAAATACTTTGCATTTAGAAACACATTTATACACATTTAGGAATTGCATCAAAACAGTCGAAGCTAAATATTTTTTAACGTGATTATAAACACAACAATTTACATGGGTATAGCTTTTTACTTATTAAAAAATGTTATATGAAAATTTTTCAACGACAAACTTCATTTCATTAACATAGAAAGGATCACAATACACATTGTTTTTTAAGAATGGCGACATTTACATAACAGTGTTCTATTTTTTAATTTTTTGTAATTAATTTAATTACTCTTGTAAATATTTTACAAAAGAGCTATAGCTATCGATTTATACAATGAGTTTTCAAGAAAAAACTTATCTAAATTAAGGAAGATGATTATTGAGGTGGAGCGATTTCTTGCCGTTCGATTCAGACAGAGACACTGATTTTTTTGGTTTACTGTATGATAATTTTGTTGTATTTACCTATGTGACACTCAACTGAATAAAAATAATGTACAATTATTTTTAAGCTTTCGACACACCTTTTTTGCTCTACAACACAATGCACGGGGTTTGCATATAATACTTTGTTTTAAAGACAGTAATTACAGATTGCATTTTATTTCATGTTTGCTATTGACTATTTGTAGGTTTTCTTTTAGTTTTTTATTAGCAAATATTCAATTTTTGGCATAGAACGCTCCAAAGTAGCCTTCTGAAGAATCATCATTGGTACGAAACACAGAGTAAAAATCAATGCTTTTAAAATTCAGCATAGTGAAGCTAACGTGAAGCTAATTACATTAATATCAGAAAGTAACCTACAGAAATTCCAATTGTATGATTGCACACTTCTTTAAACAAAATTTTTATGACTGACTGAAAAAAAATATGTAAGATTACATTAAAATGTGACTGAGAAATCCAGTGTTCTGAACTAAAACAACTGATATTAAATTAAATAAAACTGACGACGAACTAAGCTGTTGAGAAAAATATGGGGTTAAAAGTTTAGCACTTTTATACATAAAAAACGATAATTTTCGACGTTAGACTTCACTGTTACAGTACTGATGGTTTTAAAATTAAAAGTCTAACATAATGTGGAAGTTATACATAATATTGTTTAATTCTGTTATGATTTTAGATAAGAATGTTTAGTAAATATGATCATATCAGGAATATGCAAAAATCACAACACAAAATCATAACTTAAAGATAAAAGTAAAGCAGAGCTCTAAAATCTTCGTCTGGCGTACTCAAATGTGTGTAAGTTATTGTAGAAATTTCAACTTTTTTTTTAAAATTTGTATTAAATTATTTAAGTGCTAAGATGAAACCTTCAGTTAAAAGATGAGGATATCTGATTTTGAAAAATATATCGATTAATGACTCATAAAAAATGTAATTATAGTAAGGTTTATATATATATATATATATATATATATATATACGTATTGTACAAAAGTTATAAATTACATTATATAAGAAGAATATATTTAAAACCAATCTAGATCTATTAGCAGAATATAATATAAATATCGGATTATTTCTTCATTACAAAACGACCTTGGATTTGAGCTGTGAGAGCTTCCTATTTGTAAGATTTCTTTCATAATAAATCGGAATAAAAATTAATCGCAACAATATGTAATTATTCAAATTGTTTTAGATTTTCATTTTAGATTAGCATTTTTTTTTAAAATATACACTGCAAAAAAAAAAAAATGTTGATTTTACGGTATAATACTAGCATCCCAGCTGCTAATATTATACCGTAAAATTAACAGTAATAAACAGTAAAGTAAGCAGTAATACACTGCCACGCATGCGCGGCAGCGTATTACATCGTAAAATCAACAGTTTTTATCAATACAAATCAGTTAACAGTTTTTATCCTAAATCAACAGTTACTGCTTATTTTATTGTTTATTACTGTTAATTTTCAGTGTATTCAGTAAAATATTCTTCTTAATTTTTTTTCTATATAAGTAGAAAAAAGTTTAAGTAGAAAATTTAAGTAGAAAGAAGAGAGTTTAAGTAGAAAATTTGATGATTATTAGTAATTACAATTTTGTGCAAGTATTTTCTGTTCTTCGAGTATGCTAAATATATATTTATAAATTCGCAACTAATGAATTTTCTCTAAAATATGTAATTTTCCTGAAATCAAAATCAAGTTTGTTTTTTTTTGTGTGTGTGTGCTATTGTTATTTTTTTCTGTGCCAAAATTACGTAATAGATTGTTGAATTTTTTTAAAGCATAAAATATCAGAGTTTAAGTAGAAAATTCGGTGATTATTAGTAATTACAATTTTATGCAAGTATAATCTGTTCTTCGACTATGTTAAATATATATTTATAAATTCGCAATATCATTTTTGTTCATTATATCAAAATAATAAGTTTACTGATTATAAAATACAATGCATTGGATGAAAAAATGTGGTGTATTTTATTTGAGTTTGTTGTGAACAGTCATGTAAATGAGAACATTTGTTAAAGCCGCAATTCTGCATGCTTTCCCCCCAATTTAATTTTTGTTATTAAGAAAAATCTCTTGCAGTTCCTCTTCGATATTTTCTATCTCTACCTTTAAACGATCAGTAATTTGTTCTGGAATGACTTGCAAATGCTTCCTATAACGAAACTCCTAAGATCTATCTGTCAAAATTTTCCTATGAATGACTATACATTCATGT
Source organism: Maratus michaelseni (assembly GCA_963931845.1). Classification (NCBI taxonomy): domain Eukaryota; kingdom Metazoa; phylum Arthropoda; class Arachnida; order Araneae; family Salticidae; genus Maratus; species Maratus michaelseni. The sequence goes on from OZ007599.1 coordinate 225,163,127, forward strand.
ATTTATTCCTCTATAATAAGCACAATAATGATAAGAGAGCAAAAGACGGCATGAAATTATAATACTTAATAAAAAATAGCACGGAGATAATAAAAGTAATTAATTGTAATAATTAATTTAACGCGCGCATGCGTGTGTGTATTTTTAAGATTTTTATTCTCTTCACGGGTATTATGGTTGGTTGGTTGAATGGGGTTTATGGCACAAAATCCCTTTAGGGACATGCTGCGCCAAAAAAAAAAAAAGGCCACAGGTATTATGAATAACGGATAATACCAGAAATTTTATAATTTCTTTGCTTCTCGTATTAACCCAGTTTAACTGTATTTAGCAATTCACGGTAACGATTTTGTTCATTAATATATTTACTTGCCATTATTAAATGAGAGATTCGGTAATTTTTGTTATACGTTGCTTGTAAGTTAATTTTTGAATTCAAAGATACTCATATATATATATATGATATATGTGTATATATATATAACATTTGTTAAGAGACAATTCTAAATGTTTTCCTCTCAATTTCTTTTTGTCGTTAAAAAAAATCCACTGCAGTTCCTCCTCAGTATTTTCTTTCTCTACCCTGTTTTTTAAACGATCAGTAGTTTGGACTGAAATGACTTGCAAATGCTTCCTCTAATACGCAACTCCTAGGTTTCTCTCTCAAAATTTTGCTATGAAGGAATATATTCATATATTTATTCCTCTACGATAAGGACAATAATGATAAGAGAGCGAAAGACAAGATAAAAAAATGAACGATAGTTTCACATTCAAAGTTTGTTCAATTTGATGAATCCACGGGAGTGAAATGGGCTTTCATTGAAAAACATGGCTCATAGTCGGAGATTTTAATAGCGGGGAGCGGAGCTTTTTACCGATCGATGGCCGTCGAGTCTAACATTGCTCGCCGCGTCTAATGGCCCGGCCATGATAGGCAACTGCCATCCTTTCAGTCACGTTCAATTTGCACAAACCTCCATTGCCAGAAAGGGAAAAGGGCAAATTTATAGCTGCTGCGTGCATAAAATAAGACAGGTCCAGGCTCTTGTTTTGCATGATGTTTACACGGCGCCCAGCTTTAATGTTCACGGTTCTAGGAATTGGCTCTCAAGCGAATCCATCTCCCCACATGAGAAAGTAATGAAACCGCTTCGAAGGAACTAAAGTTCGGCATCTTAATACTTAGGATTCTCAATTTGAAATTTAATTTTTCTCTCCAAGCGTGCGTTTGAAACATGTCGAAATTTGGAATCGAAAGAGGGAATTTTGGGATCTAACTATACAGAACATTAATGAAGAATAAGGGTTGTTTTGCTTAGGGAGAATGGGGAACTGTCTATAATTATATCGCATTTGATATTTATAAATATTTTCCAAATCTTATTATACAATTATGTATATTGATAGAAGCAATAACAAATTAAAGAAATTGCAAATTATTCTCGTTGTTAACAGAAAAATTAAAGTCCTTATAATAGCAATAAAAAAGAATTATTTTAAAAATTAACTTAATATTTTCATTATTGAACATTTTTCTTTCATAAAAGGATGAAAAAAAGAATCTTTGATGAAGAACAAGGGATGATTTGTTCGAGCATACGGAGAATAAGATCTGTCTATCCTTGTTCTCATTTGATATTTACTAATATTTAATAAATTTTGTAGTACAATTATGCTTTGAAAGAAACAATGAATGTTTAAACAAAATCTGATCAGTTTTCTTTGTTAACGAAAAGCTTAGCGTCTTATAACAGCAGTAAAATATGAATAATAATTAAAAAAGTGACTTAATAAACATGTTTCTTTTATAGGAGCACAGATGTCGATGAGGTAGCTCGGTTCTGCAAAACATTTATTTAAATATATTAACTAAAATAAATGTGTATATATTTTAAAAGGTTTAATATAAAGTCATTTAAATAGAGATATGTCAAAAAATGAGTTTGGAAATACAGTATGTAAAAATAACCATATCATGTTGAGTTTTAAGGGTTTTTTTTTTTAACTCCAAATCTCTAAAATCATCGAAAAAGCAAAAGTACGTACTCAAGGAAATTAATATTGTGGTTTAACATTCCAAGAATAATAATAAAAATGAATATTATAATTTTAAATACGAACATTTTAATATTAGCATATTACAAAAGTTAAAAATTGCACGTGTTTTTCAATATTTTTACATATAGCGTTTCATCAAATAATACAGAAAGCAGGTATTTCACAAAAAGGACAGCGGTAAACAATCACAAAATAAGCAAGCAATTAGTACAGATTTCAATGAATATTTTCGCTTTAACTAATTAATATTATTTTAAGAAACGCCTACAAATGCTATGCGTGTTTTTATTTAAATAAGGAATTCATTTAATCAACATATCGACATTTTCTATAGGTAATATCCATATAACTATGGTGCATCGTACCAGAAATACATCGTAATATTTATACTGTTGTAACAGGTACCCCTCTATTTATATGTAGTTTTAATAAAATAGTTAATATTAGAATTATAACAAAAATTATAACAAAAATTATAAATAAAATTGTAGCCAGCTGGAATTCTATAATTTTCATAGACACGATATATTTATATAATATAAAATGTAACACACACACATAGAAAAAAAATTGATCTTTGTAAAAATGAGAAATGTTTACTTAAATTTCAAATACTAAAACATAATATACGTAGGCATGTATAGAATGTATTTTATCTAAAATTCTTCAACAATAAAATATTTAGTTTTATTTTATTTGAAATTTGTAATATATTTGTCTGCGGTTAAATAATGCAAAAAACTTTATTAAAAAATTGTTGCAAACCTGTACACGCATTGTATCTATATTACACATTTTAATTTTTGAAACAATAATCTTAAAATATTTAGTACAGTGTTATTTTTACATTTAAGCAAGTACGTCTTATTTTCTGTTTGAAACGAATGTTTTTCTTTCTTTCTTTCTTTCTTTTTAAATAATATGGCTATGGTTTGCAAATAAATGTTTAATATATTTTGAAAGGAATATTTATATTGCGTATATACATTTAAAATAAATCGCTTTACTAAAAATATCTGTAATGACGGATGAAAATAATTTTTAGTAAACTACATAAAAACATAAAAACTTAAAATATGGCTGGCGTCTTACACATTTCGATTTTTTATACAATTAATTAAAAAATATATTTATCAACACAATATGTTAAATACTTGAACAAATGTTTCTTATTTTCAGAAGGAAATGAATGATTTATTTATTTTAATAAGACTACAATTAGTACAGAATATACGTAGTAATTTTAGAAAGTCTTGTTTATGTTGTGTATACTTTTGAAATATTAACTTTATTATAAATATCAGTATACGAGATCAAGGTAATTTTTAATTAATTATGTAGAAACATTTAGAATTAAAATAGAACTTTTAAAATTTAGCTTACCCAAAATTCCACTTTTATTCCAGCATAAATGAATGTTATCCAATATTTTGAAAAACAAAACTGAAATCCACAAATCACTGAAAATATTCCCAAGACATTGCAACACACGTCAGAAAGTTAAAGTCCACTATCACAAATAAAAATTCAAAAATCAGTAGCAAATATCCCGTTGATGATTATTCTAACATGTGTCCAGTTTATGACACATAGGGGGTGTATAGCAAGTCCCTCCTACAAATCTCTTCAGGCAAGGGGGTTCGAATACAATACTTTTTAACGTCTTGATCATGATTGTCATTTTTATTTCGGTTGGCCAATCCCTGGTTTTCTATGCAATATGTTGACAAGACAACTAAAAGGTCATACAGTCTTTTATCAGGCATAATAAGATGTCAAATAGAGGCATCATCACATTTCGTTCTCAAAAAGGACAACGGTTGGAAAAATGTCTTTTTTCCCGGAAAGGGGGTAGAAGGTGGGGATAAATAGCAATACCATCTCTTAGAGTGGACAAGTCGTAAAAACATTATTACTCAATTACTATTCAGCACTATAAACTAAAATTGAAGATGATATTTAAATATAAATGACTTAATTATAACAATTTCGCAAGCGTACGTAATAAAATTGGTAAATTAATTGATATGACTTTAATGATTTAATTATTTACTTCTTATGTAAAATGATTTTTAACTAATTTAATTTAATTTTTATTTATTTTTTATTTTTTACTTTACGTTTAATTTATTACTATTGAAAGGGTTTATTTATTTTTTTCACTTTATTTTTTTAACTTAAAAATAATAAACTGATTTATTATTATTATTATTATTTATTTTGTCTAAATATTTTCTGTCCCATATAATATATAGTAAAATCCGATCTTTTTGTAAATAATATTTAATAACAAATGTATATATATATATATATGTGTGTGTGTGTGTGTGTGTTATTTTATTTTTTATTTTTTTATTTTTTTATTTTTTTATTTTTGAACGCAAAATATCTTAAGAAGTTGAGAGTTAACTTTCTTAGAAAAGAAAATATTGCTAGTTATCCTTATCTTAAATATTATGAGCTATATAAATATAAAAGAATTTTGTTAGAATTAGTGGAAGAGGTTTTATATATATATAATAGTATATTGGTGCTAGTATATAATGAATCAGTTAAAAAGAAATTCAAAGCATTGAATAAACACTTAAAAATGGCGTAAAGAAACATTTTAGCGAAGTTTAAATTTAGTATTCTTTGATTAATGAAAATGAGATGGAGTATATGTAATATGCAAAGCACTTGTAACAGTGGAAGATATTAATTATTAGCAACATTTTTTGAAAGAAAAGGCATGTATTTAAATTATACGCAAATAATTTTTTATATTTATTTTATTTCTGTTGATCAGTATATTTGCAATGTATTAACATGAAAATTTAGAATAAAAAATTTAAGTTCTGCAATTAGTGTTAAAAGTCTGCTTGTTACAGTTTAAGTACTCTTCATGCATTTTAAACCATTTATTTAAGAGATTTTGGTTCTCGGGAGAAAAATAATATAAATATAACTGAACAATTCTGATTGG